>OZ021680.1:3118564-3523564 GCA_963978505.1 Listrodromus nycthemerus
TGGCAGCATCAACCTTTGAGGGCGAAACCTTTCCAATATCTACCTGCGAGGAATCTCTAAGCAGGATCGTGCTGAAACTCTCAAACCTTAGCGGAGTAACAGTCAAAGTTACTCGATGGCGTATTGAACGAACCGTGCTTTAGCATGGAATTGGAATTATTATGGCGTTTGCACACCTTTCCGCTGGGATGACAGGAATTATCAACGTCAAAAACTATTTGGGTTCATCGAGTATCGGAGGCCGCCGTAAACCTTCACCGGCGAAAACTAAAAGCACGAAAATTGGGTCAGTTTTCGGTTAATGAAAACCAAGCAAATCCTTCACAATCCGTCCGAAAATATATTTTCGATGATCCGTCGAAAATCGTAGAAAGTTTTAAAAAACGCCTCAGGATCGGTTAACCGTATGAATGTCTGCTGCGGAGCCGTGGCAAGGTACATTCTGCCGGTGGGACAAAGAAAGAGAGGAGAAGCAGGAAGAGAACGAGCTCTTGGCACACGCGGCGCTGCATCGTGTGAGCAAAGTGCATTGCCCCCCAACCGCCCCACTGCAGCGGGTTCATCGGTGCACAACGATGTACAGTACATGTACAGTACACTTCCACATTGCAACGAGCCCTCCTGGTCTCCCACTCCGCTCAGTCGATGCCTGTTTCGCCAATCGAGGGACGAGTTTGAAATTCGTCCGATGCACCGCTTTGCTGCCGTTCGCTCTTGACGCCTCATTCGCGGCATGCAGTTGGCTTATTCGTCTCGCTCTATCTCTCCGTTTCTCTCCCCCCGTTTTTCTCTCGAATCGGCGAGTTCAAAGCGCCCGTTTGGAAAAAGAGAGGGGAAAAGCGTGACTCGCCACATTGCGTACCGCGTGTCTGTGTGCGATAGAGGCGCGAAAGAGGGGAAATAATGCGTTGCATTGCACACGAAGGGGAATTGCTGATAGGGCAGAGAAGACCGGCAGGGAGAAAAATTATCTCCGCCACTGACCAATCAGAGGACTCATTGTGCGGGGCGCCGAGATCTTCTTCGGATGAGTTTTATATACATTTTCCATGATGTACATAACGCAGAGACTCATACTCAGGTACAGGCGACGCATGTGCTTGCACCTATGATCTTTGCCGGTTTCTTTTTTTTATCTTACACGCACATTAGAAAGAACGTTGCATTTTGAACGCGTCTCTATTCGGCCATTGTACCAATTGAACTCCGCAGTTCCGGGTATGAACTGGAAGAAAAATCGTATAGGGTGAATTGTTGCCTGAGGTAATGACACGTCGTGTCGCCATTGGAACGCGGATCGGTCATGAGGAATGAAAAAATGGCTCAACGTTTCGAGCTATATTTATAGATTGGGAAAACAAAGATCAAGATAAATAGTATATATTAAATGCGGAAATGTAAACAATCGTATTATTCACATTTTTGATCTGAGATTTTAGGGAGGAAAAATCTTCTTCTTCTTCATTAAATCTCCATGAAAAAATCCGTTAACGTTTCTTGCGATATTTATGCTCCGAAAAATAAAAATCAAACAAATTCAAAAATCGAAAAAGTCGATGCATATGGAATGCAGAAATGGAAAGAATCGTGTTGTTTACATTTTGTTTCTAGTTGACATTTATGACTTTTTTTTTATTGTGGACGCTGGACATTACATTTGTTAGCCTATTATAGCGCTCAGACCGAAAGAGTTGCCGAGCCGCCATTGATACGCGAATATGCGCTTTTGCCAGAGCAGGGGAGAGTGCGTGCGTGTTCGCTCGCCCCTCCGCATGCACCCTAAAACGCAGGGTATCAAAGAGACGAGCCAACGAGCCGCAGAACCGTGAAACCGATGGGGTAAAATCTGGAAAAAAAGAAGAAAAAAAAAGTAATAAAATTTACCCTCCAGCCTATCCCGGAATCCGCTTACCAGAAAAATTTCCAGCATGGCGCCAGCTCATTTTGATTATGGCTTGTATTGTTGCATTTATTATCGTTTTTCCCGCTCAAGTATTTAAGATTCAGAGCATAGAAATTAGCATTTATTTTTAAACTGGACGATGCACAAGTCTATGCACATCCGACCGTTTAAAATATAATTCCCGTGTTTCACATCTTCCTATAAATTTTTTGCTCGCGTATTTAATGATTTTGTTGCCTTATTTTTTTCAACGATGTCTTTTCTTTCCATTCAAATGCGAACGTTTAAAAGTTTTCAGGATCTGTACCGTGCGTATTTAACACCTATGTCGGTCCATCCATTTTTTACTCCGAAACATAAATCATCTTTTTCAATTTTTTGTTTCCAATGAAACCTTTTGTTTTGATTCATGTTCAATATTTTAACACTCGTCTACCAAACGGTCTTTAGTGTCTGTTACATCCGCGGCTCCAGAAGAGCAATGAAAAACATAAAAAAGCTGCGCACACAAAGAAAAACCGGCACTATCGTTTTTTTACTCGGCAATAAAATTCTAATAAAACTCTAAACGTTTCGAGAGTGCGTAACGTTTCTTTGTTTTGTTTCTTATGTACCGTATGTACGTTGGTATCGCGCGGTTTGCCGGGTTTCTCCTGCTTAGGTACAACGTGCTGCACCCTCGGCAACGCGGAGATCCGTATAATCCGAGAGAGGGCGAGTTTAGAGGTGTAGGTATCAGGTAAAAGTACATACAGAGGTATAACATTGCCCGGGCTCGAAGAATGAAGAGGAAGAATGATCGCACTCTAGTCCTCGGTCCTCGATTCTCAAAAGCCCGCGCAACTTCCCAAGCCCCTGGATTTTGTCATCCTCGGATCCTCCGTGAGATCCGTTCCTTTTGTGCAGACGTCTTTTTTTTTTCTTCCTTTCCTCCTCGCGTTTTTACAGTCGGCATAATGGGGGATATACCGTGATCCTTTGGATGCGCTCGTTATCCTCGCATTCGTAACGCTTGCAGCTGTCTCCGCGTGAGGAAACGACGAATAATGAAAATGAGAATACGAGGCAAAAAAAGAAGGCAAAAAAATGAAATTAAAAAAAAAAATCGGCGATGAAAGAACGGATAGAAGGGAGGCACATGTGAGATCGAGGATTCACCGAACGAACGGATAGATCACGGAGATCACGCTTGCACAAGGCTTCTTGAGACGACCTTCGCAAACCAGTTTCGCCACACGCATACGTATTAATTTTTTTTATTTTTTTATTACTTTGTAAAAATAATGTTTTTGAGTATCATTGATACCATAAAAATAATATTTCTCATAATTATCAGTAGTAGCAGTTGCAGTGAGTTTATCAACAACACACAATATGTAACAGTTCATTTATTTATTTAGTTTACGGGTTCAAGCTTTTTCCCAATATCCAACAATAAGAAATAAATCAGTAAAAGAGTAATCAGCGAATCTCTCCACAGAAATTTATGTCTTTTCAACTATATTGCATATGGCCAATCGGCTATTGACCGCTATCCACCAGACAGTCTTATTACTAATCATACCAGAATAATACTATGACTTGTCCTGAAGAATGTCGGTCGATGGCCCATTGAAAACGTCTATGCGACGGTTGGAACTACCACGTAATAAATTACACGATGTTGTCAACCAATACAATTTTACTACTACTAGTATTACTTTTTATTATTAATATCCGAATAATAATAGGTTGAGTTGTTATAAAGAAAATATCACGCCTCGTCGATTTTATGAAAGTAAAAACATACACAAGATACTAAGGGCTGGAGTAAAATTATATTTTTCTAGGGTCAAACTAGCAGCTAGATCGGAGAGGCCTAGAGAGAGAGTATGAGAAATAGCGGAGGGGCTAGAAATCGTTGGAAGCAGGGGAAGGCGTCGGGCAAAGCCAGCTGCCCTGCCGTCGTATAACAAGTCTAAACGCAGGCACCTACTACTCTACCAATAGGAGCCAACTGTTCATTAGTCTGTTAGTACAGGCTGTTCCAAATTATCGTCGACCTAGAGTCGTGTTCGTGAAGGGTGAAAAGTTCTCGTGGAAAAGGGACTCCCCAGTCACAAACTATCCGTTCGTTCGGCCACTGCAACAAAGTACGACTTTCACCTTCCTATTACTATTTTATTTTTATTGTCTAAGACATCAGTTCATCGCAGGATTTGATTTGTCGGCACGAAATGTATTTACAACATGGCCGGCCATTAATGCGTCGAATCTAGCAATTTTTCGAGAGATTAACAACATGGAAATAGAATAAATTTCGAAAACGAAAAAAGAGGAAGAAAGAGCGCCAAATGAATCCAGCGACAGATGCTAAACGAAATTTCGATCCTTCCTATTCCAGAGCGCAGCTGCTGCGCGGGCAACACAGGGTTCGCCTAAATTCCGCGTTACCGACCGTGAGAGGAATATCTACAGGAAATATTTTTATTGATTTTAGCGTTAAAACCCTTCTATGCAATGTTGGTTTGTTTTTGCTTTTATTGCACATTATATTAATGGTAATACATATATATACATTTTTTAAATTAATATAACATCCCGATATTATTATTGACACAAAATAGTCGAAAATAATTTCGGCGTGCTCGATAATATTTGTAGAAAGGGGTTTTAAATCATTCGTAGCATTGATCGTTACAAAGAATATCCTAGTAAAAATGTGAACATTCGTCTTCATTTTAGTGGCTCGCTGGAGAGAGGAGTGGAGATTAAATTTTGGAGAAATATCGGAGAGCCGAACGAGAGTCGTGAGGAATGATAATGCGCGCAGGCAGCAGGAACGAGCAGCTGCGGGCCGAGGCCTCTGGGATTTCCATGGGGGCATTTTCATTTTCCCTCGTTGGGGGTGTGTGCGTCGCACCCCTTCGGCTTGCCGCCCTCGTAGCGCCGGGCAGGCCCGTGCGACACGACAGCGTGCCTGCGAATGATGGCGTCGCCGAGGATCAACAGCCGACGATCGTAAAGCCCATGGTTCGTAACAGAGTGGGAAAGAAAATTCAACCGTCGTAGAGATCGATACTTTGTCCCGAGCATTCGAAAGTGAGAAAGATGCATCGGACAGAACAGAGCTGCGGTATCGGCGCGACCGTTGCGCGCAATATCCAGAAAGGAAAAATATCGTCCACGAATCTGTCACGGAATCGACATCTGCCATGCCCGAACCTCGAGCACACCCGACCGAGGATCCATTATATTTTGTCACGTCGGGGGAAAATTTCCCGGCTAGCGCGCAAACCGCTCGCGAAAATCCAGATGGATTTCCGTGGTTAGAGAGAAACACGTGAATGGTCCCTCATAATGCGACACCGATGAATGAAAACCCCATGGCAAACTGCGATATCGGACCGACGCTGTGGTGAAGCGTGCTAGCGGAAGAACGACTCGATGATCGCCGTGGCAGAAGGCGGTTGCTAATGTACGGAAGTATTTAAACACAATGTGCAATTTAACAAAAGCGAAAAATGAAAAAGTTGTGACATGGCATTTTTATAGAACACAGTTTTTGTCTTTCATGGATGAGGGCTAAATGATTAATGTTACCCTGGGCTTTTCATCCATCCGAGAAAATCAGAAGAAAAAAAAATAGGAACTCAAACCGAAGTCGCTATGTAGCATACAGGAAAGATGTAAATGATTTGGTCAACTGGAGTAAACTCCTCCGTGGTAGTTTTCTTCTTTTTGGCGCAAGTTTCTCACTCGGGACCTCGATATAACCACCCCCATTCGCTTTCCCGAATCTCAATGGATTTCTCCCGAAGATCTCAAGGCTTCGGTAGCGCCGGCACTTTCTCCTTCCGTGCAATCTTACGAATGCCTTTTGGATCCCGGTAAACAAACTTGATTCGGCGCACTGTTTCGCCAAGGTATAGCTTAAACCCCGGAAATTATTTTATCATCCCGGGAAAACTGCTGGGAATTTAATGGTCAACTTTGTATATCCCGGTACGTAGAATAATACCGAAAGTAAATCGTCTTCAGCCTAAGCATCTATAATGAAAATTCAATCGGAACAATTTATTTCATGAAAATTTAGTCCACAATTGTTCGCTCGGGTTATTAATAAATACTTCCATTTCGCACTGTGAGGGAACTTTGAGTCAGGATTTTATAACTACAAAGTTATAGAGAATCAGTGATTCGTTTTTTTTTTTTTTTAAGAATTGAATTCCAAGTTATATCTATTAATAAATGTACGAAATGTATTTCAATCAAACAAATTTTCTTCTTAGATGCTGATTTTTTATTCTCCGAGCAGATTTTGAAACGTTAACTTTAGTGAATAATCTTCGTCATTTAAACAATCTCACAGCTGTACATTTTTTAAATTGTTTTTCGTTTTCTTCAGTATTTGTGAACCGTTAAGGAGACATTAACGACTCGGCGAGAAAATTATAACCCTTTGGAGGTTTTATTTTTTTTTCGGCAAACTAATAAATATGCTTGAAATCTATCATCTCGGGTTTTGTACGAAGAATTATTATGGCCGCGTTAGACCCAATCCGGTCAACCAGTTTCCTGGTCAACCAGTTTCGGGCCTTTTCAAATCTGCGTGTTATTCAGAACAAACCATTCGATGTATCGTCCTCTAGGACGGCTCATTTTCTTCGTAACAGCGCTCCGCACCGGTCAACCGGAGGACATTTTTTTTTTCAGGCCCCCCAGGTCGAAGCTATCGACCGATTAAAAAACTACTAACAAAACTTCTATCCGCTACAAAATTTCTATCCACACTTACGAAAAAAGTTTTTTCCTTGAACTGAATTGAAAAGAATTTCTGTAATCGAATCAATGAAAATGCACAACTAGCGATTCGTCATTTGCTAGTCATGTAGTATTTTTCATTATTGAGAGATGTAGTGATCTTCCGATTCCCATAATTTTTAATAACTTGCAACGATTGATAGAAAAAAAAAATAAAAAATAAAAATACATTCTACATGCATATTTCATTCGGGAATTATTCGATCTTTTGTAACACGATCTCATTTCTCTTCTCATAGCGACGAAAAATCGTATGATTTTGATTTTTTAATCATGAGAATCGTTTGAGTGGCATACGGAGCCGACACAATAGGCAAACGTGTGAGAGATTCGCGAGTAACGAAAAAGAGATCGAGGGAGAGGGAGAGCGATATTCAGCACGAGTTCTAAGCTCGAGCAAAAATGAGAAGATCGCGAGGTAGGGGGCCTAGCTCGCCGAGGGAGACCGGGAAAACCGGAAGACGATGCCTCTAGAGCTGAATTAGAACTAGACGGTATCTCGAATCGATACAGGCGCGATCGCGGGACCTGGAGCCTCGTGGACTCTCTCAAGGTTTTCCATTGAGTACCGGCGACCCCGAGCGTACAACAGAGAGACTAGTAGAATGGCCGAAACACCGCCCTCGAAGTTGCGGAACCCTCCAAGGGGAATGATCCGTTGTTCTCGAAACACCGTGTAGATCCCTGCAGCGGTGCGAGCGAGAGAAATCAAAGAGAGGGAGAGACATCCAACTTCACTGAGAACTAGAACCCTCGACACCAGCAACGTCCACGACCTCTTGGATCACTTAACAATAGCGAAAGTGAAACAAATTCCACGAGCTTATCCACGTATTATAAATTAATACATTCATACATATATGTATATACGTATGAGGATGGATTATTTTTTTCCCATCGAAAATAACAGATCGATGCCGAGGTAAAAAGAGCGTGAAGAGCGGAGAGTGTGAAAAATATCCACGCTGAAAAATGTTTCTACGTTTAACAAACTTTTTTTCGTTGGCAAACGTTTGTGTTTCGTTATTGTTAGAAAACCGTTTAATTTTTTTATTTTCAAAACAAAATCAATGAGAAAAATGTTGTGGAGGTTCGCCGACAAGAAATGTTTGTCAAATGTGAAACTTTTTTTTATTCTGCAGCTGCATGATTATTTCATAAAAAAATATTTTAATTTATCTGTGTTGGATGTATTTACGAAGCATTCATCTTTGAGTGCGTGTGATTGATCAATGTTCATTTTAACGTAAATCACCTTATTTCAATTGAAACTTACAAAAAAAAAAACAATATAAAACATGTATTCTGAAAGATATTTATCAAACACTGACAAAATTTCGATCTTGACACTGTAGTCAGCACTTTACTTGTGTATTTTATTTATTTATGGACACGGTGCAGTCATAACAAAAAGCATATACGTTTGACCAATATCCTGCAAACAAAAACTTACTGTAACTGAAACAATGTTTATCTACATTTGTTAGTCAGCGATAATTTGTTGAAGCAAACGGTCAACTAAAATGGCTCCTTTCTTTCTGTTCCAGGTAATCCACGTCGTACGAGAGAAAGAAAATTGGCTGCATGCACAACGCTAGAATTTCTTGCCGAGGGAGAACATCCGTTACTCGTGTGCGTATGAAAAGTGGCTAGAGAGGCCCAAAGCGCGCGGTGCCCTCGAGCGTCTCTACGCGCAGACACGCGTCTCTCCGAGATCCTTCGGTTCTCCCGATGGTCGGTGGGCTCGTTGCAGAGAGCGGTCTTCCCGCCGAAAACACCCGGTAGATTTTGCAAGAGCGGTGTGCGCGCGGGCGAGCACGCAAAAGCCGGGGCTAGCGAGCAGCGGCAGCAGGAGCGAAATCATCATCATCATCAGTAAGCGGCAGCAGCAACGGCAGCAGCGAGCAACGGAGGAGCGAAAACCGGCATGCGAAATTCCTGCCAATCGGGAACAGAGGCGGGAGTCGGGGGGCGCCCACGTGGTGCTTGGCTCTACCAATGGGGCACCGTGAATTCGCGAATTTTCAAGCGGGCCCGCTCGTCGTCGTCGAGCCGAACGGAGGCGAAAGAAAGAAAGAAGAAGAGAAGAGAAGAAAGAAAGAAGGAAGAAGAAAAAAAAAAACGAGTTTGCATCGCATAGCGCGTCGTCCGAAGCCGGGCTAGCGAACTCGAGGCAGCCGTGCTCGAGTGCCAGAAGTGCTGGAAGTAGAGTCCAGTCTACTGCTGCTGCTGCAACACACGCTCTCGGCGTATTTTTGTCCCATTTCAACGAGAGTAATAGACTCGACGACATCCCCGATACATCATAAACATCTTTGTTATTATCATTTTTTTTCGTCATCGAATCAACTGGCTTGAAGTTGCGAAGTAAAACGATACAAGATCCCAGTGTTCCGAGTGGTGCACCCAGTTGTTACGTTGGAGCACGAACGTAACGTTGTAAATTGAGCACTCGGAGGAAAAAAAAATCAGAGAAAAAAATTACAATCTCGTGAGGCAAAAAAAATAATTGAAGTTTCACGTGAAAGTAAGGAAGAGATTTCGAGAAAAGAGAAAAAATTTCATCCAACGACGAATTTTTCCTGGTCGAGAGTGAGCACGCCAGTCCGGTCCACGCAGACGGTACGTACCGAAAATCGCGAGCGTGAAACCGTGTGTGACCGAGTCGGAAGATAGCGCGACCGAGCGAAGGGAAGGCACTGGCGATAAGGGAAAAAAAAGAGAGAAGAAAAAAAGAAGAGTGAATCGTCGAGAAAAAAATAATAGACTGCTGGACATCGGCAACGTCACGGCGGAGCGCAGATATCGTCAAGTCCACCGTCAGAGACAGTGAGAAAAAACCTCGAAACCTTATCGCGAACTCCGGCATCGCCCAGAAACCACCATAAAAAAGCGGCAGTGAGAGATCCAAAAAAAAAAAAAAAATATCTTCCATCCGAACGGTCGCGATTTTCCCATCGGCGAAATAAACGCACAAATCCCCGGGTAACGGATCTTCGGTCGTGAATATAATTCTCGTCGTGTTTCGTGCCCGATCCATTCAACGGCCGAGTCTTCTCCGATAAATAAAAAACAAAAAAAAAAATTGTATAAAAAATATCGTGATACAGATTAACCAAACTTTCGTTGAATCGTGTCGCGAGTCGGGTAAAAAGAAATTCATTCGCTCGCGTCCGAGCTCTCGAGTGCGTGCCTTGATCGACACCGGTGTCAGTCGGCGATTGCGTTTTTTTTTTTTTCCCCACTGACACACACTCGCTCCCTCCAGAGAGCGATACAGAGATATCGCCGGCAGTGTGCCGAGAGAGGTGGCTACTCTCACGGTTGAAAGAATCATCATCATCGGGCACAGGCGGAGGCAGAGACAACGGGAGAAGTAAGCGATACGAGTGAGGGCGACGAAAGGCGGAGACGGTGAAATTCAGTGGAGGCAGTGAACGCGCCGGAGGTGGTGGAAGCGAGAAACTACTCCGTACGCGAAAAGAGCAAAAAAAAAAAAAAGAAGAAATTATTAGCGACGTTAACATCGCGCCCGGACAGCGTCGAGACACTCGTAAAGCGTCTCGTGCATATATCACCAACCATATAGCCCACGTGTTGTCCGAGACGAAGCTCGGAAAAGCCGCCACCATAGCGTCGAGCGGGAAAGATACCGAAGGCCACCAGCAGCAGCAGCAGAGCAGCGGAGCCACAAACGCCGGTTCGCTCAACGCTAATACAACGAGTAACGACAACGGCATTGTCCACGATACGATAACCTCAACGTCGTCGATCAACAGCAACACAATGTCGAAACTTTACGTCGGCAATTTACCGTCGGATTGCAACGAGAGCTCCCTCAGGGAGCTCTTTCAAGTGCACAATCTATCGTGCACAACGATACTCGTGAAACGCGGGGGTTACGCCTTCGTCGATTGCTCCGACCAGTCGACAGCCGATCGCGCCATCGACAAACTTAACGGTGAGTACAGGAATTTTAAAAAATCTATTCCGGTAGAGTTTTGTTTCGATAGGCTGCGATTTACGATACCAGACGATATCAAATGAGCCATAGATCGATATCGATGTCTCACGAAGAAACTATTGTCAGCGATAACGAACAAGATATTGATTCTTACGATGATTGAATATAAAATCTATTTTAATGACGGTCGTAACTGTTGATTGTTATAATTGAAAAATTGATTTTTTTTTTTTTTAATTTTGATAGATTTTTTTCGTCAACATACGGTTTTATTCTCGCTTTTCTTTCTCGCTTTTATGTATCAATTTGCTTTCAGGAACACGCTTTTTATCACCAAACGACGAGGGACGCATTGGTTACGCACAGCTTCGCAAATTCCCTTCTCCCGCTTATGCTTTGGCTTAAAAAAAATCATGCTTTATGCCATTTTTTTTCGCTCCGCAGATACTTTGGTTTGAACAGGAATTTCGGACCGATGAGCTGGGAAGGACGCGGGATTCATTGAGAGCCACTGCTTGGGAACTTTTTTCTTTCTATGCGAAGATTCGGCGCGCGAATGGTGCTCGCCGTTCTTCGTCGACGTCTATCCCCGCCTTTGCCGCTACCGCTGCTGGGGCTATGCTTATATTGTGCTTATGCTACATGCTTCAGTCCCGCAAGAGCCTAGCTATTCTCACCCTCAGCTCTGTCCCTATTTCTCATTCATTTCAGGCAGCGACGACGAGGGAGCTTCGACGCGTACGCATGCCATATTAGAATTATTATTTTTCGTGAAACGGCGACCTTTCTCGGTTATTTCCAATTTTTCACTAAAAATGCATTTTTTTTTCTCTTTCGTGGAATTAAAAAGAAAGGGTTTAACACGATTACACGGAACAAAGTATAATTTATCGAGTCTTCTCAGAGATCCGTACGAAGGATGACTTTACATAGTATTCGCCTTCGCATGGCAATCGGGGAGCCCAGAATTCCGTCTTTTCATGGACTAGTTTATAAGGCGTGAAGAAAAGTCATAAATCATCCGGCAAATGGTATACATATAATCGTTTCGGTGTCGGGGACATTTTGGTTCTCCCGGGGTTCGAGAAACGATTTTTCAACCGGTGGTAGAGCGATTGACAAATCACGCCTCGTCGAGATTGGGCACAAGCTTCCTTTCCTCTAATGTTGAACAATCTTCTTTTTCTTTATCAGAATTTTACGACAGATAATAACTCTTCCAATTCATACTTTTTATTCGTATCACATTAATTGTCTTCAAAGTCTCATCATCAATATATTTGACACGTCAAACGATACACTCGATTATACCTACGAATATTCAGTGCATGTGTTCAGTTGCGAAGTAAACTCAATCGCGCGATAAAATTAAAAAATATATATATTTAAAAAATATGCTTTGATCGAGTAATATACGCTCGAAAAAAAATAATTCTTGAATGGCCCAATATATTTTCTTGTATAGAAAAAAAATAAGTTGGCCTGACGTCGAACATCGAGAATGAGGAGAATTTATAGAGTTAAAAAATGTGTGTTTTTTATTTTTTTTATTACTTTGTAGCTGAACATCGTTCGGCGGAACGGCAATGATAGAAATTAGATGGCTCGCGATATCTGTTTATATAAATAGAGCTGGTATTGTATTAGTATCCAGTACAGAGGGAAACGTCGAACACGCGAGGGCCCTGCGCGCGGACTCTATCGTCGCCGACCATCTGCATAACGCCTCGCGAGGTCTCTCCGGCACAGCCGTTTTCTCCTCGAAACGACGAGTCCGGAGTGTGCGGTGGCTCTACTTTGGCCCCTTCGCCTGCCCCCGTCTGCCGCCAAAAATTTCGCCTATCGCGGTTGGCTCTCGGCTAAACGACTGAGAACCCCTTCGCGCGACCTCGACAACGTTTCCGTCGAAAAAAAAATTTCTCCTCTCACTCCTTCACCAACTATACTCTATCGCGCCTCGCGTTCTCCATAGACCCACCATCCCCCTCCATCGTTGCGTACTTCCCTCTTGGCACTGTCGGCTTAATCTTGCTCACGCTTCGGAGCTTCCAGTGCCCCACATTACATATACGTTATTTTTTTTCCGTACAATCGTAAGTTTTCTCTTTTTTTCTCTTCGACTTTTCTCATTGCTAAGTCGGCCAAATTCTCTATATTATTTATCGGAACTGAGAGGTGTAAACTTCATACCGAAATTAAATGACTTCAAAGTCGAACTATATTTCTTACTCCAAAAAATTGTAAACTAGAAAAAAACACTTTAGTCGCTACATAAAAAAAAAATTGTTTTGCAGTGAAATTATTGAACGGAGAATTCTATCCATTGGGTCACTTGAAATTTCCTTGAAATTTACTTCAAGTTTTACTTCATATTCAGCCTAAAATCTACCATCGATTGCGTGTAGTAAGAAGCGCTTGATCTTTCTTCCATTTCACCTGCGCGCGCTTTTTTCGTTCGTCTTTGCTCAGCCGCCGTGGATAGCATAGAAACACCGTCGTCCACGTGGTGTGGGACACGCATGGCCATCATGGCGTCGGCGTCGTCGTTCGCTCAGCGCGCGCTTCCTTCCATACCTTACTTTCGCCGTCTCATTCCGCGGTCCCGTCGTCGAGCCACGATCGGCGACAGCGTCGCCCCCGCACCGAAGCGTACGCGTTTCGTCGCATAGTAGATAAGTCCCTGATAACCGTCGGCTCAACCGCGACACCGGACATCGTGCCTTTCTTCGTTACGCCCAAACGAGACACAGAAAAAAAAAAATGTCCGACTTCCCGATGACCGAATATCTCGAAGAGTGTTCAGCCGAAGGCGAGGGGGAATTGCAGGAGTATGAAGGCTCAGCCGTTACATTGGCCGGGTTCGCGATGTGACCAGGAAGGGGGTTTTCCGTGGGTGTGAGCTCGAGCACGGTCAAGGCCGCGTGATGAGAGCCGCGAGTCCCGCGAATTCCGTCAATTCCGCGCCGAAATTCGCGTGAGTTGGTGAGGCGCATCGGACGTGCTGGTCGGTAATTTTCAGGGACCGAGAATGAACCCGGAACGACGATCGCCACGGCGATGCTGTCGGGGTGTCGTGTCTCCGTTGTTCGAATCTTTGTCCACCCAACGAGCCACCGCAATGCGTAATCGCTTCGTCACACTCTCGTCGCGGTCCTTCTGGACGAGACGCTGCAGCAGCCAGAAGTGCCACGCGAAGTGGCCACTGGCCAGTGGCAAATCCAGATCGTAAATTCTCTGACGACGATTCGCTCGTCGTAACTTTGCGTGTCCTAACAGTGAGGCATCGCGAGCTTAACCATGAGGGGACCGAGCAAAGGAACCAGGAGGCGCGAGCCATGCATACTGTTATAGTCGATCGAAGAAAAAAAAAAAAAAGTACTAATTTTTTATGGTACTTTTATCTGCCCGCTTGAGTTTATAGCGCATTTATATGCTAATTTTTTTATTTTATGTTCCGAGGGGTAAATTTGTTAAATTGAGAGAGGAACATAGTTGTTTAATCCTTCGAAGGGCCTCGAAGCGAAAGACGAGGTGTTCGGTGAGGGTTAAACAAAACTTGAAGAAAAATGGATCAACAGAGGTGTCGACACCGTTCGGATGTCGAATGAATATTACGGTGTTTCTGATGGCGGTTGAAATACACAAAATAGAGAACCAAGTGGTCAACTTTGGGGGTTTTATAAATAAATAAAAGTATGCGAAAAAAAAAAATCTAAAATGTTGGCGGACAAGAACGAAGTCTCATTCCGTCTCTTCTGTAAATATTCTCCGCTATATCGTCAACTCGTAACAGCCGGGGTTCCAAATCTTCGGTCTCCGTCTAAACGGATGAAGAATCAAGCGAGAAAGATTCCCGATACAATGGATTCGTCTCTTTTTTCTGTCCCTCGAGAGCGTCGTTGGGTTCGCTCGTTGCGTTCGGTTTCCGAGGCCAGAACTAGTTTGGTAGGTTAGGCTTTCCACCAACTTAGGTAGTCTACGAGAATGACGGAGGGAGATAGAGAGAAAAGTGATTCCCTCGCTCTCTACCGCGAGCTTAGAAACCCGTGTGTACGCACTGAGTCACGAGTGAGGAACCCGCACGTCCTCGTGATTTTAGCCCGCGGTTTCTCAGTAGTTCTCGGTCCAACCGATCGTTTCTTTTCTACTCCATCTGTTTCACTTTTGACCCTCTTCTCCTTCCCTCGCAACTTCCCATCCTTCCGTCGGTTTCTCCCATCCTAGTCGAACACCTAAGGGTGCATAATGATATAACACACTATTATCCAATGCCAGCGGCCATATTCCAGCGGTGGACGAGGTTGAAGAAGAACCACGGTCGGTAAAGCAGCTATCAATTTTATGGCCATAAAGATATCTGCACAAGACAAAGTTTCACCACTCGGCTCGGGAAATTTCACTTGGACGAATAGAAAAAAGTGTTATGAGAAATAGGATTTCAAGGTACATTTGTGAATTGTTAGACATTTTTTCTTTGCACATCAATCTATTTTTTCGAATCGTTCGACAAGGATCCAGTACGTGAGAAGTTAAAAGCAGAGCACAATAACATCTTTGCTGCTCCACCTTTTGGTGTAAGTTTCTCTACTTTGAATTTTATTTTGATTTTTAAAAATAAAATACCATCGCAATTGGAATAAGTTTCTTCTGGAATTAAAATGAAATTAAACAGAAATTAATATTCAATTCTACTAGAATGAACTTGAAACTTTACCAAAACACAAGACTCCAGTAGACTCATAACGTGAACTCCGGTAAAGCTTTTTTTTTATTCCAGTGGAGTTGAGAGTGGTAGAGATGTGGATATGACAAAATCACTGCATCGATACAGATTTGTTATAGACGATTTTTTACGTCACGCAGATATCTTCGCAGTCATCCAATTTCATTTGTTAACCGGTGTGACTTTCGGATCTCTCTTCACACTCCATAAACTTCTCAACCTCCCATGCCTTGAATTTTTTTTTCCCCACTCTCTCCTAATTTTTTCGCGCGCGATCTTCCACGGTTTTTCATCGTTCGGTTAGCTTCTTTCGTCCGAAAATCGGAGGATGTCCTTTCCCCCTAGCGTACTCGACAGAGATGCTCCAACGGACTTCCACAAACGTCCACCGAGTTTGCGCTGCAACAGTGAGTCATCCGATATACGTCGACTACGCTAAGTGAGTCTCTGAGTCTTCGGTGTGGACGGACAACGCCGAGCCAACACTGGTGAGGCTATCTAACGCTCTCGATAGGGTGTGCTGGTTTCTCCCACACATCCGATTCCTCAGAGATTCCGACATCGACACGAGAGACACACATTGCCTTACATCGGAGCCACATGCCCGCGAGAGATTCGGGTCCGGCTCGCGGGACCGCTCCGCCGGTTCTTCGTCGGCGACAGGAAACTGCCACATTCTTCCGACGTTCCTATCGACTCCGTCCTCTCGTTCTCTCTGTCTCCTCGCCGTCTCTTCTCATCCCTGCTCGCACGGTGCCGCGTATAGATGTAAGACACACGCATATACGTGGCGCGGGTCATAAACCACGACAACGACCAAGCTCCGGTTCCCCGAGAACGCGACACTTTTTTTTTTATACATTGGCTTTTGACCAAAAATACAAAAAAAAAATTCTATTAATCTCCGAAGTTTGGAAATTGAGTGGGTGGAACGGAGATATCGGTAAGTCGTCTATTCGGGCCACTTCGAATTGATTGTCGTAGTTCGTTGTCGAAGATCACGACTTGTTGGGCTCTCGACAGGTTGATATTTACAGCTAATAATAGGCAGGATTTTTTTTTTTTTTTTTTTTTTTTGGAATTTGGCTTCGCCGATCTCCGATACTTGATTGGATTTATTTATTGACTTGGCACGGCGGTGTCGAATTTCGTCGTGGAAATTCGATAGCCACGCAGCAATGAATCGATTAAAAACAAGCGAGGAAGGGAAAGAGATCGGATCGTCTTTTTTTTTTTTTTTTTTTTTTTTTTTTTTCCGTTAGCGATTTTCGCAGTCCACGCACGTTGCATCGAGATCGGCAACGAAGTCGTTTGCGGAGCCAAAGCCGCGAGGCATTTCAAGTTTTTGTAATTGATGACGCAGGTTGCTCGGCGGTGGGCTCGGCCGCGTCCCGGGTGCATCGGCCGATTTGTCGCGTGCCGCGATCGAGTCCACCTGCCCGTCGAAAAAGTAATCCGTCGATATTGTCGCAGAAGGATCGAATAGCTTATTCTCGAGTGCGACTCCCTCTCTTTCTCTCGGCCCAAATGATCTTGACTCGCCGCTTTAGACACGAGAAAACAATTTTTCGACTCGCCTAACGCCCCAAATCGTCAAACTTGAAACGTCACTTTTTCCATTCTACTCCTAAAAAAAAAAAAAAATAAACGAAATGCTAAAATCCATTTTTTTTTTAAACACATGCATGAAAATTGGTACTCCTCGTGGCTGCCGAGATTGGCAAAAGTAACGTTTACATCCAAGTGTAATGTATTAGACGAGAAAAGTATTTGTCTCGATGGCGGAAGAGTTTTATCGATGACAGAAAAAAAAAAAAAAAAAAATTATTCGAGATATAAATTCGAGGGGGAAAAAAAGAAATGTCGTCTGAGAACCCCTGCAAAACAGCGCAAGATCTAACCGTTATCTTGTCGACGTGCCTGGCGGTCCACCGTATTCGGGTTCACGGCTCTAATATATACATAACCGAAATGGTTTCGTACGTCGCGGGAAGTCGTGGACTTCGATCCTCGGCGTGCGTTGTAACACGCACAGTTGAGTGTCACGGATGAACCCGGCTGTACAGTGTATAAATAGTATACGTGTGTAGTATTCGGTGGTATGTATACGTCTGACGACTTGAATGAACGGAGATATTACCCGCGCGTCACGCGCCGTACGTGTATCAACGCTGCTGTCGGCTTCGACGTACACGAATTCCAATCGGACAGAAAGAATTAAAAAAATAACCCGAGTTACGTTCCAGATTAACGCCATTCGATGTACACAAATTTAATAATTATTATTTTTCATTTCACACTTCCATTATTCGAACCAAGAGAAAAATCCGCAAGTATTTTCGGCCTGCTTATATTAATCAGAATAAAATCAAATCAATATTAATAATAATGTAAAAATTTAAAAAAAAATTATTTTGCTGATACTACCGTTAATGATATTGAATTATCCGATCGTTGATTTGCCTGAACTAAATTAATTTTGATAAATCGTGTAATTGAATTTGTGAAGATTTCATAATTTCATAAAAATTGTTAAATAATCGGACAAAGTACGGAGTAGAGAACGGTCGTAAGTTCGAGGATAGTTGAGAACACGTGCTAGGCGAAAGAGAGTTCGGAGAGAAGCCGATATTACATTGCGCGTTACCGTCGTGGTTAAGAGTACGCAGACCCGACGTACGGATATAGTTTAGCGCAAAAAGTTCTTGCGCGCCCGCGCAAGAAGGAAGGAAGTGCTATCTTTAGAGATGCCGACACTATAACCGAGAACCCTACACAACCCACCTCCCTTTTTCTGTCTTCCCACATAGCCGTACACTCGCCATAGATCTTTCTCGCTTCCTGTGACCGTACTTTCCTCGTGATCTTTTCCGTCTAGCTCGAACTGCCGCCCTCCCGGTGGCCTCTGAGACTAATCGCAATGTTTCGTTTAAATACACTCTGTCCAAGTGCAGAGAGACTTTTTTTTTTTATCCTTCTGTGCCACTCGAACAGCTCGATTTTTCTCGTACTCTCGACAATCTACCTGATTTTCCGAAAGTTTCAGGAGTATTTGTTTTTTTTTTATCCTACTTTAATTGATATTTATACGTGTTACACGTGACCCGAGTCTTTCGGTCTTAACCAATATTAATAACTGTGGAAATTATTAATTCTGGGGCAATTTTATTTCGCATGGCTTTACATATTTTTCAGTATCAGAACCGCCAATCTAAGTATGGAATATTTCGGATCTTCTGCTCGAAAAATTGACGCATGACGTTTACGTAATTCGTTATCACGAACATGCTATTTTTTTCAATGAACGTATCTCACAGCTCCGTTGTTAAAAAATAAAAAACCATGGTCAAATCTCCCGACTTTGCCCTATATTTATTTATATATCTGAGGGAACCGCACGAAGACTGGTTCGGTGTTTGTCTTAGATACGCGGACATTGACTCCTAGCTAATAACACACGTCTTGCGATATTCGTAACGACATTTAATATACATATATGTGTATATATATGAAAAAAAAAATATATATATATATATGTATACACACACGTTGGGGCCGTTATCGTTCAGGAAATCAAGAATTCTACGGATTCCCAACTGCCGACGTAGACGACAAGAAAATATTTTACGTCCGCGCAAATACGTCAGCAAGTTGGCTTCCGTTCGCGAGGAATGAAGAACAAGCGAATTGCCGCAAAAAGGTTAACCGCGGATTGCAGCGAACACGAGCGTGTACGAGAAATCCGAGCGATTCGACAGGTGTTAACGAACGCTGGCAACTGCTTCTCGTCTCTCGAGATCGCTCCTCTTCGCGACGTCCCAGCGGACGAAACTTTCGCACCTGTCCTACCCGAGTCTCATTTCGAGAATGTATACGATGTAGATATGTATGTAGATATGTATACGGTCGTGCGGAGATTCCACTTTTTTTTAAATTTATTTTCTGACCCTCAAGCAGTTGGTTGCAGAAAGGTGTGGAAAAATACGGCAAAATATTCACGGTTCTCGGATTTCCATAATGGGTTCAATGGCTAATGGATTAACAGAAATATGTTTTTTTTTTAACCGGAGGTTAATCACGAAATTTTGATACAAAATTTACAATTTCCTGTATACGTACGAGATTAAAAAAAAAAATGATTTTTCGCTTATTTCCGAAGTAGATGTTGCATGTTTTGAAGAAAATTTGCGAGTAAAAGCAACAGGTTCGTCAATTTTCATAATTATTTCATGAGGAGTCCAGGGAAAAAGGGTTGACGGAAATGTGTTTTCCGAACGCCGGGTCCATCTTAAAATTTCCACGTAAAATTGACAAATTCCTCCGTACGCAGAACCGAAGAAAATATATTTTTCTGCTGAGTTTTGAAGAAGGTTTGAACAAATTAACGACATTGTTGAAAAATGCAAATCCGTCGATACGAGATACGAGAGCACTATTAATTCAATTGTAAAAATTAATTCGACGCATACGCTATGAATTAAAGATGACCCGTACGAGAGGACAGGCGAAAAACGAATTTCACCCACACCGCGGAGCTTATTGCCCGACAGCGTTTCACCCCGTTCGAGATCTCAAACCCCAACGCAAACATACTCCCAACCTCGCTAGCGATAGGGGGGCTGCCATGACACCCAAACGAATCGCTTCTATTACGAAACAAAATCTGGAACGAATCTCCGTTGCGTGGGCAACTTCTGCCGTCGTTCCGACTCGCCCATCTGCAAGGTCCGGAGTCCCGGCGGTCGAAAAATCGCAACCGACACACCGCCATTAATCTACGAACGAGGAGATATCATTTTAATTCTCGAGCCACCGTCGTTCTTACTTTCTCCTTCACTGCTCCATCTCTGGCTGTGGGCAGGAGTCGAAATACCCTTCCGAGAACGCGGCTTTGTACGATGCTCTGCTCCGATTATAGGCTTAGAAAGGAAAAGTTAAAGAATAATTCAAAACGCTCGGGCCCTCGATTCCCACCGCCCGACAAATACCATTTTTTTATTCTCATTCGACCTACTTTGCATTCGGCTGCAACTTCCCAATCCATAACCGATTGGGAATTGATTAAATAAATTCTAACTAGTTCAAACTGAATATTAAATTGAAGATTTTGTATTTAGGGTGCGGATATTTTTTTTTTTTTAATTTCGAGTCTTCGAACTGTAAAAAATAGTAAAGATTTTATTTCGCCTTCACCAGCGATAACGCAATAATTTCACGAAGCGTGTTTCCTGGCTCACAAAGTCACATCGACGGAGCGAATTCTTGGATTAGCTCATTACCCGCTAAAGTATGCAAACCACAGGTTACATCGCTTGAACAACCCGCCGGAAGTCGATACCTTTTAGCAATTCATCGGTTATGCATTGGTCCCTACCTTAAATTACAGGCAAACTTCGGCCAGCCAAAGTTTGCGGACCAATTTTTCACTTCCCCAGTCCTGCCGAAAAGCCGACGCAACCGATCAATAACATCAATAATTGACTGCCTTCGAGAACAAAGTCACGAAAAAAAAATCACCCAAGCCATACTGCCGGCATAAAAACTTGAAACGTGTCAACCAGATCTAAAAACATTGAAGTTCATGGAGCCGGTTATTCGCGCCTCGTGTGTACAAAAGTGGGTGTAAATTGACGACGGCCTTTCGGTTCCCGCCTCCCCATGGAAGACTTAAAAGAGAAGGCCGATGCGAGCGAGCTAGAGAAGAGAAGAAGAAGAAGAAGAAGAAGCGATGATGAAAAAGGAAGAGAAAAAAAGAGGGAAAAAAAATTGAGGAGACACGAATCGGGATCGACTTTCATGTTTCCTCGCGCACTTTATGCGGATTCCGTATGTATTCCATCATGTGTTACATAGTGTGGTACATTGTGTAGATGGGACACAGCGACTATCTTAACGTGCGTGGGCCCGACGCAGCCTGCCCTCCGGCCTCTCGGTTTCTTCGGCAAACTAACCTACCCGTCTAAGTAATCCATTGTGCTTCAAGGTGCTCTCTTTGTGCCGATCGGTCTCACGCCGAGAGGGTGGCTCAACCCGGCGTGCAAGAAGGATAATGCGACGAAAAAAAAAAAAGAAGTGGAAGAGAAGAAAGGAAAAAGTATGCCACGAGGCCACTCGGACTCATGGATTCGGCGCAATTCTTGCATTGCGCGGGTCTTACCTTCTCGTTCGCCGGAGCAAAAAATTCAACGCTCTTCATTCACAACCGAGATAGGAAAAATGTCAGTTGGGTTAATATGCTCCGATTGAAAGGTTATCATGGTTTTTTTGTTCCAAAATTCGAGACTTCCACGCTCGTTCGTGACGATATCGATAGGGTAGATCGGACGAACAGCGGTTGCCTAAGGGAGAACCTTAATATCTCACATCTGGAGCAAAGATTCCATGCGAAATCTTCGATAGCCTCAATGTTCACGACGTGGACCAGCCAATGATAGTGTCTCGCGTTATAAAATTCTTCACGTTCATTATAAATTATCAAAAAAAAAATAATGTCGATCTGTCTCATTGCACCCAGGTAAAACCCCACGTATTAATACAGACAGGAGCAACAGGAAGGAAAAGCCGATGAACAAGTATGACTGCACGAAAAGTTTGTGAACCGATGCTTTTTTTTTTTAAACATGAATTCCAAGATTCAACTTCCGGCATTCTTTTTAATAACCACTGGTTCCGCTTAACTTTTTTTTTTTTTTTTTTTTTTTCAAAATTTACCCGATGCACGACATAGTTCACAAATGTCGGAAAGATCGGCCTCAACCCCTGGAGAAGGGCTCGCACACCGGATGGACGGGTAGTTTTAGGGTTGGTGAAGATTCGAGCCAGAGTTCAAAGGGTCCGTGTGTGAGTGCGCATGCGCGCGCGTAGCTAACTGGTAGTAAGAGGCATAGATTCAGGAACGGCTCGTCATGCGTCCGCGCGACGTAATCCGGGAACTCTTCACTCGTTTTGAATGGCCGGTGACCCCGCGCTGACACGTACGGCGAGAGGGTTTTCGCTCGCGATGCTGGAAGGTGTCCAACCTTTCGAAGGGACTGACGATAGAAAAGGCAAAACCCGAGCACGCAGAAACGTAGCGCACATGCGATCACTAATTTATGCACCTAAGTCCGCGCCATGTTCCGGTGCGATTCCAACAGCGTTTGCGCGTGTTACAAGGCGATCTTCCGCTCGCACCGATGGAATGGCTCGAGATCTAGAAGAGAAGCCAGGGCGCTATTAGGTACGTGTGTCCATGCGATCGGGCGCATTCGAGATCCCGGCCTGGAATGCGCAACAGGAACCTGTTCTCATTCCCATTCCCATTCCTGGCGTGGAACCCAAATATTTCATTGCCAGCGGCAGCTCCGCGGAAGAGCACGAGAAAGAAAAAGCCCCGAAGCTTTTCTGGTACTCCGGTTAAGAAACCGATATCGTGTATTCTCGGTCTTTCGTCCGGACAGCCGAGAAAAGCAGGAAAAGCCGAGGTGTTTCTGAAGAAGATCGATGAACCGCGTCGGAAATTACGGAAAAGAGCTTCGCCAGATGTGGTTGCAGAACTCGTGACTCGGTTTCGGAACTCCATCTATCGCTTGTGGAACAATTCATCGATCAATGGGCTCGATACGAACCGCTAGAAACATCGCACTGCAACCCCTCCGCATCGCATTTCGCTCTTCGACAAACTACCACAAAAAATCCCTTGCAAAAACCCTTCTCGCAATATATTTCCCACCTCCGCATATGCGTTTCTCAATGACCGCAAATCCGCCGCTCATCTCGCACCGTCTCGATGATCGATCCGAGCGGAATCGTGACAAACGAAATTTCGTACACGCGACATGTCTGGGTTTAGCGAGGGAGGGAGAACGAGAAGGGAAGGAAATAAATGAATATATATTAGTCGGGTAACGTTGCCGGGTGTCCAACGGTAGAGCCGTTCTAAGCGCACTCGCTAGTCTCACCTTACCTAGGCACACATATACCTGGTAGTTTTGGTTAAGGGGGAGATCCCGCGAACCGTGAGGGACTATAGGAGCGAAAGACCTTGAGGCCTCGGTTCGCCGGGTGGTGTGTTCTCCGCGGCACGACTAGTACTGACCCACTATAAAGGCACTTGCCGTCCTCCTCGCTTACCGGGACAATCCCCTATTACCTTCTCCCTCGGGGAGCCTGCTAACCTACTCACCGGGGCTCTCCTTGCCCACATCCACCGACTCTTCTCTACCCCCCAAAACTCGCTCGAGCCCCGTTCAGTCCTGGCACTCTTGGCCCCCTCCCCCCCCCCCTCCTCTCGAGTCCCCACCTTTATCCTTCCTATTCTCTATCTTTTTCGCTCGCTCCATCTCCCTCCGGCTCTGAGCCGGTACCGACCCAGGGACCAAAACCCCTCGTGTTTCTTTCTCGCTCCTTTCGGTCGTTGTGCCTTCGGTCCAACTCCCTCGAACATCGGCGTGTAGGTCACCGCATGCTTGTTTCACCGACGCGTACACGTGTGTACGCACGAGGAACGATAGTTCGGTCGAGGGCCACGACGGTGCAGACTACGCGGTTGTAGTCGTGTGTCAGAGTATACGTGGGTACCTTGAAATTTTGGGACCACGTTGCTTAGGATATCGGAGTGTGGATGTGCACGCACGACGAACGAGTCTCGATGTATGAGCGACTGAGTCAGTGTGCCTCCACAGAATATCCACCTAGCATAGCAACTGCTGTTTCTGCATTTCTTAGCGGAACCCGCGCTCGCCCCATGCTCTCCGCACGCTCGAATATATAACGGGTGGCCCGATAGAGTCACGAAGAAGTTTCTTCTCCGGAAGCTACGAGGAAGAGATCGGTGAGAAATATTGTCTTCGTCTCGTTCGATCGTTAAGACAAATATTTCGCCCCAATTTACCCAAGAGTGGGAGAACCAAAGTGGCGATTCTTTGTTTCGCCTCGATTATTTTCTTTCGTGCCCATTTTATTCGGAGGAATTTAATGTGGGGAAGAATTTAGCGAGCGTTCATTTCAATGCCGCGGATCATCGAGCTTCGGAACTTTTGGGTTTGGGTCGATGATGTCTGGCCTTAGTTTCGAGAGCGCTCGACGTGCCGACTGAACGGTGTCGGTTGCCTCGTCGTCTAAGCAGTCGTTCGAATCGAGCGTGAAATTCGCGTCGTGGCTTCGGTCCGATCGCGAAAATACAATGCGAATTAGAAGCTCATTTCAGCGCTCGCTTCACTGTCGTACGACTTGATCCGTTGTGCGAACACGCTTGTTGCTGCGCGCGATATTGAAACTAGTGCTCGACCGAAAACCTGTTGTGTCACTTTGCCGGGCCTATTCTGCGTTCTGTATGGACGAGGACTGTATAGATACACTTTACGAATATTATATTATGAAGTCGGTGTCGCGGCGGAAGGGGAGATTTGACACGGCACGTTCTAAGTAGCCATCTAGTGGCGGTTCAAATTAGCTTCCATCTTTTTTTTTCCACCACTGACCCGCCACTTCTGCTCGATGTTTCGGGCAAGCGATTCGGACTTGGCGTTTTTAGGGGATGACGGGCCATAACGGCCTACACCGAGAAAAATAAATAGTTGAAACAACCGAGACGCAGTGACGGATCCATTGAATCCACCCCGTCGATCGTCCGGTGATCAACAATTTTTAAATCGGCTAACACACGACTCGGCCCGCTTGCGCGAAAATGTTCGTAAGAGGAACTGGTTGGAAAAAAAAAATGAAGAAAATATTGTCCAAGGATAGAAGAAATACGAGAGGATAAAGACCCCGATGTCCGACTGGTGCGGAACATAGCGGAGTGGATTGGGAATTGTACTATGGAGGCATTCGAGACACCTGGCGCTCGCGTTATAGGTAAAGGAAAGGAAATACGCGTGGATAACTAGTCGTTGCTTCGTTGCTGCTGGCTATTCGGGAGCTCTATCCTTCCCTTATTCTTCTCCGCTCGTTTTTTACCCTTTGCTTTTGGTCGCCGTCTTACGCGCCGCGAAGTATAACGAGAAACGTTTGGCCGCCCGTTGGGACGTTTACCCGTCCGCAAGAATACACTGTCCACATGCCGTATGTGCCGGTGGTTCAGCTATGCATACATCGTGTCTGCATATGCATCTAGTAGCGACAGCGGCAGCGTAAGAAAAAAAAAAAAAAAAAAAAGAAAAAAAAACGTAAGCGCTGAAGAGACACGCGAGACCTCGTTCTCCGACACTTTCTCATAACCTCCTGATCCTGATTAGAATATGACTAGGGACACGAAGAACTGAACTAGAAGCATGGTCGGTAACGTCAGAGTGGTCAAGCCACACCGTTGCGATCCGTCAGCCGACTCTCCTATTGCCTATTGACCATTGCCGAGCTGCCCTGGCGACTACTTTGCACGTGCGGAGACCAAACCCAGCTCTACCCACGGACAACCCGGAAGCAGAGGTGCTTTTCCGGTTTACCGTACTCATGCATGTGCATGCATCGGTTACGTTGCGAAACCGGTATTGTGCCTTTATCGTACAACAACGCGGGGCGAACTCGGGCTTGATTTTCCATGGGAAAAATCTTACTCGTTTGTCCACTGTGACGAAACGTGAGATGCTCGACTACAAGCTGGGAGGGGATTTTTCTAATTAATGTTCAACTGTTATCTTTCACTTTTGGCAAAAATCTACGATTGACATTTTTTTTTCATTGCAGGATACACCTATCTTGGATCTTCACTCGTCGTCGAGCCATCGGTAGCGAGCGGCACGAAGAAACGGTGAGTTTTGTCAAAAAATGTATTTTTTATTTATTTATTAAAAGAACAACCGATACGATTCGGTATTTAGAATTCTCAATTTCACGCGATGTTGAAAGGTGGTTTATAATTTGCTTATAATTTGCTGTTGAAAAAATTATTAAAAAATTGGAAACAACAAATTTTATCGAGGATTTAGGATCGTGTCCCGTGAATCGACTTTCTCCTAGATTTTTTGTTTTTTCGTGAAATGTTCGTTGAATTTGCATTTTTATTTGCCTTTTTTCGAATGAAGCATTTGCCGAAAAAAGGCCAACTAACGATCGGCGCTCAACAATTTCATAGTTTCCAGCTGAGTGTATCCGAGGGTTCGTCTCTGCCTCTCAGACACGTACGATATTATTTGAAAACTATTCGTTGGGTTCGTTATAAAGAGAAGGCTATAATTGAGAGGAGACGAATGCACATTAGTACAAGATAAATCCGCTTTTGACGTAGCAATCAACACTTTTAGAGGTATATCGAGGGAGATCGCGTGTAATGCCAGGATAATTAGGAGGATAATCGGGCACGTGCTCGCGAGCCAGTCAGAGCTGTATAGAAACACAAACGGCAACGGCAGCAGCGGCGGCAGGCAGGCAGTTTAAAAACTCGCGGGTGCATTGCCAGGAGTGAGGTAGTAGTGAAAAAAAAAAAAAAAAAAAAAAAAAAAAACCCGCGGATTCCCTCAGTGGAACTCATTCCAGTTCACTCTGCATACGTATAAAAGCATCGTCTGTGTGGATTCACCATTTCTATTTAATCTCTCTGATCCGTAATTTTTCAATGGAAAAAAACAGCAGATTATTTTTTAACCACGTTATCGGCTCGGAGATTGATTGATTTTTTGCACTCTTTAGTATCGACATTACATTAGAGGTGAACTATTATTTTTTTTTTTTTTTTTTAATGCTCCCTTCAATAAATTAGGCATAACCAATAGTGTGAACATAATCTTGAAAAATTCGAAGAAAAAAAAATTAATTTTCCGAAGAAAAGTGTCTGTCGAATCTCGATGGTTCTTGAGTCGTTTTGAAATGCGTTATTTGGGAGCCGCTGGAGAGTGTCTCGGGCGAGGAGAACGATCGGGCGCTCGTTCGTTCGCTTGGAGGAACCAAGAAAACCCGAAAAAGGGCACCTGCCCTTCTCTCCTTCTGTGCATATACGCTACTTATGTTATATAGTGTAGCGCCATCAAGCTCATCGGCCCGCGCCGATCAGCAACCGAGAACCCTGCAGCCCTCGATTCCCGTAGCTTCTTTGGATGTATAGTTTTCGAGCTCGTGCCGAGCAACTGCTCTTCCGACTTTCAATCTTCGCCCGTTTAATTTTCCCTTTTTTTTTCCATAAACTTTTCTCTCAGCAAAATCTCAAATTTTATCCGCACCGAATTGAAACGTTTTTCGCCCGCGTATGAAAAAAGGCTTTTTATTGGAACTATTTGTTATTAAATCTCGAGCAAAAAACCGGATTTTTCTCGCCAAAGTAAAAACTGGTTAAAATTCAATTTTTCGGCTACCTCGTATAACGTTTACATCCGAATAAGCAGCTATTAACATTTTCAATATCCTCTCCGCGATACCGTCTCGATCACAAGATATCGCAGTGAGAAATTTCTTCATCCGGCTCTCGCACACTCGCAGTTCGCTCCAGGTGACGTACCTGTGCCCTCAAGAATTCAACTGAAAATATGTAGAAAGATACAACGAGACGAATAGAAGAAGACATCGTCCTATGAATGAGCTCGAGTGGTGTAAGTTGGAGGAAAAAAAGATATACGCAATAAATAAAAGAAGAAAGTAGCGAGATTGTATCGAGGCTCATCTCGAGTGGTTCGGCCGGCCTCCTCGAGAAATTCTACCGCCTCTGTGTGCAGGGATTATATACTGCGCGAGGCTTCCAGCAGCGCAGGAGCGAGGATCTCCCTCGTTCTCGAGAATCGTCCACGAGGCCATCCGTGCGGTTGCACATTAATTTCCATACGAGCCGATATGTTTCAAATGTAAAGCACCGTACGAGGCGACTCTCTCTCTCTCTCTCCTCCGACTGCGTGGACAATGATGCGTCGCGAGAAGCGCGAGGCGAAGGGCGGTGGGCGAGGGGTGCGAGCGGGGAGAACTTCCAAGCGGCGAATGCACGGAATGAAAGGGAAGGAAACGCGAAGACGAAAAAAAAAAAAAAAAAAAAAAAAAAAATAATAACAAGGGGCAAACTGGTAAGCGCGAAAACTAGTTTTTTTATACTTGGGGTGTGACCCTACTTCGTTCCCGATCACAATGTGTGCGGTTGTACGCTCGTAGCTCGCCGGGCTCACGATAGTTACTTGGCTCGATTTTTCCACGAACTTTGCCACGAGCGTGTCTTACACCTTTGTAATATAGACGCTGAACGTAACGCCGCTCGAAAGTTCTCACACTCGAACTACCGAATATCTTGCCATGTGTACCAACAATTTACAGTGGAAAACTCTCAATCCACGAAGAAAAAATTACATCTCCTCCTTTGAGTGTTCGATTGTCGGAAAAAAAAATAGTAGTAATAATAATAAAGTACCAATAGAAACGGAAAAAATATTGAAAAAATTATTGCGTTACAAAAAGTGCAATTAATCGTCTGCATTAATTTTTTCGGTGATATTTTCGATGAGTCGATCATTCGATGTGCCGGAGAGTTTACGGCTTTTGCTTAACGCGAGTGAATTTTGGTCGCGCACGCTTACCCATATGTTTTACGCGCGACCGCAGAAGCCTCGGGTGGCGGCGCCGGTACAGCAGAAGCCCTATGCACTTTGCGGCACGACGGCAGCGCGGCCACACAATGCATCGGGGGCTGCTCAGGCACGTGCATCGCCGCTGCCGTCATTATTTTCTCCCTTGTATGCACCATCCGTCGGGCTCGTTGCAACGCGATGCAGACCGGCTCCGCTGCACTCACGCGTCCAACTCTGTACAGGGGGGAAATTCGTCGGCTCCTTTACTTTCATACTTGCATCCGCGCATCGTCACGACCCACTCCCGATCAATTTCTCAAAGACGAGGACTCGAGTAAACACCATCGCGGCCTTCGGAACCCCTTTCTTTTCGGTCGAATAATAATTTGCAACGCGTTTTCATTCACCCGCGGCCAGGCCTTTGTATGATATCGTGTGTCCTACACGAGCGTCATATGCGGGCGCCTCGCGTCACAAAAAAGCTTCGCACAATTCACGAATATTCTTACGTTCGCAACCTTTTTTTTCTCAGCAATTTAAGATTTTTTTTTTTTTTATGTAACAAATGTACTTCGTTGCCCGAAAAAAAGGTACGATAAACATATGTTTCTCAGAAATATTGAATAACGAATGTCGCAATTTGAGTATTTTTTTTTCTCAGCAAAAG
The DNA here is from genome assembly GCA_963978505.1 of Listrodromus nycthemerus. NCBI lineage: Eukaryota > Metazoa > Arthropoda > Insecta > Hymenoptera > Ichneumonidae > Listrodromus > Listrodromus nycthemerus. The sequence continues at coordinate 3,148,082 of OZ021680.1, forward strand.
TGCTTTCAAAACGTTTGTGATTCACAGTTGACGATCATTTTTTTGCGGAAACTTTCGACAAAAGAATTGGATTATTTGAATAAACCATTTTATTTTTCAATATTTTTCTCGAAATTTATCACGGCAAAAAAAAAAATTAGCGACGAGTGTGCTCGATAAATATTTTTATGAATACACGTGTCTTTTTTTTTTTCCAGGTGAAACTTTCTCTTCTCTTATTACGTTCTCGCCGGGCTCTACGCTCGCGACAAGTGTCTATGTACGCGATTCCACCTGTAGCCCTCACAAGTACCGAACTATATGCACCCTTTTGGGACACCCGAGAATTTGGCAGTGTACATGCGCTCGTTACTGTGTGTTTATACATGCCCGATGCATCGGAACGATAATCGTTCGTTGCCCTCGCCAATGTCCAGTGCAATCCCTGCTCGACTCGCCCCTCGCGGTGCACTCACCCCAATGCATTTATGCAGGCGCAGGGCGTACGCCGTGTTGCAATTGAGTCGTGATGCAAACAGGTAGCGCGTACTCGCTCCATTCTCCTCCGCTCCCTTTTTTCGCGGGCTAGGAGCCGGCCGCGGCTTCCCCCTGAGTCTTGCATACGACTTGCATTGCGCCATACTCGTGCAACACGGATGCAACGGGGACGAAAATCCCTCAGCCACAGCGATCATTGCTTTGTTGTGGTGACGCCCAGTTTCACTCCCGTTTCGACTCTTGGTCACCGCCGTTGTTTGTACAACTTTTTTACAATTGCACGTTGCATTCGACGGAAGGATGAATAACCCCCCTGTAAATTCCTTCAATGAAAATTTGAATCCCCGTGCACTCCTTTTTTTTTTATTTATGACAAAAAGACATCATTCGAACCAAGTAATTTGCGGAAGTTTAAGCTTGGTGTCGAAAGGAAACTGTTTTGGGTAGAAAATCGGACGAATAAACAATTTTACGGAGCTTTATTGACTAACGCGATTCGATATAAAAATTTAAGAAAGCATAGAGAACACTACGGTTTATCGACAATACAAATCACACGTATAAATAAAAAATTGTAATTTACTTTTTTTTATCTTGCCGCGATTCGACTGGCTGTAACTGTTTGCAGTACGAACCTCTGATAAATTCCCAAGCTGTCTAATGCGTTTGTCTTCATTCATTTTTTTGAAGATCGTCTTTTTCTTTTTTACCTTCACGCGACTCGGATGATTTTGAGTTTGTAGGGAAGCCCACCGGCGATAAATCGTCAAGTCGTTGCATCGTCATGCACGACGGTCATTCATTGCACTCGGGCACATTCGTGGGACTATAATCGCACACCAGGGCTTTTAAGAATTTACATAACAAGACTCCACGGTCTCCGCAACATATACTCGGTATCGAGCTTTCATCGTTGCATTATCTGTGGTAAGTACGAGGCAATTGAGACACTCGATATAGCTTTATGCAGCAGGACAGTTAGCAAGGAGCGTGTAAAGGAGAGCCGCGGGTCGTTTTCCCCTCCGAGAATCGCTCTCGCAAGTACAAATGCACATCGCACCTGTGACTCATCTCTCTCGCGTGTGCACGTACTTCGAGAAGTTGCTCGCTCGCAACTGCACGTATATTACCGGGTCCAACCTGTGCTCTCGACTCTCGACGATCCCCTCGTTCGCCAAACTTTCGTGAGGATTTTCATCCCGGGGGGTATTGTTGAAATACTTTTTTTCTTTTGCATGACTAATTTGCATAACCAGGTCGGCTCGTGCACCGACCAAGTGCAATAATGCACTTTTCCCTCGTCCGGTGGAGTGACTCGAGGAACCAGTAAATTGGAATGCGTAGATCGTAAATGTCGAAAGCGTCGCTTACTTTTGCGAAAAGTTTCAGCGGAGACGGTAAAGAAATTTTTCATTCGTTTATTTCTTTTTTTCCTTCATTTTCTTGTCTGCCTCTACGGATAATCGGGAAAATTCGAGAGGAGAAGAATATGTCAGTGACGAGGGAGCAACCAAAAATTTTGTAGTTGTGAGAATTTAAAAAATTTAACGATGTCTCTTAATTTCTCCGCGCATAAACCGTATATCTAAATAACTCTTCACTAATTCACCTATCTTCCCGAAAGTTTCCGGTGAAAATAAGTTGTATCAAAGAAATGTTTCGCCTGAAATTAAAAAAAAAAAAGTCTGATGAAAATAAAAATTTCACTGTAAAATTCCAGCACACCGTTTGAAATTTCCAAAAAAAAAAACTTTGCGGAAAAGACCTTCCGACGCCGTTCATTGATTCGCAAAGAAGATTTTTGCGATGACGAAAGATGAAAAAAAAAAAGAATCCCATCGCATGAAATGCAACACGAAAGCTGCTCATTGAGGCTGCAGTTGCTCGTTGTCCTCTTTCTCGCTCCTCGCTCGCTTTCTCACTTTCTCCCCCCTTTCTCCTCCCTTCCGTCGATGCTCAACGGGAATCGTTGCATGCGGCGCGTGCCGACCTCGTGCTTCAACTCCTCCCCAACCCTCACCCTTCGTCGGCGCAACCTACGCGGTGCAGCAGCTCGTACCCCTCCATTCCTCCTTCTCTTCTTCTTCTTCTTCTTCTTCGTCTTCGTTTTTCTTCTTCTTCGACGCGGCCGCCACCGACGACGACGCCGACGACGACGACGACGAACTCGCACGCACGCTCGCCGTTTACAATTTCTCTATCCTTTCTTTTCATCTTCTTCCTCCAACCGGCGCCTACTTGCCCACCCCTCATCGAGCGTAGCATCCTGTGTGCAACACCGGCAGCACGCGGCCCATGCGAACACGCACGAGCGCACTTGTTGCACCGCCGGTTGTCCTTTTTCATCGTGCAATGCAGTTATACGCATGCATATATGTATATATATATATATATATATATATATATATATATATATATATATATATATATATATATACAGGATTTTTAACACGAATACCGAAGGAGACAACGTAAACACCGTGCCATTATACGGGATTCCCCCTTGAGCATTTACCAATCATTTCAATTATATACTTGCTTTGTCCCAAATTTATTGAATGTCCGATTGGTCGGAGGTGATTTTTCGGCACTTTGTGCAGGGTGAAAGCCGCCTAGATAATTTTTGCGACGCACCTGTTCTCGTTATGAAGCTTGTTTTTTTTATTTCATTTTTTTTCGCATAGTTTCGAGTAATATTGCGGTATTTCAAGACACGGTGGTTTTTGGACACGGACCGTTCCCGGTGTTGTAATTGTCTGATTTTATGGATTTCTGAGAGTTAAAGAAAGTTAAATTTTACTCGTCTTTGATATTTAAAAAAAAGTTTTTGTCGAGTGTACGAAATTTTTTTACCGCGTGGACTTTATTCGGCGCGAGCGAAAAACAAGTCACGTTTGCACGTCGAAGATTCCCCGGAGTTTGGAGCGCGCATGCGCGGGGGCTTATTGCGCGCGCAATCGAATTTCAGAATCTTCGTCGGCCGACCCGTCCATCGCACGTTTCCGAGCCCCGTCACGAGAACAAAAATAAATGTTCCTCGTGACTCTGCAGTCGGCTCGGCGAACAAACATTAGTTCGCCCTTTTCTGAATTCACGCGCATGCGCGTCTCGCGCGCTCGCAGGGAATTCCCAGTGAATTTGCGCGTTAAGGTTTTCTCCCAAGCGCCCTTAGAACGGGGTCGGAAGGGGGTAAAGGACATATCGCGAGACTCCCGAACGAGTCACATGGCTCGGAGTCGAAGCTAAATCCGTTTTGCAAAGAGCGCACGCCCTTGTACCCCGTGAGCAAACAGTTATCCTTTCTGTGATCTCTTTCTCACGTGCAACACGGCCTCTTGTAGCAACGGGCGAAAACAAAAGGAGACACTCGAGACCCGACCCGGTCGAACGTCCCCGAGGGATGAATGCCTAAACATATCTACGAGTTATGCATAATCTGTTACGACGATGTTTGCCCAAAGGATTTTCCCCCTTAACGCGCACCTTGTAGCCTTGCAGTTTTCCATTATACGTCAAATCGAAGCCCCGAGGTGACACAGAGCCCGTGTCGTGCACGAGATTAAGACCGGCAGTTGAATTTTAACGTTAACGAGGCGGATGGGCGCAGCTTCTGGTATCGATAAAATCTACCTTCGCTTAACTTTTATCGCTAGAGAACATTGCGCGACGGTGCACATTGAAAATCGAAGAAATTGCTGGGGTTGATTTTTTATCTAGGAAAATTGAGCTGGTGAAGAGATGGTTTAAGAAAAAATCATTTTTTTTAAATTCTTCTGTTCTTTATCTAATAATAATGCGATCTTGTAATTGTGATAGTCTTTTTAATTTGAGAAACCGTGAAAATTATCAACGTTAAAAATTCACGAATTTATACTGGAAATGAAATAGAATTCTGCCGAAATAAAAAGCAGTCAACTTTTATTCCGGTCGAGTTACTTTTACAGTTCTAAATGTATTGAAAATTCGATGCTTACTAATTTGTCGCACGGCTGTTCGGTAAATTGCAATTATTCAAAATTTACTTGTTTTAATGAAGGAAAAAAATGTCGGCGCTGAATGTAATTTTTTTTATTTTTATAGAAGCGTTAATTTTGTTAGTTTCTTTTTTTTTTTGTATTGCCGAATATTTTTATTTGGTTATTCGTACAGAGACACCGACATCCGAGAGGCCGGTGGCGTTTCGCGACTCTTTTTCATAACTCTTCTTGATGTCCGTAACGCGGCTAAACACGTAGCCCCATCGCCGCGAACGTAATAACAGGGTCTTCCAATCCCAATCGACGATCGGAAGCTCCAGGCTGTCTGCGGATGGAATGCAATTTGCGCACTTAGGTAATGCGCGCGGTGCGGGCGACGTCGAGGATGGCGATGAGGGTGGTAGGCGAGATGGGGCGCGAGCAGCGGCCGAAATGCGATTATATCGTCCGGCTGTCAGAACTCCGCTCTTCGAAAAACTCTGCGGAGCAGCCCGGCGGGTGTTAAACGAATAAGTTCGAGGCATCGGCCGAGAGATAAGATTTTGTTTTCCACTTTCCATCTCTGCTTGCTTCCTCCGCCGATCGTTCCGTCGCTTCGAAACTTTATAGGAAAATCCATCGACTATTCGATTTTACACAAATTTTCGTATCCACCGTTTTAATAAATTTTTTAATTTATTCCGATATTTTCCGCTGTTGTGTCTTAATAACGGAAATGTATTAAACAACTAACGTAGGTGCCCATTTTACCATGGATCCTGACAATCTTGCCGTCATTCTCGAGAGAAAGGTGGAGAACGAAATGCGGCGATAAAATTTCGCGGAAATTTTTAACGCTCCCTGACGAGACGAGAATTATACGGGAAGAAGAAACATATCTGTGAGAACAAAAAGAAACGACGACAAGACAAAAAAAAACGTACGAGAACGGAACAACACCGCGAGTTCGAAAAAGATCGGTTAGCGTCCGCAGGTGATGAGGAAGAATCGTTCGCTTTCCCCTTTCGCTCCCCGACTCGTTTAATTATCCCCAAAATTGAACCGCGCTGACGTGCAATAATTATTGTTATCCGAAGACGTTCCTTTGTCCCGGTTTTCTCACTTCAATTTCGTGCTCGTTTTCTCTCATTGCGGCTCTTCGAACCGCGGTAGCAGCGGAGATGCTCTGGTTCCGCTTTGACGCCCGCGAGACCGACTCGCGAATTTCTCATTCGCGCGTCGTCGACGCTGTCGTAAACTCTCGTCCGGTCTCTCCTTGCCTTCTGTGCCGGTCAGGAGACACGATTTTCAGGTGCAATTTACGACACACGCTGTCGACGCACCTGCGCTGTACGCGTTGATTTTTCTTTTATTTTTTTTTCCCCGCCCTTCATTCTCACCCGAAGCAACCTTCCGATAGGAATATCGCGCGATTCGCCACAATTATCATCGCACTCCATTAAGTCGGCGATTCTCTAATTCTAATACCGCGAAGCAATTCCGTGCCGAGCGCCAAGCCCCGACCGGTAATTATTTTATTGCACGAAACTTGTCATTCCCCGATGTTTCACCTGGTTCTGCGCTCGCGAAACATGCTATTACGTCTCCGCGGCTAGGCCTTCCTCTTTCGGCCTCATTTTTCGGCCGTTTTACAGGCAGATACCTATAAACACGAATACACCGCAAGGAGGAAGGGCGCTTGTAAAATTCATTAAAATTTTATTATATTATATTTTACGGCTTAGCTTAATTCTTAGGTGGTTTAATGAACTTTTATACCGCCTTTAATATGCATTCCGCGGAACGTTGGGCGCCTCATGCGATACCGAGAGAAGTCCCTATCGGCCCTTCCACGAGATATACACACGCACATTATTATCGAAACAGCGACTTGCATACGTGGATTAAGTTCAACCGAACGCCAAATTGCACTCTCGAACGATCCTGATAAATGAAACGATCGAGGTACGACGATTACAAAAAAAATGTTAAAAAATGTATAAGAAATAAGATTGGAATGAACAAAGATAGAGGGGAAAGTCCGAAGTACCGAAGGGTCTTCGGGGGGGGGGGGGGGGGGGGGGGGGAGAAACGAGAGCGCGTTGGAAGCTCGTCGTCGTCGTCGTCGCCGTCTCGAACGGGTTTCGGCAAATTGAAATTCCCTCAAAGTGACGCATCCCTTTGAGATCCTTGGCGAAGAGCACTTTAGATCCAGCTTGTGTACACACACGTTCGTGCGTGGATCCGTGTACTAATGTACGTGAACGATAAATATCTGAGCGCGCGCGCTCAGATATTTAACGGCGATTCGGCTTAATTGGCGTAACCGAGGCGAAAAAAGGGAGTCGCCGCTGTACACCTAGCGTACGAGTACTTGCTTCTTTTCCCGGTCGGTGTCGTTTCGCTCGACGAAATAATACGAACACCTGGCCTCGTCGATCCAATCTTGTTGGATATTAAATTTCGTTTTCCTTTTCTTTCCACCCCTGTCACTCCGCTACGTTGGCGTTCGATTGAACGCGCATGAGAAAAGGAAGTTGAAAGATTTTCAATTAAAATTTTTGTTCGGCAAGTGATTTTTATTGCGTCGTCAGAACAACATTCGAGACACATTTTTTTAACACATTTGCACACGTAAACGTAAAAATAAAAACTCACCGTTAATGAAAGAACGTACCTGAGAATAATTGAAATCGAATTAGAATCAGCGTAGCTCGAGTGAATTTTTGAGGAAGTAAGAAACGGAAAATGAAGTGGATTCTTCCACTTCGTTTCGACGTTGGCACGAGTTCACCGGAAGGGTTCAGTTGGGTCTTCACAATGGATGATTTGCATGCCAATTCGAATTTGCCTTCTTCCGGTTTTTTTATTTATTTTTTTGCTCGCTCTTTCGAATTCAGACGGTTGCCCGGCACTTTGTTGTTTTCCATTGGAAAAGCGACGAGGAAGACGAAGATGCTGTAAAAAAAAAAAAAAAAACGTAGGAAAGAACGGAAAGGGTGACCCTTTTAGAATAAAAAAAAGAATCGTGGAGAATTGGATGGGGCATGCGCGCGTATTCGTAGGCAGAATAGAATGAGGGATGGAAAAGCTAGGCATAAGTGTACCTATTATGTTTCGCAGCTTCTATGGTAGTATAATAGTTCAGGGACACCGCATCCGATCCATCTCTAACGCCTCTATTCCTCTTGTCCTCGCGCTCACTTCCTACAAATGTGTTTTCCTATGCTTGCAGGGGTAGCGGCACTGCCCTACCGGAATCCCCGGTCGACCAGGTCGGCAACGGATGGAGGTGAGTTTTTCCCCGCTTATTTCCCCCGTGAAACGATCTCACTGTCCGGCATTCAGCCTTCTCTGTTGGGTGAACGTTGGACAGAATATTTCTATGAATATTTTTTATCCCCTATTTTCCTGAACACGTTGTTTTTGTTTTGAATTTTTTAAGACGGTGCGCTCTTTTTTTTCTTTTTTTTTTTACACAAAAAGAACATTTCTAGCAACTCGAGATTTTCCTGCAATACGTTGATTTTTGTTTTTATGCGTGTCATTAAAAAAAAATTTTCTTTAGGGTGCGGATTTATCAAATTCTTTCAGTATTTGTCGTTAAAGGTTTTATCTTTTGTACCATCCGCTTCACTTGTGAGCTGGTTATGAACCTCTTTTCTCGATTAATTTCTCTCTGTCTTACGAACTTTTGAAGGACCCGATATGATTTTTTTTAATGAGATCTTACGTTAGTTCTAATCAATGATCTTCGTAATGTTAAAGGTAACTCGAGATGAAAAAAGTAGTTGGATGCGAATTCGACCGTTCGCGGAACGAAAAACTTTTTATCGGGACGATCAGTCTACGAGATCGAACGTGACTGATAACTCCGACATCCTGGACGAGCCGACGATTTACATTTGCAAAGAAACGAGCCACTTACCCTCCGTGTTATTAGAGGTGGCTTCGCAGTACGAAAACTCACAGGGGAATGTGCGTTCGGGTGTGTCAAAGTTGCCTCGGAGTGACCGTAATTGTACCCTTCAAATGTATCTCTCGTTCTGTACATACCATTGCGAATACGTCACCAACTTCAAAAAAAAAAAAAAAGCAACACCCCCTCAGTCATGTTTGCTTAATGAGACGATCTCGATCTCCGTTCCGTCGTATAAACAGCGACAAAACGAAATTATTTCTAGTCACGATCGTCCATCGCTGAGAAGTCGATATAAACAGGGTGTCTCGTCGTAAACATTTCGGTACAATTTTTCGGTAGCTTACAGATTTTTTTTATTAAAGAAGAGATCGGCGTATCAGAAAAAAAAAACGATTGACAATTAATTATAATTTCTAGACTTTGTGTCCGTTTTGCTCCAATTTGTCCCACCAACTGCTATCAATGATAGATACTATTTTCACAATTTGACACAAATTAGCTTCCCGTATGAGTGAAAAGTAATAATAACACCGAGAAACGGCGAAATTTTGAAATAAATAGTCCGCCCGTCGGGTCGCACTTTTCGGTTTTATTTTATAGTCTCCAAAGCGAGGGCGATCGGTGTGAATAGCTGCCCGGTTGCGAACGACGTTCATTCGTTGTTTTCGAAGTGGCAACGGCGGCTTCGGCGATGGCCCCGGCGGCTTACGAAGGTGCGCGAAACTCTCGTTTCGCCGATCGGCGAGAGAGAGGCGGAGAGTCCCTCCGGAGGACGAAAATCGTTCACGAGTATAGGGTCAGGTCGGAATCGATTAATTTTTACGGGTCGTTCGAGGCCAGGCAAAAGGCCCTCGTCCGAACCGAGTCGAGCCTCTCGCTACACTACCGAAGAATTTATTTTTTTTCTACCGAATAACTTGCCTGTTTTGGGGAAGATCGTTTCCTCTCTCGAAACGATGGAACGATAGAGAATATCGCGGAATGGGTCGTTCGCGCTGTTCCCGCTGCCGGGTTCCGGAAACCATTCCATACTTGCCGGCTACTCATTTTTCTCTGACCGATAATCCCAAGGCGAGTCCCTGCATTATACCGTCGAGACTACGAGCGATACACTCTTGTGGCATATGTTTCGTTCCACTTTGGTATATTCGCCGCATACGCGCGATACAAACACAAATATCCGCTCGGTCGGAATTCTTCATTCACCTGGGTATATTTACGAGGCGTACAACTATTAATTAAGTTTAAAAAGCGTTTAGACTCGGCAACCGACCAGCCCTACCCGCCCTTGGATCTCATAACCTACCCCAAAAATTTTGCTGAACAGGGAATTACTCCGGCTCCGTGCGACAGCTCGCCGGCCACGTCGTCCGTATCGTTGCACCGGACTGCACTCACATTATGCGGCAGCGAAAATTTTTCTACGACGATACGAGGAGACTTAGACAAAGAGTCTTGGAAAGCGTCGAACGGAGAGAGAAAAAAAATATAGTTCGGAAAAAAATGTTTTTTTTTTTTTTGTTCTTCCGATTTCGGACGCAGGGATGTTGCTCGAGAGGCGACAACGAAACTCTGACGTGTAGACGAAGCTCGTGCAGTTAGTCAGTGGGAAAATTCGTTCGCAAGGGCGTGTTCCGTGAACTCGGAAAAACAGACGCTCCCGACAGCTGCGTCCGAAGTGTGAGATAAAAATTCACGATTTTTCCTTTTTTTTTTTTTTTTTTTTTTTTTTTTTTCGTGAGAGCTGACGCACACGAGAGCACTTTGCGTGCGACACGATTTTTTTCGGAGTGCTTCTGGCGCATTGCCGAAAAAAATCTGGGAAGACCAGAGTTTAATCGATGCGTGATATATTTCTCGAGACGAAGCCAAAACAAGAGCGAGACTATATTTTCGGGAGAATAACTGCGAGAAATTGCAAGGAGAAGTAACATCGATGAACGTATCGTCAAAATCTTGATTTTTTAAATGTGTGGTTAAATTTAATATTTAAATAAGCGATTATTACGGTAGAATTCATTAACAATTTTTTTTTTTCGTGCTTTGGCCAATGCGACTATTCATTTTTCTCAGTGTGACAATATTGCATTATTGCCAAAAATAAGGCGAGTTTCGCTCGTTGATAAGCTTCAATATCCCTCGGAAAAATTTGCATGGTAAAGAACGATTTTTACATCCGACGAAATTTTAGTCCTCGAAGCTCCGAGTCGGTCGCATCTGAAAAATTACCACCCTGAATAAATTCCGTTCGTCGCGGCGAAAATTCCATCTAAAGGATCCTCTTTCGTCGAATGCCTTTTATTTAGAGCGGTTGTCTACGAACCTTGTGTGTTCGCCTTGCAAGCACCACCGTCGACGTTAAACTAATTTCGTTGAATGACCAATCGATTATCTCCTCGGTTGAGCGTGAAACTCCCGATGCCTCCTAGACCGGTGTCTTTGGCAACCTTTAAACTTGTGTTGAACAACGCATCGTACAACATTGTACACAGCCGCACAGTACAGAGCCGTGTATGTGTACAATATGCGCCGACTTACTTTTGTTACTCAGGTATAAAATTGCAACGGTACCGAAATCTCCCGCCCGCGGTCCTTTTAACTCTTCATCCTTCGTCACGTTTCGCCCTCCCAGCCTCTGAACGTTTTCTCTGCACTTTGTGCCACACGCTCCGTCACAGTCTCCGGGCCTGAAGCCAGGAGGTGCTTGACCGGCTCGTGTGTATCTCTGAAGCCGCGAAACAATTTCGCCACGAAAGGCCGAACCAGCAGACTGCTCGATGAAGAAAAAGAAAGAAATTCTCTTAAAAAAGAAAATAAGCGTTGATTTTCTTCGGGGGATGGCGAGGCGATTGAGGATGATCATCGCAGCGTGTGTCTGGCAACACGTCTTTTTTCGTCGCTCGTGAGGGCTTTGCCTGGTTGCTCGAATTCCGACCACCTTGGCCCGACCTTTCAAATTTTAACCCTTTGAAGATCGAACAACGAAGCTTCGCCGTTTTCGGCAGGTAAATTAAAAAAAATTCTCGGTAAAATTCTCGGTAAAATTCTCGGTAAAATTCTCAAAAATCTCATAGAAAAATATTCAGACTCTCTGAGAGTGGTCTCAAAATTGTGGGAGACGGAAATGTAAGACGGTAATTATTTCGGAAATTTCATCGTTGCGATTATTAATGCATCGAAAATTAACCAGTACGAAAAATGTATTTCCGATCGTTGAATCGAATAATAAATTTATCAAAAGACTATTTTTTTCGAAAACTTCTCGAGGCTAACGCAATGAAATTTTCTTCGTGAAAGATTGTGAGCGTAATTAAAATAGTCCACATTTTTTTCGATGGATGAAGCCGCCCTGGCTCGCTTCGCGATCAAGGGGGCGGTGGAGGAAGCCTTTGCGGTCGGCGAAGCTAAACGAAATAGCTAATTTATGTGCAGGCGAAATGAATTATTGGCCTGATGAATACGACCTTTCCTTCGGCTTCGTTTAAGAGTTGGCCCGGTCCCGTGATTACCTCGTCAAGTGAAGCGGACTTCTAGCTCGGGGGGCCGCCGAAATTCTCAGTCGCACGATCGTCTCCGTCGTCATTGTCGACGGTCTGATCGACGGTTGGCCCTTGCCAGGGCAAGGAGAAAGTAAAACGCACAAAGAGCTCGGATCCAACCGGTCGACACCCGGTGCTCGCGATTCCTAGAAAATCATCAGCTGTTTCCAATAGGACTCGCGGAACGAGAACTTAATTGTTACCAATAAATTAACGAAGACGAGAGACAAACGAACGGTCCGTGACTCGTTTAGTTCGAACGATCGACTAATCGATTCATTGTCGTATTTTTTCATATGCACAGAATGAGTCAATTCAAATATCGAGTTCTTTTTTTTTTATTAAAAAAAAAAAAATGCATATTTTTAAAGTTAAAAAATGGATTAAATGAACTGACAGAAAAGTAGGTTTTTTCCTTGTTATAAATAATAACCGTAGAATAGCCGAAAAAATTATTGGGAAATACTACTCCGATTATTTTTAGGAGCATTTAAACGAACCTTTCTTCACAGTCAACGTGAATTGAACTATTGAACTGAAATAAAAATTTATTTGAATTTTGCTTAAACAATTTTTATCCCTATTTGAGGTCTCGATGAAATGAGTAGAATGTCTGATTGTCTGGGGACAGACGTAAATTTTTTGGAAATATTTTTGTAGCCGGAAAATATTCGAAAACGATGCATTCTGGGCTGCATAATAAAATTTTACACTCGAGCGTTGGAGCATCGTTCCGTTCGGTTAGAGGGCAGGTGGACGAGCTGGGACGATACTCTGGCCTACGAGGAAAAGATTTTACTATGCATCGAACACTTCTGCGAGCGCAGGTGGTTTCTTGCGATCGTGGGCGCGCAAGTGTTTCAATGAACGAGCATGAGAAAACCTATCCAGGTATACGAACGGTTCGTTTCGGTACCTGGCCTCGTCGGAGATAATAGAGAGCGAAACTGTACGCACGAGGAACTCGAAGGGACACTTCCCTCTGTATCGGACTATTTCCGTAAATACATCCTCGAGCGAAATTCCGTTTGCGAATCGTCGGACTCGTCGACAGGATCGACGAAAATTCGCTGACGAAGTCTTCGAATGGACATTCGTTGTCCAGTCACGTTGTGCACTGTACAAGATTCTCGAATTTCTAAATGCGGTCGCAAAAGCCGACCCCGTCTATTTACGTGCGACAGGTAGGCAACGAAACTCGGCGTAGCGGAAACAACCTCGGGCCCTCGCACTGTTTTTCCGCATTCTTCGTACACAGACGTTTCACCTCAAACCAAAAAAAAAAAAAAAAAAAAAAAGAACCATGCTTCCATGTTTCTCCGAAGATAGAAAATTTTTTTTCGATTCGTTACTTCGCGCCGAAAAAAGTAAAAAAATCTCCGGTACCACAGAAAGAAAAAAATGGTAGAATCGTCGAGGAAGTATCGGTCAAATGTCGAAAAATGAAATTTTTTTTTTTTTTTTTGTACCGAGGGCGGCAGCAGATCTATCATGGATACCATTCCACGTGGATCGTTGCGCCACGGTCGCGGGAAAGGGAGAGAATGGCCTTGGTGGGCGTTGTGGTGGGATTGGGAACTACGACGATTCTAGCGTGCAATGCTGTTTCGTGCTGGCTTGAATCAGCGTCTCCGCCGTTTGTATTTTCCTTACTACACTCGGGGCTCGTCGTTGGCAATATATATATATATACATATATATATATATATATATATATATGTGGTATAGGCCAAAAGTATAGTCGGATAGATCGTTCGGGAAGGGGAAAGCGACGCCGGTGGCGGACGGAGAGAGCCGCGCGGCTCTTCGACGCCGGGCGTCGCCGCAGCGCCCTCGTTGTCTACCGGCGCCCACCAGATGTCTCCGTAACTCGGAACACCCAAACGACGAGAGAGCGAGAGCATGCGACGAAGGTTCTCGGATAGAGAGGGACGCCGGAACCGGCGGCGGTAGCGGCGCTCCATGACGTCACGCATTTTCCAATTCGCGCGGGCGAGGCAACGAGATCTGGCTGCTCGAGCTTGAGGGAGTTGGGGGTAACACGGATCGCCTTGGAAACAATTCCCCTGTTGAAGGAAAGAAAAATCATTTCGATGGAAAAAATTCCTTCGTGCGCTCGAGAATTGATGGAAAATTATTTGTACACTTCTGTGCGGGGACAGAAAAAAAAAGTCGTGTCGCGGGTAGGATTATTTAACCGGGTTGCTCGTCGACTTTCACGCACCGAAGAACCGTCCAACCCTTTCGCTGACGCGGATAAATCGATGCTCATTTCTAGGCTTATCTATTCAGTGTCTTTAATATTTTATACGGGTGGTCGAAACTTGTACATAAAAAAAATTGTTGGTCATCACCGCGTTAAAAAAAAAAATTACCAACAAATTTTCACGCCCAGAAAAATAATTCGCCGAATCCCCAGGGAATAATAATTTTTTGAATGGAATTATCGATTCGAATGAAATACTTATTGAAATTAAACTAATATTTAATTTAAATTTTTATAATATAATATTTAATTCAAATAATTTATTTCATTCAAATAAATACTCTGTCCGTCCGTCGAGTAAATTATTTATCCGCGTGCGAAAGATACAAAAAAACACGCGTATTCCTAATCCAGTCTATGAAGGGTTGACTCGTATTATCAACCGACTCGCATTGCCCCGAGCCTCCCAAAAATTGACGAAATGGGAGGGGGAGTAAGGGGAAGGCGCCCCGGCGCCGGGTGTCTCGATCCACAGCGGCGACACGAGTAAATCGTAGAGGCGAGCGAGAAGGCACGAAATAGGAAAGAGGACGATAGAGATATCGAAATGGAGGGGAATACGCCGGCTTGACGAAGCGTTGGTGGGGACGGTGAACCGACGGCGTGCGCGCGCGTTCGCCTCCACGCGATGAACCTTCCTTCCCCGGTCATATACATACCTATATGTCTATACATGTGTTATATATATATATATACATATATATATATATATATATATATAAATAAGCTCTCGGTATAGTACATGGTCGCGAGGGGGAAAAGCAAGCCGGGGTGGGGACCGCGACGAAGTTCGCGATGTTCATCGCCCCGTTTAGGTGGGGGTAAAGCTGGGCGCGGCCTACGGCTCGGGTCCTCTGTGCCGGCGTACACGATTATAAAAATAATATCAGTGTACCGCGCTTTCTCGCATAGATATATCCCCGGGGCCGACGATATTCCGCCACGGCGAAACCGCGCAATATATATATACATATATAACCCACTATCGCGTTACCGACACCGGCCACTCATTTTTGTTTTTTTTTTTGTTATTTCTATCGACGGAAAAAAATAAAATAAAATAAACGAAAAATAAGGGAAAAAAGAAAAAAAATATATCGAAGAAAAAAATAACTGTCGAGAAGTGACGACAGAATCTCGTGACTTCATCGTCCTGATTACGCGCCCGCGAAAATACCGACCCACCTCTCTCTAAGGCGAGAAACTTAATTGTCGCTCGCAGTCATCGCGGCGCGATCTCACTTCTGGTGGTAACTCGGCGGATCCTCGAATTTTCACGCTCCCGTCGATCGTCATTCCGCACGGTCCGTAAATTTGTTTTTTTCTTTTTTTTTTTTTTTTTTCCTTTTTCGCCGAGCCGAGACACCGGCATCAGCACTGCCCGGCCACGACGCCGAACCTCCACGGAGGCAAATTATTCCCGCTCGACGGACAAACAGCGACGAGAATAATAAGGAACGATTCGGAGTAGAAAAAAAATAAAAATAAAAATTCAAAATCATTTCTTCGACCTCTCGCGTGTATGATCGAGTTCAGTGTGTCATCCCGAGCGTTCCGGCACGTGTGCAACTACGCACAATCCCGACGCGCACAGTGCTTCACGCACGCTCATCTCGGCAGCCGTTAAACCCGCGACGTAGAATCGTGCGAGGAACCCGCGAGCAAGAAAAAATTCCGTAACCGTGGCAGACGAGCGTGAACGCTCGACGATCAAACCTTTCGGACTCTACTATCGAAATTACCGTCTAAATAAAAAATCATCACGTCTATCCTCGCTCGAGGGTAAAGCCACTCAATCCCGACCGCGCTGGTGCAGTTTCCTCGTTCACGGTGCGTGACACAAGCTTGCGTCTTCGAGACTCAAAAAAATATTAAAAAAAAAAAAAAAACAAAAAACAAAAAATCAAAATTTAACAAGCGAAGCCAGAGAAGAATCTCAATCGATTCGGGTGAAATAAAAAAAAAAAATAATAATCCGTATCACACGTGCTCGTAAATATTTATCGAGCCGGAGCACCATTCTCGAGGAATTACGTAGTCGCTGAGAAAATAAAAAAAAAAAAAAAAAAAAATCCGCCTCCCACCTCCGATTCGCGGACCGTACGCACGTGTGACCGTTTCGCCGGGTTTTTCGACGAAATCCTCAAAGAGTCGAAGATTGACCGGCGTCGAATCGAGTATCGCGCGGGGCCACAGGAGCAAAAGCCCGCCGCCACCGACACACGCAGAGACGCCCGAGAGTGGAGGACACGTCGTGAAACTCACCGAACGAACGAACTGAGGAAGGCGCGCTTCCACGCTCGCACAGAGACGGACGAAGAGAGACAGCGAGAGAGAACCCGCGCCGGCCGTCTTCTACGCCCGAGCCGTTAGTCGACCGTCAACCCAGCAGCCTCACAGTCCGTGTCTTTTTCTCTTCCACCGTTTCGCCTCGCAGAAGAAAAAAAAAGTACATAATTTCGTGGAAAAAAAAAAAAAAAAAAAAAAAAAAAAAAAAAATCACCGATCGTCCTCGTTATCGTCGATCTTCCGCCGATCATCGTTCCATTCGGCTCGTTATTACTTTTCGTCCGACGACCATCCGCCCATCAGAATCGACACAGTGACCGTACGCGTTACGCGCATCCCCCTCCACACAATCGCAACCGACACCTTCGATCGACGGCTTTGAAAAAAGAAACTACGAAAAAAAAAAAAAAAAAAAAAATCACATTAAAAAATCGACGAAAAATCTGAGAAAAACAGCAAAAAATTACTTTCATCACCAATTTCGTAACTGGATTATTGTGTACTCGGTGAGAGGTGAATCGGCAGTGCGTACGGTATATAAATACATAGATATATATATATATATATATATATATATATACATACATACACGCCATAAAAAAAAACACATATATATATATATATATGTATATTGGGAAAATCTTGCCACGTGACATTGAAGTAATTGAAAAAATTAAGAAACGCTTTCGGGAGTCTCGTTCGATCGGCTAGCCGTGAACCGGAAGTGCGCCGAGAACAGGACTCGGGACGTTTTCGGAGATTGAGAAAAAGGATAAGAGACGAGGATTAATAAGCGAGGTACGAGAACGCCTGTTACAGTTGTGCGTACCTGAGACGGAAGCGTCCACCGAAAAGGGCCGATCGAGAGAGAGAGAGAGAGAGAGAGCGAGAAAGGCGAGCGCGCGTCCGAGGGGAAGGGGCAGCATCGGACCCGAGAGATACGGAAGAAACCTAGGAGCGCTTACAGCACTCTCGTAACAACTGTCGCCGGTCACTATACCTGCCGGGTGTGCGAGAGGATTGTCCGTCTCCGGCATCCAAAGTGATTGCGAAAAATTTCGTCCTACACACACACACACACACACACATATATATATATATATATATATATATATATTTATCAGTGATTTTTTTTTGGGCATTCTTGTGTTAGTTTATTATCATTATTATTATTATTATTATCATAATAATTTATTCGCGTTCATTAAGTTTTTTCGAGATTCGTTTTCTTCTTTTAAAAATAATTGTCGACGGAAATATCGGTGAAATAATCGTGATCGTTCGTACAAGCCCTCGTTCGTCTGGGAATCTCAAACCGCTACGAAAACCCCTCCCCCTCCCCGCACGAGCAAGAGCGCCAGTGCGAGCAACGTACGTCAAGAGATATATAATCCAGTGTGTGCCAGTGTTTAAGTCTACCTCAGTCGTTAGTAGAGGCTAACGCGAATTTAAGGCTCCTCTAAATTATTAAGGATTATATTCGGAAGAGAGAGAGAGAGAGAGAGATTTATATATATATATATAAATACATATTATTATATATATATATATATATATATAGTAAACGATCAAAACATATATAAATTATCAGTATATATTATAAAATATAATATTGAACAGTGTGCTAGACGCGCCGTTATAATACTGCATATATAAAAAAACGAAGATCGTGAGTTTTTCATTTTTATTATTATTTCTCGTTCATCTGTGAATTTCGCACCGAAGAGATCGTGTTGACGCTGTTTAAACGTTCGCGATAAAGGAAAATATTTGAAAATGTCACTGGATAAATTCGCCGAGGGCGGAATCCTGCAGAAGGAAATGGAGCGGCTGGATATCGAGGATAAGAACGGCGATGGCCAAAGGTAATGAGATTTTTTTTTTTTTCGTCTTGTATCGAATGAACGTTAACTTTTGAACGAGGTGTCGGTTACAGTAAGGTGCAAATTTCCACTGCGGAGATTGCGCCGGGGAACAATAAATCGAGGCGAGAATTACAAAGGGTATTAATTCTATTTTACCGCCACTCGATAATATTTCGTGATGCCGTTTCGAAATTGAATTTTACGGCTACGACGCTGAAACAGAAAGCGGCGATGAATTATTGATATATTTCATTGGACACCGCCGCTCGATCCCATTACAAATAAAAACCACCGGAAAATCAATTTCGTTTGCGTGGTATTTAATCGCGATTAATAAGATTTAAATAGCGCGCCATTTTTTTTTTGACTCGGTCGAAGCGAATATTTCGAAAACCGATTCGATCGGGCAATGAATAACGTTGGAAATGGAAAGCGGAGGCGGATAGCTAACTTTTCGATTGAACGTAGTTTCCTCTACGGGACTGACTCGAAACAATATATACACCGGATTAAATTTCCGCTCGTCTCTTCTCGGAAGCGGATCCAGTGAAAGTTCGAACGGCTTAATGTTCTCTAAATTTGGATAGATATTTGTGTACACATATATACATGGGCGCTCACGAGCATACATGTTTGACGGGTATTACAGAGGTGGGACTCGCATACTCGCGCAAATATTTGTCAAAGTTGAGCGTTTCGCGATGTGCCTTAACGTTGGTCCGTTGGTCGGATTCCCGCGGCGTCCACGACTTGTGTACCAATGGCATCACCGTCCGATGTATCGCACATTATCGTAATTGATTTAATGGAAAAGGACGAGATAACAAACGGAAAAAACAAAAAAAAACAAGTCGTTTCAATCGTCCGCGCCGAAGATCGGCAAAGGAATCGGCAACTGTGTGCTCGTCCACTGTAGGATTTCGTATTGAAACCGCTTGGAACGGACGGTGAATGAATTTTGAAAATCAAACACGATCTCGAGACCGCGATAGCGATTTGCCGATCGGCGTACGATTTCTCGCGCACAAATATTATGAATTTACACGGGTGATTGATAGCCGTCGACTATTGTGTCGGGAGGATTTGATAAGAGATGAAAATATTTGTAATTTGTAAGGAGCAGTTGGTCTTGCGGAACGTCGACGATTTAATGTCGAAACGACTCGGACGCGAAGCGCCCGAAATCGCGCCGGCAGCACGCGCTAACCGGACTTCCGGTTGTTTTTCGTTCCAGCCGGTATTGACACGTGTCCTATGGCTTTGGTTCCATCGGAATAATCGATCAAACGGTCGACAGATTTTTTTTTTTTTTTTTTTTTTTTTTTTTCATTAAAAATTATACTCCGACAGACGATTCGTTGACACAGTCGCGAAGTCTTCGGACACCATTTTTAGCGGGAATATTGGATGAAACGACGCGCGAGAAAGATTCGATTGTTCGACCGGAAGTACGAGAAGCGAAGGACAAATTCGCAGGCCGCCGTGCCAGGTAAACACGTTCACTCGGCTTCGATTAATTCTTATCGGTTGAGAATTATTCAACGCACGAGCGGCGATCGCACGGATAACTTTGGTTCCGTCGCTCCCGTACTCCCGTGGAATAAACGTCGCGCCCTTTATATCCTCATTAAAACGATCGATCTTCGGAAATTATTCTCGAAATTTCGTTCTCCAAATTTCACCAAAAACTCAAATGGAAAAATCGAAAAATTCATATCGCTTCCTTATGCGGATTGGAAATTTTTATTTTCAAAGCGTATCTCATCTAACAAATTAACAAATTAAATTTCCCAAAAAATATTCACCTTCTCATTCAAAGATCCCCTACTCGATCCTAATTTAAAAAATCACGAAAAAAAAAAAAAATGATTATAGTACCCTGTGGAGAACCGATAAATTCCGGCGCGGAACTTTGTGAAACAGCGTGGCTCGGTAATTCCCGGCGCCATTTTGGAACCAATGGAAAACTTTTTCATGGCGCGTCGTGTGTGGCGCGCGTGTAAATTGGTGGTAAACTCAGTTTGCTCTTGCCTCGCGCCCAGCCTACTACACTCCATCCTGTCGTACATTTATTTCTTGCTCTATATATTTATATACATATATATATATACATATATATATATAAGTATTTTTTTCTCGCTCCTTTCCTCGGCGCGACAAACCGTGTCGCGCTGGCTCTCCGCGGTCTCCGCGAGCTCCTATAATCTTTCATACGGGTTGCGGCCGGCGAGCTGGTGGACTTGTCGCGCGAATGTGTGCGTGCGTGCCTACACGTTTTCCGGATCTAAAGACTTTTCAGAAAACATAGATATTGCGGCGGGCGTCGTTGGGCCAACGAGCCTACGTGGCCTCAAACAGAACCGCCGAATGTTTGTTCGGCCGCGCGCCGGTCTCCCGCTTTTCGCGCTCACATACCAGCCGAGATACCGCGAGACCACTCTCGTGATTCCCGATCGAATCGGCCTGCCCGCGTGCTACGAACCTTCCACGAAATTCCCTATCTTGTATCGCGCGCGACTATTAATCGGAGCATTATTAATTTTTTTTTCATTTTTATTATAAATTTTCTTGAGTTACTCGACCGGACGAAATTTAATGGTTGGAACTGAGACGAAATTTTCAACGGTCTTGATTTTCTTCGTCATCGAGAAGGTATCGAAACGGCGAAAATTGTACGAACGATAATTCGTAATTTTTAGCTCATTTTTTTTTTTGAAAATTCCCGCGTGGTAATGAAATTTTGATAAGGGTCGTGAAATGAATTTTCTCGTGTGGAAAATTCATGTGTTCGAGCTTAAACGAACTCGTTCTTTTTTGTATTATGCTTCGGTTACAATTTTAGTTTGGACTTTGTTAATTACGGTTTAATTTTATGAAAACGAAGGAATTTAGAATTGTGAACGTTTGCGCACGAGTTGTCTTGAGGTGTTCATTTTTCTTCAATATTACCGTGTACACATTTAATTGATAAACATGGAAATTGATGATTTCGTTGAGTTCGAGGCACGATTCGTCTCTACGCGAGCCGATAAGAGCGTCAAAATCTCGAATAAAAGAAAGACGGATGGCGCACGCGCACGTCGAATTTCGTCATGCAGAAGTTTCGACAAAAATCGCGAGGGCAAAAACCGCGATTTCCAAGTAAAACGGGCTCGGGAGCCGGCGACGATGACGCAAATCGCCCGTTATCTCCGAAAATTTGCTCTGTAACGAAGTCACGCTCGTGTTTTTCGTCGAACGCATCGACCTCGAGTATAAAACACCGTCCACGTTTATTGTAAGTGTACTTTTATTTTCTAAATTATTTTTCCGAGTCCGACGAAATTCATTGAGATTCACAGTCTTGGTCAACGTAAATCTCGAATATGGAATCCAAAAAAAAAACGTTGCAATCGGTGCAAAATTAAAATCTTTTATTTGGCAGAGAATAATAAAAATTTCGAAGCAAGGAATCGTATTTGCAGAAAAAAATTAAATAAAAATTTAACGAAGAAAAACATTAACTGAACCGCAATTCGTAACGCAGGAATATAGATTCCGTGTGGTCTGCGCCGGTTACGAGACGAGAGGGCCTCCTAAATTCCGTTCTCACAGACTGTCCGTTCGGGCGGCGCGCGGTGCCGAATTTCTCTGCCTGTGACCGAGGTCGCGATCGTTGACGCAAGTCCGTTCGTGAGGTCGAGTCCTAGGTTCGTTCGCGGTACGAGAAGCGAAGAGAAAGGAAGAACGAGAGAAATACGGAGCGAGACTGGCGTTAGGCTCGATCTCAAAAAAAAAAAAAAAAAAAAAAAAAAAAAAAAAAAAAAAATGAAGAAACCAAAGCAATAGTGCGTGCGAGCGAGGGAGCAAGGAAATCTCCCAGGAATCACATAACGCACACCCGTGCCTTCCTTCATACGTATCTCTCACTTAGTTCTTGCCCGCTTCTCTCTGTCGGCTAAGCTCGTTATGAAACGAACGAGTCTTCTGTTCCCTCGCCGTCAGCGAATTGTGCGTGAGTTGCGTGCGTGGCTCTATCTTCTGGCTGTCTCCTGCGTTCCCGCCCACGCCACGCCGGTAAGGTCGTAATCTGTCGTTCGCCTTTTTTCCCTTCCTTTCGACATTGAAGCTAAAAAAAAGTATGAAAAAAAAAATGCGATTTACCGTCAGACTTCAATACAAATTCGACTAATCCACTATCCTCCGAACAAAAAAAATGACAAATTCGATGAAAATTGGAGAAAAAAAAAATAATGGAATCCTTATTTAATTCTGACAAAGAATTATTTACAAAACAATTTTTCTCAACACCTTTCTCTCGGACTGTCTTCTGAAAAAGTTGAAGCGGACAGCATTAAAAAAAAAAAAACAAAAAAATGTACCGCTCAATTGCGAACGAGCGTTTTTTTGGAAAACGCGGCTGTCCGAGACGTTTCCTTCCCCATCTTCCGGGACAGCGATCGCTCAGGTAGTGAGCGAAAAAAAAAAAAAAAACAGAAACCTCGCCGATTTCCGAACGGGAATTTTTTGAGCGGGCTCTCGCCGAAAAGTTTCTCTCGCCCATTGTTCGGAAAAGCCTCGAGCAGGTAAAACGCAAACATGCGACGGTCTGCCAGGCGGAGCGGCGAAGACTTTCGGCAGTCGTTCGATTCTTCCCCGTTGGATTTTCGTTTTCTCTTCGGGGTGAAAAATGGTCGCCGAAATCGGGACGAAGCGAGAGTGTGCGAGTCGTCGCCAGCGTTTCTCCCGAGGGTTTCCGTCCCGGCCGACTGCCGAAGCCGTGGCCAGGCGAAGCTCCCTTTTCGTTCCTCCCGTGGCCCGCGCGTTTCTTCTGGCAGTTCGCGCACAAACCGGAGCCCAGTTCCTTCGACTTTGACCGATTTCCGAGAAGAGCCCTCACCCGCGGGTCCCAGGTCGACGCTTATACCTTACAGCCGCACCGACGAGCCGCCTCTAATACCTTTTTCCTTACACTCGCAGAGCACAGAACGTTATACGCCGACGCGGACGAGAGTCGTCGTTTTCTTTATGCACGGCGGTTCTTCTATTCGGCGGAGAAACGAGACGCCCGCTTGTATATCCTCCGTGTGGTGCTGACTACCTGCTAGGCGCGATTCGTTCAAGGGAAAAAAAAAGGAAATATAAAAGAGCCAGGAAGATCGAACGAAAGAGCGCGGTCGGAGAAACTGGAAAGAAAACGAGAGAGGAGAGATGAGATCCGGAAGAGAGGCGCGCGAAACCTTCGGAATCCTCGCCCGCCGCGAATCCCTCACGCACATGTGTACACACACACACACACACACACACACACACACACACACACACACACGTCGCTGGTACAACCAACAGCTAATATAATTCGAGGGAATAATCGCGTGGGGTTTTATAAGTTGCCAGGAATTATATACCTGTCGGTTGTTATTCACTCTCTCTCGCTCTCCGCGTGTGCTAATCCTCGTCTACTTTCGGACGTGGGATACCGTCTAACGACCGCGTTTTTCGAAAGGTTTCGTCATAACTGTTGCGGACCACACCGCGATACAGGCATACGAAATTTTGCGGGAGGTTACTTGTTCGTTAACTTTCTTCACGCTGGACATTCGTGTCCGTTCATCGACGATTTGCCGATGATCATCTAGGGTGTATTCGGCTCTCGGTGATTTATTTGTTTTTTTTTTTTTTTTTTTTTTATTATTTTTTTATTTTTTTAACTGAAAGTGAATTTTTTTTAGTCGCTAAGTACGGAACTTTGGGCTTCTCGCTCGCACTGGGATGGCGTCTGAAAGCGTAAAAATGGCGGCTTTGGGACCGACGCCATCTCGCAGACTGGCTTAGTATACCCCTTGTGTTGTGCACACGAGCCAGTTCCAGCTGCGACGTTATACCATTCGAATAATTTATACTTTCGTTAATATTATTTTTGTTTATTTTAGTTTATTTAATTTTTTTTATTTTGCGGAAACGAACGATTCGAACTCGACAAAAGTGATATCAATAAATCCTTTGGCCTCGATTATTCAATATTTTCGCTACGTCGAAAGTTTAAAAAAAAAGCTTTTAGTCGATCCGACATTTGAGATGCGAAGGATGAAAATATTTTTTAAACAATCACTCGAACAATTCACTTCTCGCGGTTCAGCTGGAAATATTGTCAGCAGGGTCTTCATTATTATTCAGGAAATTAGAATCCTGTAAAATCGGACCAGCGCATTAATCACTTGGCCCAAAGTATGATCGATTAAAATTTATATTATCCTTTCATCGTGATATACGTTTGGTCGGCCATTTACATTAAACTTTTCTTTTTTTTTTCGCTTCTTAACTCGTGCGTCTTATCTCGACTTTATCGTTGGCCGGCCTTGCTCGGTACGTCGACCCGATGTCATCTTATAGTGCCCAGCATCACAATAATCGCATCTCGTACACGGTTCGGACACTCGACGAGGAACGAAAATGCAACGCTTGCCAACACGCGAAGAAACGAAGTTCCTGCGCTCGCGAGGCGCATGCAAATCGCTCGCGATAATGAACAAATTCTCGGGTATCGTACAATCAGCTCTCGACGACTCGGACGTGTCACACGATCGCCGCATCTTGGTCGCTCTCGCAGCTCGTGCAATTTATCGCGCCTTTTTTTTCCCCTCGTGCCGTTAGCCCTGCAACTGCTGCGAAAATAAACTCTCGCGCAATCCTCGCCACCGACAGGATAATGCCCTGCTCCGTGGTCGTTAGCCTCCTCGAATGCGACTCCAGCGATTTATCCGAGATCCTTTCTCAGAAAGATGTTCCGTCACGGTCGACGTTACATCGACATCGAGCGAACGCGACTTTTATGCCAAGCTCCGCACTTTCGCGCGAAAAATAATCGTCATTCAACTTCCCACAAACGAGTCCTGCGTTTCATTCCACAGAATTTTTCTTACTGTTGGAAAAGTTCATTGCATGAATTTCGACAACGTAACGTTGGCGTAATTTTTTTTTTTTCAACTCTGCATCACAACATCAAAATCAGTATTCTTGCAGGATTCTTCAGAAAAAAAAAATTACCCTAGCATTGCAATATTAAAATTCTCGTACGACTGTTAAGAAAAATTGTGCCGAGATGACATTCCGTTACGGTCGAAATTACATCTGCATTAAGTGGACGAGAGTTTTAGCCAATATTCGCAGTTTTGGGCGAAAAATGTCATCCAACGTGACTGAAGCGTACGATTATCCTTGAAATTTTTTTTTTTTTATTATAAAAAAAAATGTTTTGCGTAAAATTTCACGTTTTAACGCTAATGTGAATTTTTTTCTACCTTTGCACTGGAATGTTAATTTTCTTGCGGAAGTATCGGGACGAAGACGGCCGCGACCCAACATTCAAGCCACTCATTCATCCCCGGATAAACGCACATTGGTAAACATAACTGACGGATGTTATCGTTCCGCCCACGCGCCTTCTCAAAGTATTGATTGCTTTCCGCCGCTTTGGTGGAGGATAAGCTGAAGAGCAGCGGGTAAGAGTGGGGAGGGTTTGTAGGGACGAAGCGAAGAACGTTCACAACGGGTGAGGTTGCGCACGCGACACGGCTTTCCGTATGCGCGTATGTGTGTTTGCGTGTGTGTGTGTGTGTGTGTGTGAAAAGTAGTAAGCCCTTGGCGGCTTCGCAGTAGGAAGCGAAATGGGAGCCACGTGACACGGCTGCGAGGGCGGAAAGACGTGGCGTGGATTTTCCCTTTCATTTTTCCTTCCGCCATAGTCGGTCAAGCACTCGCGTGGCGACGTAGTAAAAAAATCTGAAATTTTCCAGCGACTCAATTTTCAGATTCGAATGCTCCAACTTTTCGTGACAATAGTCGTCAATTTTTAGGACAATTAATTTTAAACGAAATACAGTTAGGTAGACAATTTTCGCTTCAATGCATATCCGAAAATTGCGACTCTGCGACTGAGGGATACAAAGATTTTTTTTAAATTAATAATAATTAAATGTCCTATCGATGAGATGCTTCATGCGAAATTCTTCCGGGTCACAGCCATCGTTCGTTCTTAGTCCATTTAGTCGTGTTCTTCGATGGTGAAAATTCACCCAACATTGAACGCAGTAAAATTACAAGAAAAAAAAAATAAATAAATAAAAATTAAGGGGAATTTAATCGACGAATGATTCACGCCAAATTCTTTTTCCGAAGTCACGACCGTGGGTTGTGTTTGCTCCGGTTAGTCATCTCCGCGCTATGTATTTTATATCCGCCGTTCGTTTGTCCGGCTGTTCGAAACGGTCGTTCGGCGGGGTCCGGAACGAGGCGGCGAAAAGGAGCGCGCCAGTGTTGGATGAAGAAAGAATGAAAGAAAGACGCCATCATCATCGTATTGGGTTCGTCGAGGAGCGGGGCGAGGTGACGCGCCGCGAAAGCCAAGGACGTAAATCGGCGTCTCGCTCGATCGCCCAGTCCTCCTCTCAAACGGTAGAGCGGGACTCTTAATTTCGCATTGCCATAAATAATTTGACCGCGGGCCCCGCGGATTTCCTGGAAGCTGGGTGCCCCTCGTTTCACCCTTTTCACTCGCTCGCTCCGCTTCCAGCCGGACGTTCCGCCGATATCGAGTGTCTCCTTCACCGACCACGTCCCTCTCTATCGACCGGGAGCTCGCATTCGCACACACGCATCCACGCACTTTCCGTCTCTTTTCTCATGCCCTCGTTCTTGCTTCCTTTTTTTTTTTTTTTTTTTTTTTTTTTATATTGACCTGCACTTTTTTTTCCCTCGCTTAGTCTGCCATTCTTAGACGGCGCGAGCGTTCGGCAATGGGCTCTTTGACATGCCTTGGTCGTTCGGCCAATCAAGTTTTTACGGTGACCGATTCACTTCGAATGTTGTTATTAACGAGATATCTGTACCGTTTACTTCGACTTTGCGTATGTTACCTTCTTGTTAAAATCACTCAGATCATTTTTCGCGTTCTAGCTGAATACAATGGCGTTGACTCTTCGTAGATAAATTTTATAAATATAATTATTATTTTTTTAATTGAGGAACGAATTGAACCAAATTATCGGAGCTGCACGCATGATAGTTCGATGGATCAAAAATTGGAGCGGTGATGGAGTTCAGGAATCGCCAGAATGGCTTGGATTTTTGATCGAGCCTTCTATGGTTTTTCGGCAATGGCAAAACTGGCTGTAAACGCAGAATTTTTGTGGATCAACAATCGAAATGATTTTGACGATACAAGCACGTTTATCTTGAGGATATTTGACAGTCGACAGGATAGCTTGAGATTTCGAGTAACTGTTCTGCCTTTTATTCATAAAGCCAAAACTGACTGTAAAGCCTGTCGGAAGCACGCTGGGAACAGAAACTAAACTATTGTTAAACTCTTCCTCTGCGGACGCTGCTCATTCAAAACCCGAATGTTCATTATCTCCCGAGTGGGCCAGACGGATCGCCGGTTTCAGTCCAGAGTGTACGCTCGAACAAAGATTTCAGAATTCGGAGGAACGAATTTCCACAATGCAATTGTGATATCGCATCATAGTCCAAAGGGCAGACCCGCAGAGTTTTGGTTTTTGGTTTTTCGACGGAGTATCCGGCCGCGCAAAAATAGTTTTCCATGAGGTCATTTTAGAAAACGTCCGTCAATATTATGAATCGAGGTAACGGCCAATTAGCTTCGACCAAATTACACCAGAATCCTCAAACTGGTAATTTATTTCTGTGATTTTACTGTGCGAATTTCCGCTATGACACGTGCCTAATTAATGACCGAACTGACGAATCGATCGACCTGCGATGGCACCGTTCAACCACGTTATCTAGGTTGTCCCGGCTGGTCGCGTCTAACGAAGTCTCTGAAAAACGATTTTCTCGATAGTTCATGAAAATCCTACATGGAAAATCGTCGTGTCGGATATTGGATCAAAAAATCTCACGGAACTGGGTTGCGTGACGATTTTTTATTTTATACGCTCGACCTTAACTGACAACATCGAGAATAGCTTGATAAATTAGAAAAATAACTTTTTTTTTATCAAAAGATAAGCCGATTCGTGCTTTTGTAAAAAAAAAAAAAAAAAAAATTGAGTCCGTGGGGCAATTTCCGTTCTCTGCCTTTCGACGAACGCGCGAGGTCGAACGACTCGCGTAGCCCAGAACTCCTCGATCTCGGACACAGTCAATGTTCCATAATATTTTTACGCGAGGTCATTGGATCGGGTCGTGGAATCATCTATTTATCGGTAACGCGGTGATATTTTCCGTTGTACACGTCGTAAGATAATGAAAAAAAAATTTGTCTCGGTACTATTAATACCCGAATTCGATATACCGCGCTCCACATTCTCGTCTGACCCGGATCGAAGAAATATGACGCATCGGGCATTTTTTTTTTTTTTTTTTCTATTTTCGACGTTGTTCATTCGAAAAGGAGAGCCCGAAAGTCCGCAACTCAATATTGCCCAATAAGATGAATTCTCCCGAAGAGGTATCGATTCCACCGCCTTTGATCACCGAAGATCGTTTCTCACTCCGCAATAATGACGATGGCACACTTCGTAAGATATGTCGTAGAAAATCGACCTTTCGCTGCGAAAGAACGATCCTATCGGCAAACCATCGTTACGCAACTGGAAACTAACAAGAATCCGAATATCGCACAAGGTGGCCGATGTGGCTCGAAGCGTCGAACCGATCGGTCGAAATCGAGACGGCAATTAACTTCGGTTAGAAAAACTTTCGCGTTGTCCCGGTTCGTGGCTCAGCCAAGGCGACGTGAATATTCGTATGGTCGGTATGTGTACAAATATCGGTGCTCCTGGAGACGAAAAAACTGCGATAGTAAAAAACAAATAACAAATTTTGGTCCTCCCTTCAACGCCACAGACACTTGAGCAAAAAATAATGTTATTGTTTTTTTTTTTTTTTTTTTCATTCTGTTCCAGGTAAGAACGGTTAAACATCGTCGATCATTCACCGGTACCAGGCGTACAAAACAGTTGATTAGTGCACATATTTTATTATGGTAAAGATAGCAAAAGCTCCAATAACCTTCTGGCAAATCGGTGAGTCCTTAAAAACCCAATATAAAATCCGCCCCCAAGAAACTTTCGCACTGCTCGCCTATGGAAAAAAAATCGAACCCATCAAGCTAATAATCGCTGTTGCGGAAAACAATATCTGTTTTATAATCATAACGAAAAAATTGTACAAATGACGATAGGACCAAACCGGATTTCGATCTAACGGAATTTTATTAATTGGCTACGAGGGAGTGTGTAGTTGTGGACCAAGCGAAAAGTATTAGTCAAGGTCTCCGGTCCGCTTCCCACCTGTCGGGCCAATTTAGCTCTATCCACCGCGGATTCCAACTCGACTAACAACGACGACTGACTTTGGCTTCCTTTACTTTCAAACAATGTCTTTGTTTTCTTCATTTTTTTCCAACATGACACTGAGAATTTTAGACATTGTTTTTGTCCCACCTCGATACAGCATTGAGTAGCTCTTTGGGTGGGTAAAAGGTGGGTGAAGAGCGAATCTCTTCGAGGAGAATGAATAAATAAAATAAGGGATGAACGTCACTCCAGAACGCGCCTGTGCCTTGCACAGCATGAAATAGTAATCGCTCGTTCCTTCTACTCCACCGCTCGTCTCCGCGCGATACTATGCAGTATTTAACACAGCTGCGTATTCGACGCTGACAAACTCTGTGTCCGCTCGCTGTTTTTCAATTGCCAACTGAGTCGACGTTGAGTCAGTCGGGCTTCGCGGAATCGATTGATTCCCTCTTCTTCAAGTTTTACCGTAAACAAAAAAAAGGTCACAATTGACTCGCCGCTGCTCCAAACAAAGTATTTAAAAGAAAGGAGAAAAAATATTTCCTTCGTTGTGTTGAATTACACAAAGCATCGGGCTGTGCAGATTCCGCCGTTGCCGACCTCGCGGCGGATTTATTGGGCTGTGTGCGAATGTCGAAGCCGGCGAACCGAGTCCTCGAGCTTTCACGCTGGATCTCCCTTCGCGGGGGTTGCTGTTGGCCTTGAAATTTTTCTTTCCACCGTTCCAACCCCCGCTGCTTCCGCACCACCGCGGCATCCGTTCTGTGTGCGCCTCTCGTCACTTTCTCCGCTCATCTCGGCCGGGCGGAGGGAACGACGAGTCGGCGAAAACTCCGGTGGGTGTCGAGAGAAAAAATAAGGGGAAGATCCCGTACCGGGAGGGTTTCAAAAAAATTGACGGCGCTGCGGGGAATTCGACCCTTCGTAGCGGTGAATTTTTACGCAGAGTGCTCGCGAGCTAAGCGCGCGTACAGGATATACAAAAAATTTCCGGTCCCGAGTACGAAAAGTAATATCGATGTGTTACTCACAGTGGATTTTTTTAAAACCGCTTAACCGCTGCAATTTTGAATGATTTATTTTTTGCTACTGAGACCAGATTACGAATCAAACTAATAAAAAAATCGCGTTAAAGCGACGAAACCCGTAAATATCAGTTTGGGAATTACTGCAATAAATTGCAGTATTTATTTTGGCGGTTTTAATTTTTTGAGTCGTAGACTTTTGAAAAAAAATGTCTACTTGATAACCTTCCGATTTTATTGTCGGAAAAATTCTTGACCCGACGATGCTCGAGAATAATTTCAGAAACGAGAGAATTTTTTTTTTTTTTTGTCAATTGTCAAGAATCGATGCTTCCTGTGAGATATGAGAATGAGACGGCCGGGAGGTTTTGCGAAATAGAGTGACGACTGTGGGAGAAAAAAGGAAAGAAATAGTTGGTCGAGAAGTGTGCAGAGGGAGAAAGTAAAGGATAGAAGGAGGTCGTAGCTCCGCCAAGCGTCGCTACCCCATCGCCGCCGCGGTGGAAAAGGACGAGCGTGAGAGGGGTGGAGGCGAGTGGCCGTCGGATGAAAGTCGCGGTGGTGGCCGTGGGTCGAGCAATCCCCGCAAAAGAGGTATATAGGGAACCGTCGGGATGAAGACAAGGGCGGGAGGGCGAGAGGGGAGCCACGCGCTCCGGGAGGGTCGTTCATCCCCGGGTCAAGGTTACCTTTCCAGCAACCCTGGCGCGCCCTTGCTCTTGCTCCGGCAGTGCCCGGTCCTTGTATCTTGGTACCGTCGACTTTGCGCACCCGTGCCAACGGGGTAGCTTTCCCTCTCAAAGTTACATCCCGTAGTTCCATCTTCCAAGTCTGGCCGCTTACAGACGGTAAAACAATTTTGTACTTATTTAAACAAGCTTGTTGTCGACAAACGTTCACAATTTTTTCAAGCCTGACCAAATGAAGTCGGTTGCTTATTTTATTTTCAAATTATTTTTTACTGTGAATACCGATATTTGGTATTCGTTCGTGGATCTGTCACCGAATATTAAACTCAGGTGGTATTAAAAGTGTCTTTTTACTAATATTTTCATAATTTTTTTCGCATTTTTTTATAAATTATTTCTCGAAAAGTGTGGATGTGAAAAATTTCATTTTTCAATTGTCGAATCGTAATTCAAAAACGAATTCATCAGTTTGTAAATATGATAAGTACGGATTAATGTCGGAGGAAATTAGTATCGTTCGGTGATGTCGAATGATAAAATGGCGATTACCTACGACAATTCGGGTGAATGGTACTCTGATGGTAGTTTCCTATCTTGCGGTTCGTACCTTTCGTCAGCTTGTCCATACACTCCGAGCGTCTGATAATAGCGGTTGCTATATCTGAACGTTCATATACGTATACCCACGCCCTGCTATCGCGTTCTTCCTGCATTTCACATCACGCGTCGGTCTTCCCTTCGGCGACTGCTCGACTACTTCGTGGCTAAAACGTATCGTCACTCTGCATATCGGAAGCCTGTATTCATCTATACTTATCCACAGTTATCGCATTCCGTATTGGTTTAACATCGTCCTATGCCTCTCTGTCTCGTGAATGCACAGTAAAAAGAAAAAAAAAAAAAAGATACGCACACTCGACCGATATAATTTTGCCCACGGTGGTTCACCACTTTTATTTTCGTCCCCTGACCGTATTTTCAACTAAAAAAAAAATTAAAAGCAATTCTTTAAAATAAAATTCACAAATTAAATGTCACAATCAGCAATAAAAAGAAAATTGTGAAAATCATTTTTAAAAAATAGTCCGATGAACACGGGTGTGATAGAATAGTTGGAAAAAATCGTGACAATTTAATAACGGACTGGTACAAATTTTTTTTATTGTGCAGAAGCGATAAGAGTTTCTACCGAAAAACTTGCCGATCGATTTCCAACAGGCCGTCCAACGGTCTTTGGATTCGCATTTATAATACATGCAGCGAACATTCGTATAGCCGAGCGAACGACTCTACAACAAGACAGATCGTCGACATTTCCGGTTGAACTATATTTATCCATCCCCTCGCTCCACGCTATCGAATTGCCCGAATGAACCCTCGTCTCTTATCGACAGCAACGCGCCACCTTACCGTGCCTTGCACTCCACGTATCGTAGATACACGCTCGCCTTTTACTAACGTTCAACCATCGACCTTATTTCTCATTGATCCGCGACAAGGGCCGTCCCTGCTAAACTTCCAATTCCGAACTTACGACTTTGTATAACGTTGGAACTCGAGCTATTGGTTGATACGGGCTCGATAGTTCGTGCGAAACCGTGGACGAACGAGGTTCGTTGAACGACTTCACAAACTTTTGTTTTTCCTAAACATTATTTTGGAACGGACGTAAAAAAAAAAAAACAAAAAATTATGAAAATATTAGCGGAGGAGTTGGGAAAAAATGGAAATTAAACTGTAGCGCTTGACGGAGCTCGAACTGGTCACGGACAATCAAAAAAAGTTTGTGCCTTTTACAAGTTATTGTCCATAAAAATCCACTTTTCTTTACTCGTTAATTTCGCGATTGCCCGTTTCAGCTTTAATTTTGCCGGGAAAATGGTAATGACACGGCAAGTGAAAGGAGAGGTTCGTTTATTGAAAAGCGAGCAAACTCATTTGGCACTCGAGAAAATTATTTTCACGATCCTTCCGATTCCGATTCTACGAAATTATTTTTTTACCGTGTGGAATTCCGGGGCAGGAACCAAACAACGTCGAGCGTTAAATAAAACGGTACGAATACCCACTTGCAACGAGCATTAATTTGTTCCTTCCGTTGTTAGAGCAGAATATCAGCCATTTTCATCAAAAAATCTATTGAGAAAATGTTGAATTTTTTGAAGCATTAAAAAAAAAAAAAAACGTGACTAATAGTAATTTTTGTTTGTTCCCCCTATGCAACTCCGTTAGTTTATTCGGCATCACCGATCCGTTCCAGCTGATCCGTCCCCCTTCGTCTTCCTGAAAGACGAGCATGACGTTGCTTTCGGACATTTATCTGACAGTTACCGTACATTTGCGCCACGTAACAGAAATAATTGTCATTGCGAAATTTCCCTCCGCTTTGCCTCAGTCCAGACGTCGTGTGTCTGAGATGAGTAATCGAGTTTGCGGGAATTTTCACTGCAAGCAACATCCCGTTCCTTCCCACTGCAATTGTCTTCGCAACGAAACTCCCGAATGACGCACTCGATCGTTTCTGAGAACGAGGGAGGCGATAAAGGGTTGGAAAATGAGGTACATTATGTATATATATATATATATATCAAGTAACAAATATTTGCCGAGTGCATCGATAAAAGCTACAATCGTTATCTTGTCTCGCATGTATAAAAAATGTCCTCCGATATGTCGCTACGGTGTGCGTGTCATCCAATGAACCGCGGACGGTTCATGCGTGGAGCAATGAAATTTTTTTTAATCGTTCTTCTTTCATTTTACCCCCCTTTGTTTCTCATCGTCGCGGGTGCTTTATTATGCTACTCGATTGCAGCCGTCGTTGACCGAACAAGACCACGGGCGTTCACAAACGAATTCGACCTACAGTCATAATAAAAGTTTGAGTTACAGTCGACGCCCCGCATACTCCCGGACCACCCGCGCTGGAGTAAGAATCGTGAATAACATCGGTTATAAAAATAATATGACAAATATCGGTCGTATGATACATTTTTTTTCGACTTACACCCCACTTGACCCAATGAGTCATGCATTTTGACGCTATACACGAAATACCGATGTTTTTTTTTTCTTTATTCAACGAAACCTCGATGTTTCGGGTAGAGTTATTAATTTTTTAAATATTAAAAAATTAACAAAAAAAAAGAAGAAAGTGGAACACCGTATCCACGAATGTCCTGGATTTTTGTCGACGAAACGGACGATAGAAGGCCTCAAATTTATGATTCTACGCAAAAACCTTAATTCGTCGCTTATTGGGACAAAATAATTTTTACAAAACTTCGTATTCGAATTGTACGAAATGACTTTTCGTTACTGTAAAAATAAAAGATATAACGGTAACAAAAATTTATCTGAACGAATAGTTTCCGGGGGCGTTCAGGATGGTGGGGGTTTGCGGGGTTTGCGCGCGTTGAGTTTGCGCGCCGGTAATGTTTATGCGAGGGATGACGCATGCTGGTGACCGAGACGAGCGAGCGGGCGCCGTTCGCTTCTGAGGGCGCAACGCGAGGCCGCTACGATGGAGAAGTCGCATCGAGGAAGTTCATGTACTTTGTCCGATCCCGTTCGCTCCCGTGCATGCAATAATTTCGCCGAGGACAAATGTGTGTGACTCGTGTAGAAAGGTCTGCCGGGGTGGGGAAAGAGCAAGAGGGAAGAAGAAGCGAGGAAGCGCGGTCCCGCTTATTGCCTTAAATTGCTAATTGGGCTCGGAGGCAACGGTGCGCGGTTCTCTGTGCATACCCTTCTGCACGGGGCTCCTTCCTTCGTTGTTTCATTTTTCTCCGTTTTTTTTTTTTTTTTTTTTTTTTTTTTTTTTTTTTTTTTTTGGAGCACCGCGCGGCTCGCTTTTGGTCTCTGCCCACCCTTATTCCCCGAGAGTATTCTCTCTTCTTCCATCCACCAACCCCATTGTCGTGCTCTTACTTCCTTCTTTGCAGCGCATAACCAAAGGCAGCGACGAAAGCGCGAGAGGGAAAAAAAGAGAAAGATCGGGTCGGAACGGCGGAGCGGCTATTACAGGAGCCGAAGAATAAACACCGCTGGAGGAAGCGAAATAAAGGAAGAGAGATCAGATTAACGCGCGTTTGCCTTCTTCCGACAAATTTGAACAATTGTTTTCGCGACACCGTAAAAATTGTAAGCGCTCGTGAAACGGGGAGGAGAACGGGAGAGCGTCCACTTCCTGATTCGGAGCTTTTTAAGAGGAGGTTTAAAAAATTCATTCAATGGCGGATGGATTTTAAAATATGGACGGAATGCCGTCACGGAGAAAATCCCAAAAAGATTCTCGATAACTGTATCTATCGTTTGGACGTATGTACACATCGCGATATAGATTATGTAATGTGTACCGTGCGTAGCGCAGCACAGATAGCTTACATTTTCATGCGGCAGCTGCTCGGACATCTGTCACCCGTATTTGATAGCAAGAAAGTTTCTATCGTTTATCCGACTCTCCCGTCGCGGCCTTAAATTCCCTTTAAATTCCATTGAGATCGGAGTCACCGCACCGGAAGTCACTTCCATCGACTTCCGGTTCCGTCCTGTGTGTGACACTTATTGTTCCCTGTGTACGTTTTTTTTTTTTTAACATTAATCAAGTCGACGAATAACTTGTCGAATTTATAGTTCATCTCGTTTTGTTTAATTTTTTTTTTTTTTTTCATTTTGTTCAAAATTTCAAGAATAAAAAAACTGCGAGTTCTTTCAAATAATTGACTCAGCATTTTCGTGAGATTTCGAGGAGGATTTCTGAATTACTTTTTTTACACAGTCTCCGTCGGGGCTGCGTAGCTACGTGAGCGGGTGCGGACCACTGTGCTGAGAGCGCGGTTCGAGTATTGATTAATAAAAAAAAAAAAAAGGAAAGAAAAATCGACTGAAAGAACGAGGGACGTTCGAAAAAAAATTCGGGAGTTCGGTCGCGGTGGGGGCGAGTGCCGGAGTAGACGACCGATCGGCTCCAGCCGTGGTTTTGAGGAGGGCGGGTCGAGCACTATAAAAGTACTTCCTGCCTCGAGTCTCGACGCCGGCGTATGACTCTTCTCCGGTCTGCCTAATCAGCCCCTATATTTTGCCAAGATACTTCGAAATCGCCTCAGACAACGTGAGCAGAAGATTAAATCAACAAAAAAATTACATAATGAAGAAAAAAAATGTCTCCGTTGTATTTATTGCTTTGCCAGCTGCGCGCATCGGAAGGTCAAAGTCAAAGATTGCAATCTGTAAAACCCGCATTTCGCCTTCGAATCATCCGAAGGGGTGAATTGACTTATAGTCAGCCGCTGCCCCGAGACAAAGTTATAGGCATTCATTGTCGGGCTATTGCCGTATCTACTTAAATTCGGCTGTACAGTCGAGTGTCGAAAGGAATTGAACCTCGGGAAGTACGTACAAAGTCGGGGCTGCGACTGCTTCCACGCAAACTCGCTCCGCGCGCAAGCGTCTGATCGCTAAAGGCCGCAACCACTTGACAGAAAGTTGCTTCGCGCCGAAATAGGCAATAGACCACTGCCGAATGACATGCATGGCTGATCGATGACAGAGACCGAGAGAAGGAGCAATTTTGTCGCGTAGACTATTCGGATAAAAAATCATGCAGGTTATAATAGAAAAATAGCAATGAAAATGTAGTGTATCGTCCGTAACTACTTAAGAGTCGATCTGGCGACGAAAAATATATGGAATTTTTTTCTTGTAGATCACGAATTGTTCTATGAAATAGGTCGTTTATATATTTGTCTATAGACAAGTCTTCATCGATCTGAGACGAGTCGTTACCGAGTTAAGTTGCTGAAACGATAATTCCATAACTTCAGGACGCTTTAAATTATTGCCTTTTTTTTTCAAGTAGTAAAAACTTGCGTGGTCGGACGCTAAAAATAAGTTCTTTTGTTCGTAGCTCTCGCCGGGCGCATCCATCTCGGTTATCTCTCGCACATCGCTCCTACACAAGCGTGTGAATAGCAGCGAACGCACAATGGTTAGAACGTTACTGTGGCTCGGCGCTGGCGACGAGTCGCGTTGCAGAACTGGCGTCCTCGCAGGCGCGAACGAACGAAACGGCGTGTACAAAAAGTAGTGACTCGGAAAGGCAAAAGGAGGCTCGGAGAAGGCAGTCGTAGTCGCGGTCGTGTCCGCGTTACAAGGTACCGAGGCAGATGCGATCGTGCTGCCGCGAGCTCCACCGTGCGTTTCGGCTGCGCACTCGACTTTTGCATTGGCAACAGTACGCCACGGGACTTAACCCTGGCGTGGCTCGGCGCGCTCCGCGAGCAAACGAAAAATTGCCAGCAAAAAAAAAAGACAAATAAAACCTCTCGCGAGAAAGTTACTTAAACAACGCCTCATCTTAATTTAGCATCGATTTCCACAAATCACTCGTTCTAAAAAAAAAAAAAAAAAAAAAAAAATCCTTAAAAAAAAAACAATAAAAAAAATCGTCCGGTGGTCACGTTTTAATTTTTTTTTTTTTTTTTTTAAATACAAATTCAATTCGACCGACTCGCCGTTCCGCGAAACGCCGAGGCATCGATGCATCCGCGCGCCGAAGAAACTCGGGACCGTCCCCGCTCCTCGCCGATATCGCGGCCACGTGGTTAACTACGCTGCTCGCCACTTGCAGTTTAACTGGCAGTCGCAATCGTCGTACCGACCGCTACGACCGCTCCGGTGAATTGTCGGTGCACGGACGTCTGATACGCCGCGAGAGCCTCGAACGAGCCGCCAGTCGGACTCTGCGGTCGCCTCGCGGAACGATCGGCCGTGCCTTCTCGTGTGCGCATCTCTCTTGTTGTGCAAAAAAATTGTATTTATCGCCGTCAATAGTTCGACGCGAGTCGACGAAAGTTACGCGCAGTGCAGCCTGGGGAACTTCTACGACTTATCGTCAGATACTTTTATCTCGTCACTATCTCTGGATCGTTACACGAAGTCAGCCCGAAGAAATGTGACGAAGGCGCACGGCGCTCGATCGCGGTGCGTTTCGCCGATGTTTACGTGGTGCGCGAAGAACGAGAGAAGCCTCTCCGATTCTCGACTCGTGCTGGAAAGCGGTTTTTCAATCGTCCGTGTCGACGTACATTCTGCGAGGCGAACACATGAGACAGTTTACGGCTGGTGACGACGAACTCGAACGATCGGTTAACGACGCCACGAGTTTTCTTAACTAGTACACTTCTCTCGCTGCGGTCGCCCGCGGATCTTAACGTGTGCAGAGGCGCGGGCACACACACGGATAGCTACGGAGGTATGACAAGGAGTATCCACAAGTTCGAGTAAGTGCCGAGCAAATAACTGCCACTTGCACCGATAATGAGTCACATCAAAGCACGTTCCGTTCGTTCCGTACCGTGTCTCGTACCTGCTGACGCGACTCGTCGCTCAGTGAAAACGGAATTGTGCGATCAGACGTGTTTTTTTTTTTTGCTCAGAGAAAAATTTCACAGACCATGCTTTCCAATTACCAATTACAAAATATTTATAATCTGTCCTGTATATTATTGATATATTTTTATTTTTTTATTTTTTTATTTTTTTTTAACTTGAGGTGGAAATTGAGAGTTGCTCCGAAAGCAGTTGCTTGCGGAATAGGTTAATTAAGTTGGAAATAATTGTCATTTTTCGTATCGATTATAGAGAAAATTGATCAGTGAGTTAAAAAGAATTTTTTTTAATGCTCCAATAATCGAGCCTCCGCGGGAATCCGAAAAGTCGTCACTGTGCACGGCTCTTTGCTATTCGTTAGGAATAACGCGCGCGAATTACACAGGCTGCTCAAATAAATACATATGTGATTGTGCGAAATATCGATTTCTCGTTTGCACGTAGCAGGATTTAATCTCTTGCATTATATACATTATTTTCATTTCGATCAACACCAACTCAGTTTTGTCCTGAATATTTTTATGCCAAAAAAAAAATCATTTAGCTTTACCAAGTAAAACTTGTACTTGTTATATTTTTTTTTTTTGTACTCGAAGTATTTTTTTCGATACCCAACTCTGATCCTATTTCTAATTTAATGCAACCGATATCAACATTTTTTTATCGAAAATATAAGCATAGTCACTACTGAGAATGCGATTTTCCGTATTCATCAATATTCGTCCTCAACGTCTCGACGGCGAGTTAAAAACAACGTACTGTAAAGCAACCGATCGATCGATTAACATCGTAATGCTCGGTTAATAGCTCGGTTTAATGATAAAAAAAATTCCTCAGCGAATAATAAAAATAAAATTTCCAATTGTTTCTCTCCGCTCTTATTATTTATAAGAAAGTCCAATTGCCGTGAGTGGCGTTCGAGTCAACGCTCGTGCGTACACACACAAAGTGCGAGTAAACCGGGCGCGATTACGACTTCCCACGAAGTTATCGTCTCGGCTAGCTGCGAACCGATGCCGGTGACCGCTGTAACCACTCGAAGACTGCTTCAACCGCGTTCACTCACTTCCAGTTATATATTACTGCTTAACGTGCGCACACATATATGTGTGGAAATATATATGTATTATATGTGTATACGATACATATAATACTTGTGTTTGAACCTCGATAACACTCGAGAGTGCCTACCTCGTGAATGATGCAATTTTTCTTCATTCATATTCATCGTTTCGATATCTGCAGCTCGAAGCGAAACATTCCCATTCTTCGTCCTCATTATTTGCCCCAATTTTTTTCAGTCCATTAATTCCATAAAATTTTTCTTCCTTCCAGCTTTCTCGCACATTTATCCTTCGGAATCGGTGAAATATTTCAATTTAATTTAATAACAAAATTAAATAACGAAAACATAAACACACAGGTTAATCTGCCGTACGTTTTCTTCCGATCTCCGGAATTTATCTCCGGTGACGAGCGTCGTCGATCAAATCGGAGATTTTTATTAATTACATACCACCCAACAACTTGTAACTCGTTTGTCGATAACTCTTGCAGCTACGCGAACCGTTTATTTCTCGCATTTCAAAAGTCTCCAGTTTCACAACTCGCCGTACAGTGGAGCGTAACGCCGACTCGAGGTCCCTTCCAGATTGAGATAAGCTAGCCGCACTTTCGCCCCTTACGAGATACCGAGATACGTTATTTATTTATTTTTTATTTTCATTTATTTTTCTCGCGCTCCAAGTCACCGCCGGGCTTGAAAAAAAAATCGCGACGCCGAGAAATAGACCGACCGAATCCAGACACAAACTCTGCCCGATCGGTACGAGATTCCTTTTTTTTTTCTTTTTTTTTTTAATAAACAAATGCACACTCGTTAATTCCTTGATAATAACAGAGGCGAATTTAGTCACGAACGCGACCCGAAAAATGCAAGTGCGAGGAGAATTAAGAACGGGTAAATCTCCGGTGTTTTGACGCTAGAGCCAATAATAGCTCGTGAGAGGGTGGCCGGTTCACAGTTTCCGGCTTGCAACAGCCATCACCGAGCAGCTTCATTATTTCACTCTCTTGCGCAGTTCGGAAATTCCTCGGATAATATTTGCTCAGTCACTGACACCGATAGAATCTACTCAATTTTTCGCCCGTCGAACCTTTCGTCCTCCAAAAAAAAAAAAATTAATAATAGAAAATAGAAATAAAGAACAGAGAAAATGAAAAAACAGGTAACGTAAAGATTTTATGTATCGGAATTGTCAGTCGGACAAACGCGAAGCTCAATCGGCGACGGAGTTTTTTCTTCTCATTCCTCACGAGCCACCGTCCTGGGATTTAACTACGAGAGAATAACTCACGGTTTCGTATACATGTTATACCGGCACTCAATCGGTTCAATCTACCGCGGGGTTAACCTTACGGGTCATATTCATGTAGCTGTGCAGTACGTAGAGCGTAGCGAGAAGATGGCTCCTGAAAATTGGCCTGCAGCACTGGAACTCCCCGTCGTACAGTTTAGCGTGTAAACGACTTTAAGAAAGGCGAAAAAAAAAAAAAAAAAAAAAAGAAACTACAGACACTGATCGGAACTGAGACTTCCTGGTTGAAAAAAAAAAGCTGACGCGATTTGCATAGAAATATACTTGAGGCCCTTTTCTTTTTACTCAACTCGCACGTTGAATGAATTTATATTGGCTACTTGCGACACGAAATTACGAGTCTCCTCTTGTGTAGCTTCTGAGACACTCGACATAATTCCGACGCGTGAGTCACTCGCGACAAACGCCCACGCTTCGAGTCGGAAGCCGATGACACCGTGAAATATTTCGAGCGTTCATTGGTACGGCAGAATTGTTTTTTTTTTGTTTTTACCGCGAAATATTTAAATTATCTTTTTTTTTTTTGGTCTCAAACGCTCTCCTGGTCGTTTGAACTCCGATCACAGGATTAAACATTTGGAGTCTCCGAAGGTCTTTCTCAGGCACATTTACATCTGTACAACTCACAACTCTACCGCATGACAACTCTAACAGAATCGAAAAAAAAACTCTGTCAGAATTTAAATATAATTCTCCCGGAATGTCAATGAAACTTCACCA
Organism: Listrodromus nycthemerus; assembly: GCA_963978505.1. Taxonomy (NCBI): domain Eukaryota; kingdom Metazoa; phylum Arthropoda; class Insecta; order Hymenoptera; family Ichneumonidae; genus Listrodromus; species Listrodromus nycthemerus. Next base: position 3,189,903 of record OZ021680.1, read on the forward strand.
GAATACAAGACTCGTCGGTTTTTTACTCTCCGGTGAAGAAAAATCTTCCTACCGTATCAAAAAGTTGAGTTCTGATACGGTGGAGTTGTTCGGGGAGAGATATTTTCTGATAGTCGTGAATGGTAGAGATAAAAATTGCTCTTTATCGTCTACAGAGAAAGAATCTTCATTTTCTTATTTTCGATTCTAACACAATTTCATAATTTTTTTTTCCGCCCATTTTATTACACTTCCGGTGTGTCGGGCATTTCTGGCACTCGAACGTTCGCGTATATCGTTTTCATTCATGAAAGTACACGCCGATCCGTCGCTGTTACCCGCGGAAATCGCGCGTATCGCTCAATCGCCGACGTGTCGCGATTAATTGAACGCGGAGAATTCCTTGGCGCGCTGGCGAAAAAATAAAAAATAAAAAATGAAAAGTCTTCATTCACGATCTCCGGCAATCTGCTCGGGCGCGAAAGCATTGGAAGCAAAAAAACTTTCGAGTGAAATAAAGTTCAATGAAAGAAGAGTCTCGTCGGTGAAAGAGTTTCTTCCTTTTTTTTTTTTTTTTTTTTTTTTTGCAAACCACTTGGAACTCCCGGAGACGATTCACTTTTGCAAAGCTCGCCCCGAGAGAGGCTTATCTCGCGGCGTGTTGGTTCCACTAACCGTAAGCCTTTTCTCGCCTTGGTCGCGCCCGTCGTTGTCCGGCGGACGCGAGACCGTCCCGGCGATTTACGAGGCAACGCTGGCACGCACGCCGGCGAACGTCGTCGACCGACAGAAAGAGACACACGGTGTTTCCCTCCACCATACCACCTTCGTTGTAACGCGACGGGACGCGTGAGAAGACGTGAAGCACCGCGAGGAATCGCGAAAACATCCGCTTCTGGTAAGCCTTCGATACCTTGAATGAGTCGCGACAAACGCGAAAAGTGAAGGGAAAACAAACCGAGGCGATCGACCGAGGCATCTACAATTTTTAATGCGAAAAACTTTTTTCATTTTAATCACGATCGGTTCTTATTTCATTCCGCGAATAATATAAATTTTTATTCCTTCTTTATATTTTATCGAATTTTTTAGAAACATTTTTTTTATTTTTTATTTTAGTTGTAAATCGAACACTTGGTAGTTTGAATTTTTTTTTGTACCATCGTTTTCATTGTCCTCGATATTTTAACTTCATTATTCCGTGCGGAGCTGAGAGAGCAAATAGGAAAATAATTGCGTAAAAATTTAATTCATCAAAAATCTTAGGATCGTCGTGTGTTTCTAATCAGCCGATGCAAGTTGACTGGCTGGCTCGCTCGACTGCATATGTGCATGAGTTTATCTCGTATCGTACGTCTGTCGAGATAGCGAGCCGCAGCCACGACTGCCTTTCTCGCGCTGATACGGGCCTTTCCAGCTGGTTTCCGGGTGCGAGCTGTAAACGAAAAAAGGGCGTGAGTCGACTATCGCCTCGCCGATGAGGCTGCATAACACGAACCTAAGGGAAAACGGATAGCGTGCAGCCACACATTTTTAATATATTTCGTAATCGTTCTCGTTCGTCATGTTCGTATATCGAGCACAATAATTTTTTTTTTTTTTTATGATAAGGCGAACAATTTTTCATCAGAGTTTAATTAATAACACAAATTGCCAAAGGCAACGAAAGTAAAGTCACGAAAAAGAGTTACCAATGTTTTTTTTTACATCGAAAATTAATTTTTCAACACATTTATACATAAACTTTAACGCACCAGCTTCCGTAAAAAACCTTCGGTTCTACTGCACTACATTTACAATTTTATTTTTTCCCGCAGAATACATTTTTTTTAAATTCGCGCATCGATGCGATTTCATCTGAGGTTTTCCCGTCTCTCTCCCCTGCTCCCGTTTCTACTCCGAGCGGATAATTATAATCTGCTATAATTGCCGTCCCAACAACAGAACGCTTTTCCGGCTCTGCGGTCTCTCGTTACTCAAATAAGTCATTAAACGAAGCATTTTAAATCGTAAAAACTTGCCAGTATAAAATAAAAAATAAACACCATTGTAAAATAAATTTACCAGCGTGAGAGAATTTTTTTTTTTTTTTAAACCAACAATTTAAGTTATAAAAAATTTAAACGCTTTAAAAAAAAACGCAACATTGCCAGTATTTTATTTATTGAAATTTCGTTCGCCCGAGGAGCAAAGTCTCGTCGGAGTGCTTAAATGTCGTTGGGTGTGTACACGAGCTTATCCACGCTTCGTCGCTTCCTCCACCCGCATAGACGCTTTCGTTGTTCGAATATATCAGAGTTCTCGTACGGGGAAGAACGAGACACCGTCGCTCGTCGCTGGATATATATATATATATATATATATATATATACACACACACACACACACAAATATGTACACATATATAGAACGAGAAAGTTCGCCCGATAGCTCAGACTCAGTCGGCAGACTGGGGATGCAACGAGTCGACGGGCGAGCGGGGTAAACAAGAGGGGAAGCGCCGCCACCGGCGCCTTCATTCGATCCACGCGGTTTCTCGGTAATATATAGTAAGAATACATAGTACAGTGTGTGCCGGCACACACGCTGCTGCCCACTTTCCCTTTTCAAAATCGATTTTGGACAGAGTGGGAGGCTCCGAGTGAGCCGACGAAGTCGGCGTTTCAACCCCTCAGGTCCGTGCCAAGGTCCTGGCGCGCTTTCCCTCTCGTTTTTTCGTTTATTATTATGATTATAATTTTTTTAATTTTTTTTTTTTTTTCAAAGCTATTCGTTTTTTTCCTTTTTTTTTTTTTTTTCGAGGCCCCTCAGGGTTGAAAGGAGCCACCTCATCCCACGCGTCCGCAGCTTCGAAGTATTTAATACGAATAAAAAAAAGCTTCGAGTATGTGGAAGCTCGCCGTTAAAGGTGAACGGACGAGATGGCGGGGGCGAGCGACCGCCGACGGTATTGACGGCGCGATACCGGTGCACACGTGCGTTCATCGCACCCTGAAGCTTCCCCGAGAAGGAGGAGGGAAGATCAGGCGGGATGGAAAATTCCCGTTGCAGTCTTGTCGGACCTCAAAGAATTTTTTACTTTCGATTCGTCTCATCGATGTTAATTTTTATGGTTTTTTTTTTTTTTTCGGAAAAAAAAAATTTACCGAAGTTGGAGTCGTTCGGAACTTTAGTTTGTACTTTGGTTTCTAAAATTTAATCGGAAAATTACCAAATAGAAAAATCGTAGACTTCAAATTTTTTTACTCCTAAATCCATCATGAATTTCTTTTCACGATAATTTAATTTTAAAAATAAAAAAATAATTATTATTTCAAACCGATGTTTTTCACATTGTCTCAATGCAGAAATACTTCCGCACGATCTGATTATCGCACGAAAAATCAGCAAAACCCAATAAATCTTTGGTCTCCTAAAAAAAAAAAAAAAAAAAAAATCACAATAGTCATCAATCTCTCGTCGATCCTGCAGGGCTGGACGATCGAAAAATGTCGCGGGGTGGGTAAAGCCGAAATACCATTGCACGCGTTTACCGAGAAAGCGATCGCATTTCGGAGTGCGAGACAGCCGAATTTAGAATAGCGCGGCCTGCTTCGCGTTACACTTTCGTCGGCGGGGCGCTGGCCTGTGTCTGGCCGGGCGGGTCACATGCGCGGTGCCCAACGACGCTTAGGTATGCGTGCTCACGTGGCGAACCTTCGAAAGAAGGCGAAAGGGTTGAGCGTCTAGCTTTTACGGAAGGACCGGCGTTAACAACGATGCGCGTATGCGAAGGAGAAGGCGAAACGGAGAAGAGAAACGGAGGGAGTTCGGAGACAGCAGACGCGCCGGAACCGACAATATCAATGGCCGTGCAGCCACCGCGTGCACCTCGCACCCTCGGGTGCCGCCGAAAATCCCCAAAAGCACACGAAACAAAGGCGCTCCTCTTCCTCCCACGAGATACCGCACTACCCTTCGTTCTCTCGACTCCCTCCCAACCCCCCGTCGAACCTTTCCCATCTCCCGTACTCTTCCCTTCCTCGGTTCCCGACCGCTCGCTCTCCCCTTGTCGCCAGCGATTTTTCTCCGTTCTGTTTTTTTCCGTACTCTTTAAATATTTTTTAAAATTGTTTTATAAAAATTTTAGCCGCTCTATCGTCTCGGTTCACCGGTCCCTCTTTCATCAGCCATCCGACCCAGTACTCGTCGTCCATCAAATGTACGTTTTCCTCCCGTTTCGCGAGCACTTCGATGACCGAAAAATAAAAAACAAGACGAAAAAAAAAAAAATGGAAATCCGTGTTCGATACACGTGGAGACATTTTTTATCGAGGTGTCGGTCGATAAATTCTCGTACGACTCATTATTACCGATTTATATTAAACTTAATTTTGTTGGATTTTATGTAATTCATTTTTCAAAGGTACGAATGTCTATTGAAAATTTATTATTACTTGAAAAAATAATATCTATTGAACAATATTTTTTGCGGTCGTTCGGACCTTTAGTCGAATTTTAGATAAAATGACAAAAATTTCGAATTTACTCCAATATAAGAATCGCGGCCTATTGAATAGAACGAGGGTGGGGACCGCTCGAAGGGGAGCGAGATTCGATGAATAAGCCGAGTGCACGCACCGTTGACGTATCGCTAGCGAGAAGAGGGTGCAGTCGCGAGAAGTCCGCTGGTCGTTGCATGCTGACTTGTTGCACTCTCGGTGGTAGAGTCTGGGCCGGCGCGTGGGGCCCCCCTCGGTTCTTTGCCGCGAAACGGGGCCAAAGAAATCCCCGCATGATAATAGAAACGACGAGCGACTAAACCACACCGACGAGACGTTGGATATCGAGTTTCCCCCTACTTATCCTTTCACTTTCCTCGCCTTCCTGCCTCGGCCACCGACGTCCCGATTGCGCTGTAAGGTACGCAGGAATGCGGGATAGACCGAGACCAATCGGAACAGCGAAGAAATAAACTTTATTCTCCGATTAAAAAAAAAAAATAACCATCATTTTTCCTCATTGAACCCGAGATGTTTGAATACATTTTTCGAAGAATTTTTTTATTATCTTATTTTTCTCCACATGTGTCTGATATCCGGATTGGCCATTTTGCCGCGGTCGAGCCCGAGACGGTCAAATGATTTATCTGAAATTTTTTTAAATATTCCGTCCTGCCACGAGTTACCACTTGGTCCGTCGTCTCACCTCGGCATATCAGTTCGCCTTGCATCGACTGATGTAAAAACGCGCTCACAACTCGGCTCTCTGTACGACTTGTTCGTCACAACGTGTCGAATGATATATCATTTTCCGCCGACGAACCTGTCGACTTGCGCATTGATAACGAACCCCCCGAGACTCTCCTCTTTGCACTCCCGTCGCGAAGCCTTTTTTCCCCCCCTCTCTTCGCCAGCGAACTCTACACTCGATTACAGATATATATCCATTTTATTTTCCTGCCTGTGTTACATCGGTTTTTGTTATGAGTCTCGACGATTTTATCAACGGACACGCGATCCTAGTTCCTAGAGTCGCTTGCACAGACGTCTATCTCCGTTACCAAACGACTTAACGAGTTTATCGCAGATAGCACGAGGAAAGAATTAAAAACTGATTTAATGGTGCGTTGCGAATAAATATTTATTCGAAACAAATAAATATCCATTGAATTAAAAAAAAAAACTATATATATAAATCTATCGATTGCTCTATCAATTATTTAACTTCTTGATACCTTTATCGGATGAACAAAATTTTCGTAACGAATTTAGACATTTACATGTGGAATTGTTGGATCATTGTGAGGCGGCAAATTAACGAACGGAGACACGCACTAGAGATGAGAACGATGTTTAACCGATGAAAAGAAATATTTTTTTTTTAGGGTGGGTTCGAGGAATTGTCAAGTGTCGGTTTAATCGTGCATATGTTCTTCGCTCTGTGTGTCCTTAAACTTCCTCTCAAGGTGTATCCACCGAAAGACAGTAGGGGAGTGAAAGAGGCTCCGTACAGTTACTGGGTTTTTGTCGGTCGAAAAATCAATACCTGCGAAAGCGAAAGTACGCTGGTGCCGAGGGAGCCGCTCAACCCTCTTCTTCTCGTTTCCCTCGCGTATCCTCCTCCACGCCTTCCTATCTTCCTCACCCGCTTGCACCGTTCCTACAGCGAACCTCCCGCGATTCGCTCCTTATTTTTTGTTTCCCCTTTTTTTTCGCTTTCTCTCACTCCATCTCTCCGCCGTGGCCCTCTCTTGCAGTTTCTCTTATTTACTCCGACTGTACCAGTCTTTTTATCACTGCTTTGCAGTTCTTTTCACTCGTTCATTCATAACGCCCGGAGAGAGCTCGTTGAGCGTGCCAATCTCGTTTCGCGGTCTCGCTTTTTCTTTTTTTTCTTCTTCTTCCTCAAGCGTTACTCGCATCGTTTGCACGAAAAATGAAAACGAATACTCGAAATTTCCCGACTAATGAGAGCTTACAAAACACAATATTTCTCACGTAATTTGAGAGTTGCGGTGGTGTGGAAAGAAAAGTACTCTCGATAATTTCGAATAAAACGAGAAAATTTATGGTGGTGTGTTTCAGTAACGCGATTAAACAAAAAAAATTATTTTTGGTACTTTGTTGAATTATTAACAAACATTATGTAACGCAGTGAGGGTGTTCATGTCGCCCTTAACGGATTTAATTTCTGAGTCTTATCGGAGTAATTGGAACGATTTATACGCCGGACAGCGTCCCGAAGGAGCTCGGCATAGCGGTTAATAATCACGAGCTTTAACGATGAGCACAGAAGAGCCACGAGCGAGGCTGTTCAAACCGAAAAGGCGTGTGAGAAGGAAGTGAGAAATAGGTCGAAGAATTTGTCAAAACATGCGCCGAGAAGCAGAAGCTTTCGAGCTTCGTCTTCTGAACACGTGCAAAGGTCTGATTTCTGAGCTTCCTCTCTCCTTGTTGCATGAGAAAACAGCATCGTACCTCGAGACGAAATTCTAGCACGGCTCTATGCTCGCTTCTTATTATACGGAGCCGTCTCGTCGACGAATGACCACTTGATGTCCCAAATTTCCAGGTCTCTGTATCATCTCCCTTACCGCTTAGGCTTCTATTTGATTTACGAGGTTCTGCAAGCAAAATATTTATGTAGGGAAATTGTGAATTTGTTTATTGGTTTTCACGTTTGCCCTTACGGAGACGTTCCACCAATTTTCATAGCAAATAGAATGGATTTCGAAATTCCAGAATTCCATCTCACATGGAAAGGATTTTTAAATGCTATGAACCATGGGATCCATGATAGAGCACGTACTATATTTATGTATTTAATATTAAAATACGGTTACTGACGAATGCCTTTTATTTTGTTGTTACAGCAGCGGCTCTGGCGGAAAAATTCTCGTGAGCAACCTGCCAGCCCACGGGACGTTCGAAGACTTTCAGCCCCTGTTCTCGACTTACGGACAGGTGCAAAACCTCGAGAAGGTATCCTCTCGTGATTCTAATACCCAAACCATCCTCGTCAGTTATGAATCGCAGGACCAGGCACAGCAGTAAGTTGAATATATAATTTACAAAAAGATTAACTCAAAGAAAATTACAAGAATTTTCTTATACCGTTAAGTCAATTGTCAAAAATGTATGAGTAGATCCTTCGATCTATGAGCCCCGAATGATTGAATGAAGATTCAGAAAAATGTATCGGTACCAATTAAGAAACAAGAGATCAATCCAGAATTTTTCACTGATCAGTTACACACCCAGAAAAATAATTTATATGATGAACAGTAGCAAGTAGTTATTCATTTGACGGAAATAAAATTTTTCAAAAATTATGGTGTTGACAAAAATAGAGCCATTGGTATTACGATGGACGGCAAGAGAACGGCAAAGCTGTTTCACTTCACCTCAAGGAAAAACTTGTTCAAATTAAATGAATATTTATTTGTGGAGGGGGCTTGGAAAATAAATTCCGAATCGTCAACATCAACCGCGATGGTTGGAGATAAATGTTTATAAGTAAAAAAAAAAAAATTTCGTCCGTCCGTTTTAGGGTTGTGAACCACCTCGATGGATTCCACTACGAAGGTGCTCAGTTAAAAGTCGAAATGTCCAGCGCGGAGAGCCGACGAAGGGCACGGAGCCAGCGGGGTGGAGTAGCGTTCTCCGGTTTACCGGGTTCAGGTCGCCAAACGGATTTCCCTCTGCGTATACTCGTGCAGTCGGACATGGTCGGCGCGATAATAGGTCGCCAAGGCTCGACCATACGTCAGATAACGCAGATGACGCGAGCGAGGGTTGACGTTCACCGTAAAGATAACGTCGGCTCGGTCGAGAAAGCGATCACCATTTATGGCAATCCCGACAACTGCACGAACGCATGTAAGAAGATATTAGAGGTGATGCAACAGGAGGCCAACAATACGAATAAAGGGTGAATTAACTTTGGAATTTCTTTGAGATGCTTCTCCGACATAAGAAAATTATTAATAAAGTATTATAATCATAATTATTATAAATTTTTAATTATCGTTATTGTTAATTATGTAAAATATAAATTGGTTAATGAAATGTAAAATTCATAAAATATATATGTACATATAACGATAAATTATTGTTACAGTGAGATAACGCTGAAGATCCTCGCGCACAATAATCTGATCGGCCGTATTATCGGCAAGGGCGGTAACACGATCAGGAGAATCATGCAGGACACGGATTCGAAAATCACTGTGAGCAGCATCAATGACATAAACAGCTTCAATCTCGAACGCATTATCACGGTCAAGGGTACGATCGACAACATGAGCAAAGCCGAGTCAATGATCTCCAGTAAATTGCGTCAGAGCTACGAGAACGATCTCCAAGCGATGGCGGTGAGTTTTTTTTCGCACTTACAAGAATATCTATTTCTGGAATTCAGCAGTGAATTGCCTGGGACACCGATAAATTTATCTCAATCAAATTATGATTTTTTTTAATAACAATTTTTTTTTCCTTACAGCCCCAGAGCATGATGTTCCCGGGACTTCATCCAATGGCGATGATGTCAACGGCTGGAATGGGCTACAGCTCGCGAGGTCCCGGTCTGTACGGATCTGGACCTGCGCCCTACGCTTATCAGGGTAATCTGCCGACGCAACAGCACGCAACAGTGCCGGCCGATACCCAGGAAACGACTTTTTTGTACATTCCCAACAACAGTGTCGGCGCAATTATCGGAACGAAAGGATCGCATATAAGGAATATCATTAGATTCTCAGGTGCGAGTGTAAAAATCGCGCCGCTCGAACAGGACAAACCCGCCGATCAGCAAACCGAGAGGAAGGTCACTATCGTCGGCTCGCCAGAGTCACAATGGAAGGTGAGTCATCCACTTTCATATTTTCTCCATGTCATCGGTTGAAATTCTCATCGCGTTTTCATCCGGACGGGGAGAACGAACCGCGTAGAAAGACTTAATTTGCATGTACGAAACGGTTTCGATGGATGACGTCAAAGACGCAAATTTTATGATCAAATTACGTATGTTCAAGTTGTTTGATTGTCGTACTGATCGATATAAGTGAAGGATTCCGATTATTTTTATTTTTTTTTTGCAAAAACGTAACGCTTTTTATGAGAAAGCAAAAAAATGCAACAACGCTGAACGCTAGAAGTCCAGATACCTAGCTATTATTGTGCGGGTAAAAGCGTGGCAAAACAGAGGTATCCCTGCCGCTTCGTCGGTAGTCATGGTGGTAAGACACGTGTTTGGTAACTGGCAGACGCGTGTTCGATCCCACTTAGTTGCATTTAATAGTATCCAACAACAATTTTTCCGAATAGCTAACGCTCCAACGTGTTGTCTGCGGAACCGTTATCCACTAAATAACTCATAGAATAAAAAATTAACAATAATAATTACTTAATCTAATGATAATTAGCTTAGAAAATATCCTGCCGGTTTGGGGTGATGACGTATGCAGTTATCACCTTGATGCGCGCAGGAAAATGAATGAAGGGGCTCTTGTGGTTGAATTGCGTATGATACATTGCAATACTACCCTCGTAGACCCTACGACAATATTTTTTTTATTTTCGTTCAATAACTGATACTGATCGTTATTAACATGCGCGCATACACAGTACAATTCCATTATTCCCAGGTCATTAAACTCCATGGTCATTGGCGAAAAGAACGATATTACGACGCAAGAACTGTGGTTATTTTAACGGAGTCGGAATAAATATTTCGTACACCACGAGGGAGGAAGTGCTTTTTCACGTGGTGTAAATTTCTCCCCTCGCTCCGCTCGGGCATAAAACTTGATAATCAGTGGAAAAAACGATAATAAAAAAACATTCAGTCATACTTGTATGCTAAGGTTCGTTTTGTTCAATGTTTTCAGGCTCAGTATTTGATCTTCGAGAAGATGCGCGAGGAGGGTTTCGTCGCCGGCACCGAAGACGTCAGGTTGACGATAGAGATTTTGGTACCCAGCGCCCAAGTTGGACGTATCATCGGCAAGGGAGGTCAAAACGTCAGAGAGCTTCAGCGCGTCACCGGAAGTGTGATCAAACTATCGGAACAGCAAGCGACCCCACCTCCTGCTGATGAGGAAACTGTCGTTCATATCATCGGACCCTTCTTCTCCGTTCAGGTAAGAATAAAATTTTATTCGGTCTGCTTGACCCAACAACAGTTTTTTTTAACCCTTTACCTACGGAATTCTTGTTTGTCGGGGACTCAGAATTTGCCGAGACACAAGTTTCGAACGATTCACATAACAAGTTGCTGTGTTAAAAAAAAATTGTGACAGCTCACAGACACATCTTGAAATATTTATTTTTTGATACCGCAGAAAAAAAATTATTACGTACATCTTCATCGTTTTGTAGCTTAAAAGAAGCTTGGTCGTTTGCTCTCGACAGAAGGTCCCATGTACTTGAAGGGTTGATACCAAAAAATTATTTTATGTTTTAATTTTGAAATTATTTTTCGACGCTAAACTCCTTGCGTTTTTTTTTCATGTACAGTCGGCACAGCGAAGAATTCGTGCGACGATAATGCAATCCGGTGCTCCCGGTAGCGGAACTACCGGCGGCCCTGGCTCACGCGCTGGCCGCGGCAGCAGTCAGGAGGGTGGTTTCCGTTCCCGAAGAGACGGAAGTGTAATTTCCCAGCAAGACAGTACACAATCGCAGTCGCAAGGTTCTCAGCCACAGTCCAGTTCTTCGCCACCCAGCCAACAGCAACAGCAGCAGCAACAAGCTCAACAATCGCCGCAGCAGCAACAGCCTCAACAGCAACAGATACAAAATCAGTAACGTTAATGAAACGCACCTGACGCCGACCAACGCCACACAGAATCCGTTTTAATCGGCCGAGGTGGCCTCGTATAAACGATTTTAACGTCGAAAAGCGTCAAACTCTCGAGGATACATAATGTGTGCTACTGTGTCGGGAAAAACGAAAACACATTGAAAAAAAAAAACAAAAAAAGAAGATCATGGCGCACAGATTGTCCGAGTGTGTTTAGTGAGGTCTTGTTTTTTACAATGTTAGTTATTAGCCAAAATGACCTTATCGCGTTCGATCGGGCTGATTCATGGTTCGCGATATAACTCTATATTTATAATGATCCCTGCGTCCCGAGCTCGCACATCTTTCGGAACTATTATTCAAAATACTTCTTATTATTGTAGTGAGTTCGTGGAATTTAAACGATTAACGCGGTGAATCGATGTTTTAAAGGATCGTTACGACGCTGCGGACTCTGGAAGTTATCGCAAAACAGGTCGAAGATGAGCCATGAATTTTTCGATCGAACTACTGGGATCAGTCGGCGAAAGAAAGAATAAAAAGAGTAATAATAACGTTGAAAGAATCCGATGGTCAGGTTCACTCTGACACACGCAAAAATGCATCCTCGAAATTAGCATTAATCGCGAGCATAGATATCCGTGCCGTAAATGTAAGAACGAGAAAAAAATATCTACTTTCGACGCATGAGACTCGTCGCGCACGATTTTTCGTCCACGCCACGCATTCGGCCCGTTTTTCGCCTGTTACGCGAGCAAAATATGATAAAAAATTAGAAGAAAGCAAACATCGATATTTAACACTTGCACGAAAGATTTATGCTACGGATAGATACCACCTCGCCGATAAAACGTGAGAAAATTGCATAGAAAAGAGAAAAGAAAAAAAAGTGAAAAACATTAACAACAACACAACAATGAACAACAACTATAACAAACAACAGCAACAACAACTGAACGACGGAACACACACAACCTTATTACCTCATTCATTACGATTAAAGATTTTTAAAATATGATAAAGTAAAGTGAAATGAGAAAAATGATAAACCAACTAATCTAAAAAGTCTACCTAATATTAAAGTTATAATAATATACAGAGAAGTTAAGTAACGATTACGCATTACGTTATACCTGTTACTACTACTGCTACTATAATATTATTATTACTACCAATAACTACTACTATTATTATTACGACTTACTGCTGCGAGCTTCTACTATTGACGAAGAAGTTTCACTAATTTACAACTTTTTTTTTTTCTTTTTTTAATGTAAAGTAAATGCAGTTGTTTTTCGTTTCTTAAAAAAACCCAGATAACAGACATTACGGAGACTTAATTAATTGCAAAAACAAACAAACAAATGTGAAAGATAAACGCGACGTTTTTCACCAGGAAGCGAGCGTAAAGAGCTTCACGCAACGGTCCTCTTGCACCGTTAATACCAAAGAAACGATTATGCTTTTTTTCGTATTATAAGTGAAGTGAAACACATAGCGAGTTGCGCGAGCTCTCGTGTGCACTCGCACCTACGCTCAAACGCTCGGTCTCGTCATCGAGAGTTCTACCTTGCTAAAAGTGATGACCGGGCGAGACGCCATTTCTCGGCTTATTGGCGTATACGAATCAGTGTGTTCGCGTGTTGATGTCGTTAAGTTATCGGACGCGGCGCCACAACGACGAACTGAGTGAAATACCACCCTTAAAATCCAACTGCCGGTCGTTCGCACGCCAATTAACCAGATAAAAAAACATGTGAAATAGGCTCTGGTGAACGTTAACGATTCAATGAAGCTCCACTCGAAAGATTGAACTTCGTATATACGACGCATAGAAGCTGTTGGTGCTACGCAACGAGATGAAAAACGAAAATAAAAACAAATGGACACACAAAAAAAACGAAAAAGCGTCAAAGCGTTAGTGAGCGTGAAGACTAAAAACGATTTAATGATAATTGAGCCACACAACTTTTTTTCAGGGATTATTACTTTACCGTGGATGTAATAATGTGTGAGTGTGCGTGTGTTGACTGATAACTATTAATTGATAAGTAATTTCATAAATTACATTGATTAAGCTTCGGCATATCGGGAGACACGAATTCGTTACGACTCCAACGCGTCATCTCTGAGATGAAAAAAAAAACAATTTTTCTCATTACTTCGAAGGAAAAAAAAATAACCAATTGTGAAGATTGTCAAATATTTCAGTACATTGGCTCGCAGTTAGTTACTCGACCATGTAACGTGAAATAATAATTACAACATTGTAATTTAATGCCGAGAAATCGCGTTAGTATTTTTTTTTTATTCGTCGTTGAAAAACAATCGTTTTTTTATATCAAGAGAGAACGCGATCGAGTCGAAACGCTCGTTAATATCCTGTACGCGACCAATCGAACCTGAACAATGAGAAGAAAAAAAATTGACAGAACCGCGGGAAGATAACTACGTGATCGACGTCGATCGACGTCGATCCGTTGATTTTTGGACGTGACCAAAAATAACCAAATATCGGATTGACGAATCTAAACGCTGAGCGCCATCATCTATTTTTTTTTTTTTTTTTTTTTCGAAGGAGCTCCCGTTCACGGGCAGGCACGGCTCTGAAGATTCGAATGACTAATCGGTTGTGCGATCGACTTACCTTGTAAATTCGAATGGCGCAGATGGCTAACATTAATCTCCGAACGTGACTTCCGCCCGGGGGGCATCGAAGGCTCGCGAGTAACCGGTGATCTCGATCGTAGATTCGGCCAGAGTCTAGGATCAAGCACCGGTATGAAAATTATATCTCGGCATACGATATGCATTCAGTACAAAGATTGAGATACACGAGTTAAAAAATTATAAATTGAAGAAAGAAACAAAGAGTAATAATCATAGCTTGCGTAAAAACGGTCGAAGTTGAGAAATGTGTGACGTTTGCACGTTTATAGGAGAAGAAGCAAAAAAGAAGTCGTGAATTTCTTCGTGAGTGAAGACCAAAAAGAGGGTGAAGAAAGCTTAAAGTAAAGAAGATACAAAAAAACTCTTTTCGAAAAAAATAAAGACTCCTTGAATGAAGAAGGGAAACGAAAGATCGGTGAATTGAGAGGGGTTTAAAAAAAAAAGAAAACTAAGAGTATAAGTTTATTTTTGATACATTGTTGGGGAGATCTAAGTAAATCCTTTCTTTTTCATTTTTTTGTTACATGTTTTAAATAACCTAATGAATTTTAACGATATTAAGGAGGTGTCAAGAAAGTTGAGGTGATTAATGGGAGATGAAATTTTTAATATAAATAAGGAATGACGAAGGAAAAAAAAGACGAGGCGAAGTAATTTCGTGAGTGAGACATTTAAGGTGAGATAAACAAAAAATGATAAGTAAAAAGAGAGAAAAGAATCAAGAAAAATTGACGCGCAGTTTTTTGTACTGCGTCGTAGCGCGGAATAAAGGAGATTTTAGTCGGATAAATTGTATAATATATTTAATATATTTCGAGATACGAGAGTGGCGAACGTCGTCGGGTTGGACGAGTGCAACAGGTGAATACGTCAGCGTCGACACGGCGAATCGGGCTCGCAGTTTTATGTGACGCGAGTCGTCGCGTTGCCTTCGGATCACGCGGTCTCTCGCTTCGACATACCCACTCTCGCATTATTTATCAAGCGTAAATATTTAACAAAATGAAAAAAAATTAATTAATTGATTAAAAAAAAAGAAAACGAAATATAAAGTGCCAAGGAAACAACTCACAACTTGCCATAGTTGCGCGAAAACATTAATATCACAGGTGGAAAAAAATTAAGCAATGGCATCCGAAGCACGAAACACATCAGACAAAATAAACATTAATAAATATCAATAATACTTCACAGCACTATCAATCTCTTTATACAAGTTAAAAAAAAAATTTACGCTAAGTAGAGACACTTTACTCTCCTTTTTCCATCAAAAAATGAATAACCGTCAGTATACTTTCACTCTTTCGATCAACCGTTCAAAATTTTGATAATTATAAACAAAAATTAGATGAAAGATGATCACTCTTTAAAATTCGTTTATCGCATAGAAGAAACAAAAAAAAATGATTTAATTTTCTCCGCCCACTCACGATTAAACGAGCCCCTACTCCCGCCACCCATCTTGAAAGATTATTTTTTCTGTCGATCACTTCAATAGGCGAAGAGGAACGACAAAAAAATGAAGAAACGATACAATTTAAAAATAATTTTAAAAAAACTCACTCATTCGCAATCTCACACTTTTTCGAGAAAATAAAAAAAGCTTTTTGCATAACGCCTATGTACCCTTCGACTTTGTTGCTTGCTCACAGTTCTTAAGCTCAGCAAACAAGAATTAAAAAAAAAATTTGAAAAAGAAATACGTCCTTACGCAGTACGTGGACCAAACAGCAGCCATGGTCACACGAAAAAAAGGAAAAATAGAAGAAAAAAAGCAAAGATGTGGAGGTGAAGAGAAATATAGAGAGAACAAAAGTAAAGCATCCCACACAAATCAAGATTTTTTTCAAATGAAAATCTTTGTTCGGCCGTTTTGCACACCCGCAGCATTTGAGCCCTTTGCTCGCTCGTAAGGTGTTAAAGGTAAAAGAGTGTTGCAGAGTACGACAGGCTCGTGAAGTAGATTCATCGGCGGAATGTAAAAAAGAAAAGAAAAAAAAAAATGCGAGATCTATCATGATGCTCTTTCGACCCCGTCGTTCCTCGCACGCTCGTGAAGAATGTACAAATCAAACGCAGTAAGAGATGATAATTAACGATGATGATGAGAGAAAGAATGAAAACAAGCTAAGAAAAAAGAAAAAAAATTCAGAGAAATTATTAATATAATAATAATAACTTAAAGATTTTAAAGTTATAAATTATTGAGTGGCGAGAATGAAGAAGTAATTAAAGTAACAAAACGGTATGGATACCACAGACAAATGTACAAAATCGATTAATCGCTAAATCTTAAATGTTAGTAACTAAAAAGTATTTAATTGCGCGATTGGCGGGCGCGAGTAAGATAATGTGAGAGGCGCGTGATTAAATCAGGGAAAGATTTGTGACGCAAACCGATATACACCGTGGAACGTGCTTCGATTATTGTGACCGAGCTTTTTGCCGGTTACCAATCTCACTCGCTAGAAATGTGTCACAAAAATAAGAAATAAGCAACAACAGTCACATTTTTTACAGCTCTTTAATACGAGGCAACCTTTCCGTCTACGAAAGTGAGTGACAAGAGTAACGATGATTAAAAAAAAAAAACAAGAAATTGAAGTACGCAATCCTACCAGGACTAAACAGTGCGCGTCTAACGCGTAACAGCTACGCGATTCGCGAGATTAAGCCGATCGAATTATGACCATTCGAATTAAACATCACATATGTAATGATTATATATGTAAATACATATATGTATACAGACGAAAATGTACTAATATCGGGCCAGTCAAGACCATAAATTCGCTTCCACCCCGCAAGATCGAAAGTACAGCACAGACAGATGAACAATAATCTAAACAACGGATAACAATGCTGGCACAGGAGTGACTGGTGCGTACGCCAACGCGTGCGCGCGAAGCATATCAAAACAACCAAGTAAAAAAAAATGCGGAAAATCCGTGGATAAAAAAAAACGCAAAGATCTTGGTAAACCTCACGGCGAACACTGATGAAAGCGCATGTTGTGGCCGAAGAGGTGGTTTCCATTATCGACGAATAAACCACAGTCCGTAATTTGTCATCGCATACGATGAAACTAAGAATATTAAATTGAATTAATCGTAAATGATAATCCATAGAACGGAAAAAGTTAATTTAAAGAACATATACGTGGCGTTGCCGTGGAAAAAAAAATCCTCAAGCAGATTGAATCATGTTTCCGCAAAAACTTTACGATTATAAGCATTACATAAACACACTCAAGCAGACAAACACACGCACCAATTAAATGTTAAAAATATCAACACTCGTACAGCGTATATAGAAGAAGAAAAAAACTTAAGGTTGGGGAGACAGCGCGATTTTGCGAGCTGCTATCGTTATCTCGACAATCGAGTATAAACGGTGGTATTTGAAAAAAAATTAGTTATTAATTATTAGTTTATAGTTAATAATAGTGATAATACGAACAGGGAAGGGCGAAATGATAATGATCTTCGTGAGTACGTGGATAATTTTTTAAATAACGATAATGAATTATTCATTATAGTTGTTGTTGAAGGATTCAGAATCAAGTTCAAAACCATGCTGCGGGCGCAAGTAGATATTACTAGTTGATAAACAAAAGGATAAAACAAAAAATCGGAAAGACACGAGAATCGATAAGATATTTTGGGCTTTAGTATTAGTATTTCGAAGTACGAGGCGACAATGGCAAACTCGCGCGTGACGATTTTTCAAAAACCTACTCTCATCATCATGTCAATGTTTAAAGGAACATTCAAAATTAATAACAAATTCAATATCTTCGTCATCGAATATCGAAGATTCGGGGACGTCGCGAGTTTCGTCACAGTTCGTAGAACGAATGAAGTCGCTCGGACTACCGTTAGAATTTTTTTTAAATTAAGGTTTTCGATATAAAGACAGTAAAAAGTACCATCAGAAAGAACGAAAAATAGTGAACGCGGCGGCATAAAGACAAACAAACAGAAATAATAAATTTAACAAAAAAACGTGGGCCTTATTGTACACAGTTGGGCATTGTTGTTATGTGAACGATTCAAGTGATAATCGCTAACAGGTAATATATCAGATATGTGGAGTCGATGTAATACGAAGTTAGTACCGTCTCACGTTTGCGGATAGAGAGAAGTGGAAGAAGCTGCTGTTATTGTATACTAAATTTTCTTCAATAGGAGAAAAAAGAATGGAAACAAAGACAAAAAAGAATAATGTGAGACGATAGTTAGACGACGAGTGAAAGAGATAAATAGATAGAGATACGAGACGCGTTGCTGAAGTCTTAATATATTATCTATTATTATCTTATTGTTGCCAATGATGGGCATTATGAGAAAACCGCGCGGGTATGTAACTTATTATCTACACTACACTACGGAAAATGTGTTCCCCTCCTGCACCCTAAAAAAACCCCCATTCCCCTCATAACCGTTATTGTACATATTTACTATATAATTAATTACTTATTAACGACGCGATTATTGATATATAGATCTACACCCCCGTATTGCCCTTAACAGTGGCATGTTCACTTTATTTCGTTCTGCACAGTTGCGCACACACACAAACACATGCACCCATACTCACACCCACCCACATACACAGACACGAACACGACAGATGTGTGATCAGCGCGTATAATACAAAAACGTAATATTTATACAATTTCTACGAGATTAATACTAAAACCCAAAATAAAGCGTTATTCGTGATGCTGAGCCGGCATGAAAATGGATTTAAATAACCGGACCGCCGAGCTCTCATGTTTCATGGGAAGTTATATCTAGAAGATGAAGGACTGGGAAAAAAAAAGTCGAACGCCAAGCCCTGATGTGAAGCCTACACCCAAGACCAACTCGAGTATTTAAAAAAAAATACCAAAATGCGTCCACTACCTCAGGAGTTCTTCAGGTTTCTACGTTATTAAGCAAACAAACGATAAACGTAAGAGAAAAAAACGCTAAAAATCATAAAAACTAAAAAAAAAAAAAAAATTAAAAAAAAAAAAGAAAATAAGATGAAAAAACTTCATAATAATCGTTGTTTTTACGTTTACTTTTTTATATAAAAAGAATGGTGTGTTTCCGAGTATTGATAAATAAGAAAAGTTCATTTAAACAAAACGAAAATAAAAGGATTTTTCCGACTTGGAGGATTAACGGGTCATACGAGTAATCGGAGAATTGTGAAGTAATAACTTGTACATCTCGGGCACGTGTTTTTTTTTTTCTTTTTTTTCATTATCTTACATCGTCGTGCATTGTCCTTATTGATTTTTCTGTGGATACAAAATAGTATTCTTGTTTCCGTACTTGCACGAGTGTTGATCAATATTTACCGTTAATGAGTTTTTTCCTTGCTATTATCATGTTTTTTTTTTGTACGGCACTAAAAGTGAAGGTAACATCGAACGACGAATACGGTGTAATTCAAGTTTGACCTCAAGGAGAAGGAGCATGACGGAAACAGCAAATTGGCTATGGAGATGAAAGAAAGAAAGAAAGATCGGCAGAAAATCATGGAGAGGATGTTCCATAAAACTTTCAACATTGAATAAAAATATTACACTTGAACAATTTTTCTCGAGCAATCAACACGCAGCAAGCAAATAAAATAACAAAAGAGATGCACCGAGACTCGAGGGTGTTGCAACTTGGATCGATTAGTTCTGTGCTCACAGAAATTAATTCTATAATACAATGTAACAAATACAAATTATTGAAAAAATGATGGAAAAAAAAACAAACAATAAGGATGGCTAATCAAGTTATATAACCGAATAACAATGAAAAATAATAATAAAAATAATGCTTGAAACGCGAGCGAGACGACCCAGCACAGCGCTTGGGCGTACGTAAAATCATTAATATTAACTGTATAATGATGGTTGCATGCATACGAAGTAAAATAATTTTTTTTTTTTCTTAAAAATAATAATAAAAACAGGCGAATCTCGGCACAACGCCGAGGCTCAACTTAATCGTCTATCGATTACATAAATATTGATGCTTATGATTTTCTTCTTTTTTTTTTTTTTAATAGAAGTCGCGAATTCGCGTCGGGCACAAACTCCGCGCTTGGATTCACTTCGCAATTGCTTTTTTTTTAAATATAACTTTCGCTTCGGGATCTACAGATTCTGGAATTTTTGTCGGCAAAAAATTGAAAAATGAACAATCCACTAAAGTAAGAATTATCAACCGTGTAACCACTAAGATGACCTAAAATTCAGACGAACGTTTTTTTCAGGATCGACCGACGATCTTTACCAGATTCATGGGGAACCCGCATTTACGATATTTTCACAATAATTAATTCGATTTTTTTTTTTTTTGTTGTTGTCTACTTTAGTTTACTTTAATTGCTACTATTTCTACTATAACTCCTACTATGTAACTACTACCCTAAACTACTAAAACTACTACTTCTTTTTCTGTCTTCGATTATTGATGATTTGCTAATTTTTGCACGAATTCAGCGACGCATTACGTGGGGCTTGAGAGCTCGCCTCGAAAGTATATCGGTGCATCTGGTACTTTTAACCCGTTCGGTGCTTGCTCCATTTTTTTTTCTTTTTTTTTTTTTGTCGAGATCAACGAACAACGATAATGGACCGTACAAGTGGGTGAGATTAGACGATTTTCCGACTATAGAGAGAAAGCGCGTTTCTTGCGGAACAGAGAAAGATTGAAACGGACATACTTTCAACGGCGTCAAAAGGGTTCTCTTCGAACAAATTCTGCATCACGTTTAATTCTTCAATGTAGTACAATTTAATTTTTCTTTCCCTCTCTATCTCTCCCTTATTTCGACTTACACATGGCGAATGGAAAAAAAAAAAAAAAAAAAAAATTCAATTACAAAAATCACGAAACTACGGTGTTTTTAGCAAGTAATGTTTAAAGGAAATTACTACATGTATGAATAATCATTAAGTACACGCAGCATATAAATTTAAAAAAATACATAGTTATTAAGTCAGGAAACGAAGTCGGTGATTGTAGCTCCAGAATCGAAATTTCAGAATGTGTCCGATTCTATCTTCGACCGAGCACAGGTCGTGGCGATTGAAAAAAAAAAAAAAAAAAAAGCCATGCGAATCAAATTGAAAGACATTAAATAAAATTGCACTCTTTGACGTTACTTCTGTAGCAACAGCTCCGACTTGGGAAACGAAAAATTAATTTAAAAAAAAATCGGGTTTAAAATTAACGCGTACGTGAGGAATTGTCGTGTACGATGGGAGGTCAAAATTAGCGCGAGGCGCACCACGGAGCCATAAAAAAAAAAGTTGGTTTAAAAACATCGCAGAATTTATAATGCATTCGATTCGACTCAATTTTGTTTTATTTTTTCAGCATCTCTTCATACTTTGAAATTAAAAACGGAAAAACGGAAAATACCGTAAAACTCTATAAAAATATTACTTGCATTCATATATCTCTACGCCCATACGTCGTATATTTTGTCAGTCTCTATTGTCTCGTTACGAGCCATAGAGACGGTGAGTGAAAAAATAATAACAATGTAAATTCAAAGCGTTTAACATGCATATTACACACACACACATTTATATCTACATACATATATATATATATATATGTATGTGTATATATATATATCTATATACACAAGTAATAATATTACAGCCTACAGTCTTTCTTCTCTACGCTGATAGTTATATATTGATAGTTTACATGTGCCGCGATGCGATTAAAAAAAAAAAAATCACAAGTGCAATAGTTACCCCATAGAAACGGATTTAAAACGTCAAATTCTGGCCTCTACTTCATCACTGTAGACTCGTGTTTGTTCATCCTTTTTTTCTTAATTCCGCTTCGAGCGCGCGAAAACATCTGTGACGTTAACGATCGTGATCGAGACTTCGGTGATGAAGAATATAGGCGCAGACGACGTTCACAAACTACCTCGCAAATTTCTGATCTGCACTTGATAAAACCATGCCACGATACAACCCCACACATCTAGAAAATAAAATATATATATATATATCTATATATATATATATACATGTATATATATATATATAGAAAAAGAAATTACATAAAATCGCTGAGGCAGTAAATGGCAGACAGAAATTCGAATTTTTTTTTGTTTTTCTTGTTTTCTATTTTTTCGTGAAACTAAAATAGTTTTGATTCCGTGGTTTTTCTATTTCTACGATCTATTACAAACAATGTAAAAATAATGCAATAGAGCCTGGAACCTGCCTGTTACATTAAAAAACAAAAAAAAAATACATATATAAATATGCAGGCACGAGCGGTGGAATGATAGAAAATAATACAATAACGTGCATCCCACACATACAACGCTGCCGGTTTTTACAATATGTTTTATTGCAGGTATTTTTATAACGCAGAAGAATGAAAAAAAAAAAAAAAAATAATAATCCTGTCGATATAACGATAACGATATAATTAACAAGCACAGAAATAAGTGATAGAATATTAATGAAGTAAAAGTACGTTAATGAGAGAAGTTGAGGGCCCCTGTCGTTGACGAGAGAATAAATGAAAAATGTTATGAGTATAACAATTATAAATCGATTGAATAGTCAACATTCATACGAAAACCCTTCGAAAACCAACCCGTTTTTTTCCCTCCCTCGTATCATTAAAAAAAAAACACACCTTTTACCACTGTAGAAACTAGTTGAATCGTATTATGATTAACAATTGTGAAACACGTTTCCGTTCGTAAAAAAAAAAAAAACAAAAAAAAACCGTGACATGTGTATTTACTTATATTCATTCATACGTCGAAGATCCGACGATATCTCGATGTTTCTGTTTTCGTGTAATAAAAAAAACAGTTCATCGAAAGCCGAGCGCGAGATTGCGTCTCGTATCGACTTCAAATCACTGCCAAAAAAAAAAAAGGAGAAAACATCGTCGTCTCGACGACAAGATTTAAAAAGTTACGCGACAACAGAGATACCCGAGATGATCGAATGTGGATAACTATTAAGAGCGAATAATCTGTTATGTTTCGTCAAAAACCGTTTGCCCGAAGATCGTGTTATTATTGTGAACAATCGATGAATAAAATCCGGAGTTCACACAGACAAGAAAAAGAACATCACGAATAACAGAACGAAAGATTACATATTTGTTTATTTTCATGAGGTCGACGGCTCCGGATTTTTGTTCTTTCGTCAATCGTCAAGCACGTGGTGTGTGACCGACGATTTGTTATTGTACCGAAAAAATCTGTTAGTTTTTTGTCCTTAACATATTAGCGTTAAATAATGGAATGGAATAGACTAGCCTTTTTTTTTTTTTTTTTTTAGATTTATTCCGAGAGGCGATAGGCGAACCCGAGATAAAAGTAAAAAGGAAACAGAATGTTGAACGAGAAAAAAAACGGAATTCCTTGCGAAGAGGCGTTTATTCAGTAAATGAAGTATGTCGTGTATGTCCTTTTGTTTTGTAATGCCCCAACGATCGTCGTCGAGACGCTCTCGTGTTTCAAGCATTTTTGGCCTCTTGACGATAAATAAAAAATAAAAGAAATCGTAAGCGATATATTGTTTTAATTGAAAAACAAAAATAATATTGAGCGAGAACCTTTCGATCGTTGCGAACGCCGGGGTGAAAGTTTGTGTGTTCTCGGATGGGAAAGACAAGAAATATTAAAAGAGAAAAAACGGAAAACAATTCCTCACCGTAGCGAATGCGAGTACGCCCCGTCAGTTTGATAAGCATGAAAATTATTAACTGTGTAATCATTTAATAAAGTCTATGGAATGTAAACTGTTACGAAAACAAACAAAGATAAAAAAAAATAAGAAAATATTTGCGCTGCCACGATCGGCCACTTTTATCAGATAAGCAAAGAGAGCAAACACTTTACTGTAGATTTCGAAGAGACGAACGATGAAACATAAATTTCTCCTTAAGAATAAACAAAAAAGCTACGTGTTTAGATGCTAGAGATTGAAAATAGATGAATGAAGAAGAACGAAAACGAATATAAGTAAAAGCCCATTCGGAATTCACATTTTTTCGTCACCAAATTAATCGAGAGAATATATAGTTAAACGTGAGATTTTTGAGAAAGAAGGAGATAAAAGAAACATGAGTATTTGCACGCTAACAATTTTTTTTCGTCATTCCAAAATTTGTCAAACGACGATAGAGAAGAAAACGACAAAATAATTGTACAGAATTTCGCTTGCTTTGAGTATCTCAACGCCGCTTACTGTATCGATTGATCTTTTTATTATTAAAAATCTCTTTTGTTGTCCACAAATTGTTGTTTGAAGAATAACTTATAGTAATTGGCACGTAATTCATTAATGTCGAATACATTGGGCAATTTCGAGAAAGTCGTGGACATAACGAGTACGAGAAAAAAAAATCTTTGCCACATCCTACTCGAGTATTTTATTCGTCGTCTTGCTTAAACCGCCCTCTTTTACTTTTCTACATCAATCTGCGTTTGTTTGACGTTCTCTCTCTCCTCATCCCCGGTTAAAAAAAGAAGTTCAACCGAGACATGGCTATTATATACCCGTGAAAAAATGACGAAGATACATCTATGCAAGTAGAAACTCGTGTACTAAAAATAAAAGGCATACATTACGGTAGACGTTCACATCAACAAAACAGAGCAAAACAAAAAGTAACACATCCACGATGACGAAGGGAAAAGAATCAATTTATAATGAATTTATGTGTAATTTTCAATTGAGGATTGTATGTAATTGTATATATATGAGTACAATGCAGTCCATGAATTAAGATACATTCTCCTTTTTCTACCATGAAAAAAAAAATAAATTATTCTAGTTAATAAAAGAGTGTGAGTCCTTTGATGATTGATAAAAACCATCATTCGATCCTTCCGCCACATTCCAAAAAAAAAAAAAAATCCATTGGACAAACGAGTTTTCTTTAATGTGGATTAATTTTGACGACCAGCCGATTACAATCGATAATAGAAGAGGTGGAAGAAAAATGGCAAATCTGTATTTACACTGGTTCGTCGCATGATTAAAAAATCAATGAATTTTTATTAGATTTAATGACCTTATCGTGTAACATCGATATCTCTATGCGTTACGATTTCGAGTGGATTCTTCGATCACCGATACATGTTCCCTAATTTTTTTTTTTCTTCATTTTTCCCAACGACCAGTATTTTCAACATTTAGATAATCGCGTTGGCTTCGGAAGCGACGTTCAATCGACTAGATACATTTCGCTTATACGATATAACACATTTTTCTATTCCTCATAATTTTATGTTATTTACACATCTTAATATTAATATTTTATTCCCATCGCTCTATGTGGCCTGCAGAAAGAAAAAAAAAATCATTTTTTTTAACAGTGTACCATGTCGTATTTTTTTCGTTGTTGATTAGGCGGGCCTTGTTGCCCTGACCATGTCGCCGAGCAACCTTTCGACGCTGACATCGCCGACCGTAGGTTTGAACAGAAGTTCCTGAAGGGTTCCGCGGCACAGGGCGCGTGCCGGGGGTAGCAGAAGGAGCAAGCGACCTATTCTGCCGGCACCTCTTTCCCCAAGAACAGCCACAGTTTGTTCCTGTATAGTCGACACTCGACCGGCATCCCCGAGCCCCCGTGACTCTGCAAACCATCGTATGGTAACTGTTTTTCAACTGTCGAAGCATCTCGTTGGAGAATTTTTTTTTCATGACCCATCGCCTATTTTAATTTCAAATAAATTCTATTCCATTCTAATAGATATATAATAATAATAAGAAAAATATTATTTTATTTATTCCTGGAATAACCGTGTAAAAATTTTTTTTCACAACTCCGAAAGAGATTGTTGTTTTATGGGTAAGATATGGTAATATTATATCACACAATAAATAATACATAAATTCTAAAAAATGGTAAGAAAAAAAACTTAAAGTGTTCCGAATCCAGTAAATTTTTTTTATAGTCAATAATAAACTTTATTTACCGATGCTTACTTACCCCCTTTGAAAAGAACTATAGCCTTGAGACAAGCGTATTCAGAATGATCTACCCTGAGAATCGCGAATCTCGTCAATAATTCTCGCAGTCGTCTGGCTTCGTCGGTGAGAATTTGTTTCCTCTCCGTCGGTAAGGTTCCGGGAACGAGGGCGTTTTCGTCCACGGGAAAGTTCCACTGAGCAGCGGTCAGAACGAAAAGTTCGCTCCAGGACTCCTCCAGAAGAATGGCCTGGTCTCTGAACGATAACTATAAAATTTTTTTTTTTTTTTGTGAAACCATTAAACATTTTAATTCTCCTTTCTCTATCGTCGAATGCAAAAAGTGAATGAGAATAGATTGAAGAAATTATTAAATTTTACAGACCTCTAGGAACGACGGAATACTTCTCGCCCATTTGACCGCCAGGAAGAGAAGCTTTGCCGCAGATTCGTAAACGTTTTCCGGCGGTAGAAAGGATAAACTCGAGATCGCGTAATCAGACAATGTTTGACTGATTGCCGGTGGTGCGAGACGAACACCAACGGAGTCTGTAAAAAATACACGATTTCGACCGACCGACGAGTAATTTTTATTCTTCATTTTTCACATTATTTCTTGAAATTGCAAGAGAACGAGATACGAGTCACAACGATATATATATTTTTTTCTGAACGTTAATTGGCAAGAAAAAAAAACCGCTGATTGACATTTTCATGAATGTTAAATTCATGTACACCAGCCGAAAAAACATTTTGAATTTTTTTTTTCATAAAATACGTTGGTGTAGAATTAAAGGTAGAAAATAAAAGTTTTTTTATTTATCCCGTGGTAGCGTGTCAAAATATTAAATTCGTAAAAACCAGCTAAGAAAATTGAAAAATAAGAAATCCGAAAAAATGCGTTGGTAAAGAACCAAAAAACAAACACAAAAATCCCAACACTTTTTTGTCTTAAACCGATAATTTAGGTGCTGCACGTTGTCAAAGTGAATTTTCGGAGATGCAGATATTTTAATGGTCATTGGTGATTTTATGATTGTTTGGATTTTGTCTTGCCAATTAATTCATGAACGAAAAAAAATATTATAAAATTAATATATTTCTTATAAATATATTGATAATTTGTTAATTCTCACGTACGTCGGATAAAACGAATAACAGGACAACTCCGCACAAGAGAGTTGCTCCACGAGTTTAATCCACGGTTCTACAATGAAGAAACGATAATTTTTCATACCTTTCTGTTCGCTTCTATGGGCCACGGTGTTGGCTTCTTCCGAGCTCGTTACCTCGTCCTCATTGCCGTTACTCGTCGACAATGATTCGGTTGTAGGGCGTGGCATAAAATGTGCTGGGGAAAAAAAAAAAGTTAAGACTCAAAGATTTGTATCGAAAAATTGCAATGATTTTTTTTGTTTTTTTTTTTTCATTTTTTTTTTTCAAGCTTTGGCGAACTCACCGACAGTCTGACTGAAGACCGGCACGGTGGGCTTGAACGGGAAGAGTGTCGGATACAAGAGGGGATGATACGGACTGCTGGCAGTGTGGTAGACGTGTGAGATTCCCGGATACAATCCGGCGGGACCTCTTCTCGTCGCGGCAACCAAAGCCGAAGTACTTCTCGGCGCTCTCTCGTGCTGAACAGCTGAAAGTGACACTTCTTTTTCAAATCTCCTTCGGAATAATATCCATCCCCAAAACTCATACATCCGTGAGCCACTTCATGAAGTTATTTCACTCGACGAGTCAACGAATTTTTTTTCCAGCACTACAGAAACATCCTCATCCTCGATAGTCAATCAGTAAAAAAAAATTTCAAATTTGGAGTCGATGGAAGAAATTATCCTTTATTGCTCGAATATTTTTCACCCCCAATTTCTTGGTACCTCGATTACTGTGACCGACAAAACACAGCCGGAAGAAACATATAAAAACATGCATAAATATTTTTCACTATTATTTATAAACCGCTCGTTTGTGACCAAAAAAAAATGAAAATCTGCCAGAATGAGATTTAATGTAGTTTACCTCACTTCCAGCCTAGAACTATTTTTTTCATCCTAAAATACACTCATCTACGAGAAACTTCACTTCCGAATTGAAAATCTCATTTTTTAGCTGTAATTAATATAAACCAGAAAAAAATGAAAAGCCTTTCCACGTCCCAATATATTTTTATCTGTTTTTCCAGGTCGAACGACGCAGCGGGTATGATTCTTCTATTCTTTCCCAGATGACGTCACGTCCGGTTTGAAAATATTATTTTTCGGATTAAAGTAACGTTTCCAGTTTCCAAACGCCATAATTAATATCGAGGTCGCGAAATTCCACAACCTGCTTCTTCACATTTTTCATCCCTTTGCTTCGACAAGAAAGTTACGACGAATCGCGGACAGCGAGCTGTAGTTTTTTTACCGCACACTCGATGGTCATCTCGGGGGGGTTCCTAATTGATATCTCGACGCAATCAAGTGTTTGGATTAGCGCTCGGTGCTCGGCACGAAGGTTGGAAGACCGCTCGGGTTGTGTTTACAAAAGCTGTGAACGGAAAGCCTGCTCCTGACACGCCGTGAGCACGCAACGCGCGACGAACCCGGACGACTACTCCAATTTCATGCAATGCCTACAGTTTGCTTTGGTGGATTCATGCATCGTAATATGTTTCGGAGATCGCCAGTGTGGGGATGTACATTGAAACTAAAGCTGAACGTGGAGTTGTTTGACGTGCCGGGCAGAGTGCTTGGCTCAAGTGGATCGATTACTCCGATGTTTATCTATGATGAGAAATTTTTTTTTTTTTTTTTTTTTTTTTTTTTTTCAGAAGCTTCAGTGGAAGATCAATTCACCAAGGACCGGGGAATTCACTCCGTACGTGATGCATAGATGCGGTGAAAATAATGAGAGAGCTCCGAGGTAAAAAAAAAAAGACGAAGCTACCCTTGGAAGTGTTCATGGATTTTTTTTTTTTTGGAGCTGAATTTTTTGGAGCGTCGTTTGGCACTAATTTTTTTTTTTTTTTTTTTTTTAATATTATTCGAGTTTTTAAAAATATTATTGGAGTTGTTTGACGTGCCGGGCAGAGTGCTTGGCTCAAGTGGATCGATTACTCCGATGTTTATCTGTGTTGAGAATTTTTTTTTTTTTTTTTTCAGAAGCTTCAGTGGAAGATCAATTCACCAAGGACCGGGGAATTCAGTCCGTAGGTGATGCATAGATGCTGTGAAAATAATGAGAGAGCTCCGAGGTAAAAAAAAAAAGTTCATGGATTTTTTTTTTTGGAGCTGAATTTTTTGGAACGTCGTTTGGCACTAATTTTTATTTTTTATTTATTTTTTTATATTATTCGAGAATGCTCACCGTCTCGTTTCATGTTGACTTGAAGACACTTTGTGAATCTGCAAGCCTGACATTGATTCCTTCGCGACACGTCCACCACGCATCGGCCGTTCTCCTTGCAAACGTAATCGAGATTTCTGCACGTGGAAACAAGGTAAGAAACTTGACTTTAATTTCGAAACTTTTTTTCGGGACTGTTTGTCGAACGTCGTTGAAATCTTGACAAAGTGCACGGTGTGCGGTGAATTTTGCTGGTCGATAATTGACTACCATTTACCTCGCATACCTGCGGATCGACCGCTTGAAGAAACCACGGCAGCCATCGCAGCTTGGCACTCCGTAGTGCTTCCCCGACGCTTTGTCACCGCATACCTTGCACAGAGTCTCGCCCCGGGCGCCTTCCTCCATTTTTATCGAGTATCTGCAACAAAATACGATCGTTTGGTAAATTAATTTTGTTTTTTTTTTTGTCGAATGATATTTGACGATTGTCGGTTGCGCTGTGAATTAACTGAATTACCATTGGTAATTAGAATTGATAAATATGATTAAAAAGTAAATCCGACGAATATAGCCAAAATAAAATTAATAAAAATCCATGATAAATACAGTTGACAAGTAGAAGTAAAAAGATTTTCGTGGAACTTTCGGTTGTTTTTGGAGCTTTACACTTTGTAACGAATCACAATTGCTTCGTTGAGAATTTTGTCGCCGTTTCGTTTTTATTTTTTCGATTAATCGTCGAAGATTAACGGT
Organism: Listrodromus nycthemerus; assembly: GCA_963978505.1. Taxonomy (NCBI): domain Eukaryota; kingdom Metazoa; phylum Arthropoda; class Insecta; order Hymenoptera; family Ichneumonidae; genus Listrodromus; species Listrodromus nycthemerus. The sequence goes on from OZ021680.1 coordinate 3,219,893, forward strand.
GACACGAAACTTTTTTACCCATCCATTTAACTCAACTGAAGAAAAAATACTGCTGGCAGTCTGTTGCGAAAAGTTCGCCAAGGTATATCCGATGTCGATTATTAGCGAGGTGGATTTATAGTTCGTTTTAGTTAAAGATTACTTTGGCTGAAAGCTATCGAGCTTGCATCGCGTGGCACAGACGATACGGTAATCGATTGAACTGTTCGTTGCGCATTGCCCAGACCAAGCACAAACTTCGACCTGCAGTAGCTAGAGAACTTTTACAACGTTTGACCTGATAGGCAGAAGCAAGTATGAAACTTTCTTTCTTGTCCATTCAGCGACAATGAAACGAGCGTATATTTCGATTCAGCATTTTTTTCACGTCCAAAAAAAAATTTGTAATCGACAAAGAAATTTAAAAAAGATGTGAAAATGTGCTGCGCCGCAGCTACAATGCAAAAAAAAATCGTCAATCTATTCGGTAGGAAAATATGCTGCTCGAAAGCAATGAAGGAAATTTTAAGTCGATATTTCAATTTTTTTTTTTTTTTTTTTTTTTAGAAAATCGTTCCATCCGCTAAAAATTCAAAATGTTGGATTCTTTGGATAGCAAATATCGATGAGGCGCGAGGACCGCCCGCTTCCGGTCCAACTAGTCACAAGCTGGTTAAACTAAAAAATAAATTGTACAAATGTCACTCACTTTCACAATACGAAAAAAAAAAAAAAAAAAAAAAAAAAAGCCAAAAAATTGCCTATCAGTGACACATCCATCCGCCATCCATCGCAACTCGCGATCCTACCCAAATTCACCCTTTCTTTTCCTTCCCCATTTTGAAAAAAAATTCCAGACAACGATGAATCGACACAGAAATCACATATCAGAGTCTCCGAGTCCTCGGAGACTCTGATATGTTGTAAACCCCAAGTTGGAATAAACCACAATTCCCTTTCGCTCTCTCTCTCTCTCTCTCTCTCTCGTTCCACCGGTAAGACCCATCCCTCCGTGTCTCTCTGACTCCTTCCTCCCTCACGAGACTTCCCTCGAGAAAAAAAAAAAAAAAATGAAGCGTTTCGCTCGATCTCCAACGCACTCCCCACATCAGCACACATACTTGTGTACATGTGTATCCGGCAAAGTGACTTTTACCATAGACGATAGACATATCCTTCTTATTCACCCCCTCTTTTTTGTTCGCCGTGTCTCGCCCACCCTTTCGCGCAGCTCGCGCTCCGGTCGACGTTCGCGAGCCTCAGGGCGTTCCTGGCCTGCGGAGTCCTTTTCCCCGCTAATAGGAGGCCGCCACTAGCCGGAACCAGGCCACCTGTAGGTTTCCCAGGCTCAATAATGCAACGTCGACGCGGCCTGACGGACCAGCAAGCTGAACGGTCTTTGCCGGGGAACAATTTCCTGCTCGCGGCTCCTCCTTTCCTTTCCTCTTCTCGCAACCATCCGCCCATCTCCGTCTCGCGCCGGGGCGAAGAGGTCCTTCGCATCGGAGCACCCCTTCTCGCGACGCCTACAACGCGAGTCCGGTAAACCGACGGCGAAGACCACCGTTCGTGACTTCTTCGTCGGACGATAAACCGTCGGGGGTTTAATTCGGTCTCGGCCGTCCGCCCCTCTCGAGGAACCCTCTTCGCCTCCGCCACCCTCGCGGCATTTACTTCTCACAATATTGTTCGATGGCGTACGCGAAGAAACTTTTGCGGTGACAAGAAAGGACGAAAATGGGAGACGTCGAAAATCATCGAATAAATTGTTCGGACTGGGAGGAGAATCTTGACAAGATCGAAGACTCTCGGTGCGGAGGAATTTTAAAGAAATCGAAAAATTGTCGTCTATCGTCGAGACATCGAGACAATTTTTTTATCAATTTTTTTTTTAATTCTATAGAAGTAGACTCTGATATTTTGGATTTTTTTTTTTTTTTTTTTTTTTTTTCGTTGCGCCAGAGCCGTGGCTTGGGTCTTGTGTGTCTCGACCGAAAGCGAAGGATTGTTTTTTTCAATCCAGAGAAATTCGATGATGAATCGAGATATCGTTATTGACAATCGCCGGGCAATTCGGTTATCGAGACATTTTTATTACAATTTTTATTAATTCCACCAATAATTTCCTCGAATAATTTGTATTTTTTTTTTTTTTTTTTTTTCACGTGCGATAAGGGTGAAAATAAATTGAACTGTAGCTTTTTTTTTCTCAACGAGATTTCGGTGAGCTCGGAATAATTTTGTTCTCGCGGTAAAGCCCGTAGCTTCTCGGCGTATTCCGCGATAAATCGTCGCTGACATAGATTCGTCAGAATTGTTCCGTTTCAGTCGAAAAGTCGGAGATTTGCCCTCGTTGATATTTGCCGGACAGGTGACTGTGTTTACAAGCGAGTGTGAAGAGTCAAGAGGAGTCGAAGTGGACGGACGATGAATGGTGTGGAGGTAGACACGAGCCGGACACGACTACGGTGAACATACGCTTCTATATTGACTCACACGGGGCCCGGTCGAGCAAGGGTTCTCGCTATCGTGTGCACCCGCAACCCCCGTGTTTTAGTTGCAACGTGCGTTTTTACCGGTGTGCAATTACTCGGAGGGGCGATTTATTTAACTTTGTTCCTTCGCGTCCGTCTATGATGTGCGAAGCGTGACCCACGCGACGTCAATCCCAAAGCATATGTTCGTACGAGAAGTCGAAAGTCGATATTGTCAAAAAAAAAAAAAAAAAACAAAAAAAACACACATTGGGTCCAACGGTGACGGAGGAACGATCAACATTTTTGTTTTTTTTTTGTTCCAACGTCTCGATACTTTCTAAATTGCAAATAAATTTAATGGGTAACGCTGACTTTGATCATTGTTATTCAATAGCAATTGATTTTGTTATTTGACGATAATGCCGGACGAAAATCTTGCGATAGCCTCAAATTTCTATTGTTCATTGTATTTTTTTGTACCGTATTTTTTTTTTTTTTTTTTTTTTTTTTTAACGATCCAATATTTCGCATTGTGACGTGAAAGTACGTTTCTCAAGATTTTTCATCGATCGCTAATTAAAATTATGGAAATTTTTTAATTCAAACAATTTAGCAGTCGCCACTTGTGAGACTTTTTTTTTTTTTATGCGCGATATTGTGGTTCATTTTTCAACGAGAGCGGAATCAGTGGAAATTGCCGATACGATCAGACACGGATAATCGAAGAGCCGCGCACCGAACATCGTGTAACTTTAACGTAATATTTTAATAATGCAAAGCCATCGATCACTCGGACTTTGACAAAGCTATTCGCACTCGTTTCTCCGCAGTCTGTACCGCAGCAACGCGACAACGGCGAGACTCGCGCCTAATGTCGTTTCGATGACTTTCCGATAGTTCGAGTCGCGCAAGGTGTCGCGTTAGCGAAGCCAACCGCGCGACGGGACGAGCCGTCGGGTTGTGGAATAAAAAGTACACGCTTCCAGACATTACACCGAGGCATGTTTCTCCTATGGTAATTTTTTTCATCGTCACGTCATGTGCGCTCTTTCGCATAAAAAATGCTGATCGATCTTCAGTCGAGGGCTAAAGGGTCGAAGATATTTTCACCGCGGAACTCCCGATGACTGAACCGCTCGATTCATTTTCTCATTGTTCATTTTCGAGTCCATTTTCATTCATTGTACTCGGCGAACGCGTTTCAATAAATTTACATATTTATTTTTAAAACGTCTCTGAACCCGAGTCAAAGCGATTAATTCGTCTCGGTGTCGCTTAAACAAAAAAAATAAATAAAATTCGAGAAGATAAAAAAAAAATTGATTTTGATGTTTCTGCGGAAAAAAATGATCCGAAGAATCACCGTGAATTATTCATCGAATAATATGAGAACGAGAAAATTTCTGTTCACCGAACACGTTGTCGTCGGTTCCGGTTGTAATCGACCGTGTTCCGGTGTTTACAGCTTTCATTGCAGTGCAGAGAACATCGCGTCGCTAGCTCCGGAAAAAGAGCTGTTGACTATGTTTTGGCTGTCCATTTTAATTTGACTTCGAGGGCCTTCGACCGTCCGAACTACCCGCAGACACGTGCTGGATTCACACGACTACAAGCAGTGATTGCGTGACTCGGTGACTTCGTTATGCACGATGGCTCGCGAGGTCTCGCTCAGGGTAGCTCCGCTACCGCGATGGGGCGATCGGGTTCCAGACATTAACGTAACGCCAGTCGCAAACATTTCCGATATCGATGCATAGACAGCCGATTATTTTTGTCTCCATATCGGTTGGAAAATAAATTCATGAATTTATTTGTGCAAAATTTTCATACGTTTATTAAAACAGATGAAAAAAAATTCAATGTAAGAATTAATCGACAAAAAAGCTTCGTTGCTATCGAGCAATAGCGATAATTAATTCGGAGAAAAAATAATAATTGTCTACCTACAGTTCTTCAATGAAAAAAAAAAAATTTATATACGATGCACCAATTTTTTATAGCGTCGACAGGTGGATTTAATTTTGAATCTTGAGATCATATTTTTGAAGGGATTTCAGGAATTCTACGATCTTTCACGTTAAACGATAAATATAATTTGTAACGCGACATTTTGAACTGGAGCACTTTTTTTTTTCGGCTAACTCCCTTGTGCTTGAGAGGTCAGTTTTAAGGTAGATACTGAGTCGCGACATATGCACCGTAGCCTTTGACATATGCTCGGCACCGACCGTGATATTATAATAATTGGGCGTTATTTAGTACAACCGACAATTACGCGGTATCGCAGCGGAAAAGCGATTTACAGGTGCGTCGATCCAAACGTAACTTTAACGCGCTGGTGTGTCCGACGTGTGCCAACTCCCCACCGGAACAGCTTGCAGTCAAATGCATACAAATGCATACAAATGCAAACGATAGCCCTTTCACGAATCTCCGTTAATGCCACGTGAATTCTCGACTTTTTGTCTATACATTTTTTTTTTAACACGGTAAAATTCGTGATTTAAATGTCCGTCGAGGAGAGTCGAGTACAAAGTCATGAGCGAGAGTTGCTGAATTTTTTTTTCTCCATCAATATGAACTGTCCATGTGTAACTGACAAGGTTTTGAAGAAAAAAAAAAAATTTAATTTGCACCATTTAATATTGATTCTGATGGGAGATTGAAAATAAGCAATGGATTTTAATGTCTCTAGCGTAGCTCTAGGGTGAGAGCCTCGCTACCGACTTTTCTTGAGGAAAAATATTTAAAGAATGATTTAAGGTACAATAATGGACGGTTGCGAAATATCAATAGAAAAAATCTGTCGACTTTCGTTAATCCCTCGTTATTTTCATGTCGTCAACCCAACCGAAAATTCATCCTTAATTACCGGAATTAAATTAGTTGAAAAATTGACATTGCTTTTACTCATACGATTTTTTTTACTCGTACGATAACAATGACTGATTAAAAATTTCAAAATGACAAAACGATCTCGAATCTATTTTGCTTGAATAAGCTGCCAAATTGAAATCAAAATGGGTATCAAGGCGCCGTTTTGGGATTAAATTTTTTTTTTTTTCCAATCGTGTAATCATAAAAACTATCAATAAATATTGACGCAAAGGAACTTTTGAACGGGCAAAGAAAATACATCTTGAAAATTAATTTTTAGAATCCCAATAAAACGGTATTGAAAGTCTCTCGCCTCAACGCAATAACTTTCTACCCAAAGCCAAAGTACAAATGTTTCCCCAAAAAAATAAACCCTACAAAAAAAAAGAATCAGGAAAAAAAAAATGAATAATAAAGAAAAACTTAGCACCTTAAATTCCGCAATCGAATTAACAAAATTCTCAATGAAACGGAATTAAAAAAAATTATTGCGCCAACTCACCCCACTTGTGAATCCCAAGTCGATCTGGTATCAGAAAACACCGAGTTGCCGTCTGTCGCGAAAGTGTTAATTAAAAAAATTGTACACAACCGGAGTTCGTTTATCGAGAAAATATTCAAAATCCCTCCATAAAGCTCTCGATTGCGGTAGAAAAAAAAAAAAAAACGGAAAGTCTCGAAGAATGTCGGACGTTGTTTCAAAAGGTCGTTTATTGATGTCTGATCGCGCACTGACCGCTCCGCGAAACCGGTCACTCGTTGACAATTGACAGGAAAAATTGCCGATTTACAATCAGGAACCGGACGATCGGATTGCGCGAGCTCGATTAATCGAGCCACTCTCGAGGTCTTGCGTTGTGATCTATGGTTCGTAATTTTTGGCTTCATTCGCGAGAGTCTCGCGGACGAAGTCGGTTGCCCCCCAGGAGGGATGATCCATTCGTGATCCTCGAATTAAGGGTTGCTTTAAGGCCACGCCTTTACCCTGCGCGTAGTCTCGAGCTTTCGGTGAATTTTCCCTGACTATTGGTCGATGGGCGGCGCTTGGAAAAAACCCTTGCAGCGAGCTTGCAATTGGTGATCGGTCGCGAGCTCGCTCACCGATATCGATAGGGGTTGCGCGACTCATAGGTGCTTCGGGCAGACCGCAAAGCCGAGAAATAAAAAAAAAGAGGGAAAAGGGAGAAGTTAGACGGAACTTCGCGAAACCCGAGAAGTCAACTCGATATTTTTCGACGTTCGAGAATGGCGCTCGGAATTTTTCAGGCGAAAGAATTTCGAAGGTAGAGCCAAAAATAATCGCGGCTTATTTTTCGGAATTTTTGTGAAATAAAAAAAAAAAAATTCAAAATTGTGCGGAATTTGAACGGGTCGATCGATTGTCTTCTAATTTAATAGGGTTACTACGTCAGCTAATAAATTATGAGAATTGAAATATGCGCAAGTATTTTTGATGAAAAAAAATACCATTAAAAAAAAAAAAAGAGATTTTTTAATAGAATTTTGGGGAAACATTTTTAAGGAATTCGAGACTTGTACCTGAGACAGACACGGATTAATCTGAGCGTTCTTTCCGACTATGGTTTTTTGATGTTTGCGAACATTCTAAACACGATTTAAAAACATTAATTTTTTTTTTTATTCCATTTTTTTTCAATCGATATTCGCAGAATCTAAAACACACATTTTCGACACGGAACGAAAATCGTAAAAAAAAAAAAACAAATTAATAACGTCTATCACGGATTAGAAAATGTTTATCGATAAAAAAAATTCAATTTTCCTGCCGATTGTTTTTACGACCAGCTTGCAATATAATTTCCCTCGGTGAATTTTACTCAGCGTATTCAACTGCCTGTTTTTCCCTCAGTTTATTTCACACTCGTGAAGAACACTCGTGAACCGTAGAAACACTGCTACGAGGAAAAGCCGATCGTTACCTTCATCCAGATTAAAACTGCCGATAAATAATGAGCGACCAACGACGATTATTGAGTCACATCGTGTGACGCAAGGGTCGCGCAGTTTATCCGTATCGAATCTATGCGTAAAAAGGTTGAAAAGCACAGCTCGAAATCATCGAGTGTTACTTCCGAAAGACAAAACGAAATATCTAAGAAAATTGGTGAAAGATTTTCGCTCAATTTAAAAAAGCTCTTTATGCATTGCCATAAATCTTTCTTTCCTAATAAAATTTTTGCAAATAACTGTGTGACGAGGAATTGCAAGATTTGGAGAAACATAAATATAAGTAACATCCGTGTAGTTCGCACAACACAGACAAAAGACATTTTACCATACACGTGACTAACCAGTTGGAATATTCATTCGCATTAATATGTATAGAAATATTTTACAAAAATGAGAGTTACGGTTTTCGCTGCGACGACCGACTTTGACGTCTTATTTTGACGAAATCTCGATCGGACGAATCGTTTGTTCGAACGCATTTTTCGTCGTAGAGTCAAACTTCAAGAACGCTTTTTTTTAGAATCGTTGAAATTCTGAAAATTATATTTTTGTGGAGTGTCAAATTTTCAAAATTTTGTTAAAAAAAAAAAAAAAAAAAAAAAAACAAAGTTTTGAAAATTTGACACTTCCACTTCCAGTTTTGAAAAATCTTAGCTTCCATGAATTTTTTTTTCACCTCGTTACCTAACCGAAAATAATTATTTCGAATTAAAAATTTCACCGAACCGATTTCGCCGAATCGTTGCTCCTGCGAATCGCCGATCGAACAATTCATGAAACCAAATAATACGAGTAGATAGACTGACCGTCTGCCATTGAATCTACCTGCAATCTTACCAAAATGAAGCTCGGCGAAATGATTTGCGATAAAAACGACGAGACGGAGGAATATTCGGCTGGTTGCTAATTCCCAAAGAGCTCTTTTTAATAATTCGGAAGTTTGACGATGCGAAAGAAGTTCGCTGCGACCCATTCGATTTTACGCCATATGACGATAATGCCATTTGAAGTTTCGACAAAAAAATAAAAAGTATCGCTCCACTTCAGAGCATTCATGGTTACTGATGCGGCTGACTGTTTCGGTTGCTCAAAAAAAAAAAAAAAAAAACGAAGCACAGACAATGTGCGCCCTTTACGCGCGTGCGCAGAAGTTAAAATATGCCTATTTTTGCGGTTATTTTAATAACGGTACAATGAAGGAACCGGGAATTAGCATAATTTTTTTCGGTTATTTCTGCGGTTGCTGAAGCTGCCAGGGTATTCATTGGTACTGAAGGTTTCCGGGAAACGTGTCGAAAAGGACCGCTCAATTCTAAAAGGACTTTTTGTGTGCCTTTATGTATCGCTATAAACGTGTCTTTCCTCGGACAAATGTTGCAAATTACTATGTAACAGGCAATCGCAAAATGTATGCGAGGCACAAAGTAACATCTGTGTTGTTCGCACGATTCAAACGAAGGACATTTTTTATCAGCTTCAACGCTCGCGTCGGACAAACAGTTGAAATATTGATTGTTAACTGACGCAAGGAATTCACGTAATTTACAATTTATACGGTGCGACGGAATTTTGAATTTTTTTTTTTAAGTCACCGGTGTTTTTCGAAACGACAAAATATTACTTGATTAAAAAACCTGTGCGACGAGTTTTTTTTCGTCACCTAGAAAAATATTGAATCCTCCGTGCGACACCTAAATTCGTTAAAAAACCTGTGCGACGAGTTTTTTTTCGTCACCTAGAAAAATATTGAATCCTCCGTGCGACACCTAAATTCGTTAAAACTCGCTCAACCTTTAGTTCAACCTCAACCAATCGCGAAGCTCGGGAAATTTACTTAACTCCAAATTCACCAATTTACAAAAAAAAAACTGTAAAATAAATGGACATATCAAATATTTTCAAAGATCTAACTCGATCGCTGGAATACAACACGATATTTGCAAAGTGGTCGATGTAAATTTTTCAATTTTTTTTTGTCTCAGATACAATTTTCTAGCGTCGCGTTTCGCTGATTTCCAATGTGTCGTTTTTCTGATGTATCTTCCCGATACAATTTTCTATGCGCCGCTTCTCTCAGATACACCTTGCCGTCTGTCTGTTTATACCAAGCTTTACCTACTCATCTTTGATATTTCAATTTTTCGAGATTTTTTTTTTTTCATGTTTTTTTTTTTTTTTTTTTTGGTATTGTGGAAAAACCGTGAGATCCGCGTTCTAAAGGATTTGAAGATAGATCCAATGGAGTTCTTATAGAAAATTCCCCTCGACGGTACGCCGGGAGCAGAGAATCGCACTGAAGCTCACACAGCGGTCGGGCTAATGGGTCGGAGACGCTATTTTGTTAAACAAGGAAACCTTTTATCCCCCGGTAACACCCTCCTGCGAGACACTCGAGTGCAGAAGCGCGGCACTCAACCCCGAAGGAGAAAAAGATTTTCACGCTCAGACGCGATGGAGTGTTTCGATGCAACAAACCCTCCCATGCGGACGCGCAAAGTGGCATTCGCACTGTCGATACCATAAGGTCTTCGTGATGTGCATTTAATATCTCGAGAGAAATATCAATTAAACGTATAACATCTACGATCGCAGCAATTAAAAAAAAATTTGTCGAGAGAAAGCGTGATAGAAATAAATCTATTTAATTTTTCAATGTACCATTTGAAAATTAAATTACGTCTTTGAACAGAAAAACAATTCTCCAAATTTTATAAACAGTTTTTTTTTTTTTTTCTCGATGAATAAGGATTTTCATAATTATTGTCTGGTACAATTGAAACATTGGCAATTGTTATGAATGTGAAATAAAATTCATATTTCTCTGTCTAAAATGAAACGAGTAATGAAACTTTTGGTATTGGAGTTTGGGTGATTTTGACAAATTTAATGATGACGAAACGTCTTGGACAGTATTATTGAGTCCAGCACGATGATTTTCGAGAATAAAGCGATGCTCGAAGCGAGCCGATGACACGACTCGGTTTTATTGTCACCGCGAATCGTCGACCACGGTGACAAGCCGCCCAACTGTCCTGTTTCTCACGACTCGCTCCCTCTACTCAGAGTTCCTGCGTTCGCGCGGATTCTTTCACTTCGCTCGGATCTTTTCACGCTTTGACGGGAGGACCGAATCGATATAGCCGCGAGTTATATAATGCCTGTAGGGTTTGGCTCTTGGAAATCGGATGCCTTTCCGAACAGATATTATAAGAAGGTGTGCATCACCGAAAAAGAAACCACTGGGTGTCCGGTCGTGACTGTCGATGTTTGTTCAGCCGTTACTACTCGCTTTGCAGTAGTTGCGTCTGACCAGTCACTGCTTCTCGGCAGTTTCTACTTCTCAGTAGTTAGTATTTATTGTCGAGGACATTTTTTCCTTTGGTTGGCTGAGGCTTCGAAATTATTTTATTTTGAAATCCCGTTCATTTTGGTTCTTAACGAAAAAACTTAATTTCCTTTCGAGCCTGGTTGGCGATCTCTCATGAAGGATGATTATTGCAAAAATAACAAAAATCCAAAGTCGCTGCAGATCAGACAAATACATTTTTTTCAACGATCACGGAATTTGACAACTTTTTAACTGAGAATGTGGAAGTTCCTGGATCGGCAATTTTTAATTATAAGTAGAACTACTGAAAATTGATAAATTTTTTACTACTAAATTTTTATATAGTAGGTTCGCATAGGTCAAGCGGACGACTGATTTAGTACCAGACAGTAGTTTAATAGTGGTTGATTACTGGATTCTTTCAGTGGTTTTCATTAGATCTTTTTAGCAAGAATCATCTCGCATTATATAATCTTACAATTTACGCTCCAATGAAGTGTGGGCCAGACATATATTTGTCTGAAAGCGAGTTACTTTATATCAATCAATTATTAATTTTTTAAATTGTCTGACCAATGAAGAACCAAACATTTTTTTATTAGATGCGCAAAAAAATATGTGGTTCCGGCCGGGATCGAACCGGCGACCTTCTGCGTGTAAAGCAGACGTGATAACCGCTACACTACGGAACCCACGTGACCCCGAGTTCTCAATGTACATTAATATATTAAAATCCTGTAATTCTAAAACGTCACCTCGATTTTGAAAATCTAAACTCTCAACCGGAAGTCTTGAATTTGGACTGAAATCATTTTGGGATAAATGATAGAAAAAGAAAAAACGATGGAGAAATTTTAATCATTATCAAATAATGGATTTAACGAATGTGACATTACAACTGTATTTAAGTTAATACCAATACAGGTTTATACAAAGCTATTAAACAGCCAAAAAGATATTAGTTATGAGAATATAATTAACGAAATAAAGAACTTTAGGGGGATTGAGAAAAGTAATCGCAGTGTATTATATCAAAAGAACCATACATAGAGATAAAAACACCGATAAAAATTCAGTGGACGTTACCTTACCTAACGTTATGCAATCCTACCTTACCTACACGAGTTAATGCCGATTACGCTTATTGGGCAGGACGGTTCTTCCAATGGTCGTGTTGAGCGCCCTCTATTTATACGTGGCTCGGAAAAATTGAAAAAAAAAAACGAGAAGAATGTCAATTACACCGATGCGGAAACACGTGGGTTCGTCCAAAACATCCCTCACGCTGATGCGATATTCCGAATGTTAATTAATTCCTCGTATAGGCGATGACAATGGGTGGTAAAAAAGATAAGAAAGTAAAAATTTACAGAAGAAAGAAAAATATACCCGAGGAAAAAATAATTGGTGGGCTTCGATCGCGCTATGAAGATGTAAGTTGACAATTCGATGCTTAACCTGCAATCATAACGTCGGTAAACCTCGGTATGTCTTTTTCTTTACAGATCGACGAAGCTAAGATAAATAAATTCGCCGATTTGCCGTTATCGCCGAAAACTCAAAAAGGTTTGAGAGACAATGACTTCGTAGAACTTACGGATATTCAGAAACAGAGCATTGGTCTCGCTTTACGGGGAAATGATATTTTGGGTGCTGCCAAGACTGGTAGTGGTAAAACATTGGCTTTTCTTATACCGGTAATTTTTTGTCGCTAGATAGCTAATAATTACCAAATAAATGTTGCCTGGATGGTCTTCAGAAATGTGAACATTTTCTTGCTATCAGGTATTGGAGATTCTGTACTGCAAACGATGGACACGATTGGATGGTGTTGGAGCTCTCATTATCACGCCGACGAGAGAACTTGCTTATCAGATATACGAGACGTTGAGAAAAATCGGTTGTCATCATGACATCTCGGCTGGGTTGATCATCGGTGGTAAAGATTTGCAATTCGAAAAAAAACGCATGGATCAATGCAACATTGTAATCTGTACCCCCGGTCGAATTCTTCAGCACATGGATGAAAATCCTCTGTTCGACTGTGTAACTATGCAGGTACGAGAATAGGTCGTAATTGATCTCAAAATAAAAATATGCAAGCACAAGCATTTTTTCCAATTGAAAAGAATATATACGAAGGTCCAACTTAAAAGACAATGTTCACACCACAAGTCTGGATGCTTTTGCTTGCTACGCAAAATATCATTGGCTCAAAGGATAAGTAACTCACAAAAATTTGCGTTGATCAGCATCTGAATGAATTCTTCAATTGCTCGACAGTGATTCGAAAATTTAAATACACCTGTCACGTTTTTATCGAAAATGTTTAATCTCGAATTATAATTCTGATTGCAGATTTTGGTTCTGGATGAAGCCGATAGATGCCTGGACATGGGTTTCGAGACAACCATGAATGCGATTATCGAGAATTTGCCGCCAGAAAGGCAAACCCTTTTGTTCTCTGCCACGCAAACAAAGTATGCATTCATTACTTTAGTAAGAGACGTGCGAAAGCCGAAAATAATTTATTAAAAAATGTTCAATGATATGGACTTTCAGATCAGTTCGAGATCTGGCTAGGCTGAGTTTGAAGAATCCTATGTACGTATCGGTTCACGAACATGCTGAGCACACAACACCCGAAGGCCTTCAGCAGAGTTACGTCGTCTGTAATCTTGATGATAAAATGGGAATGTTGTGGTCCTTCATCAGACATCACCTCAAACAGAAAGTCATCGTCTTTTTTTCAAGCTGCAAGCAGGTAAGACTATCGAAAAGACGATAAGCATAACAATGTATCCTTCAATAGTGTATCATCCCAATTCGCCACTTATCACAACGTTCTTTCTTTTCAGGTGAAATATACCTACGAAGTTCTCTGCCGAATGCGACCGGGTGTAAGTCTCTCAGCGCTCTACGGCAAGCTACATCAACTGAAACGGATGAGCATTTATGAGAACTTCTGCAAGAAGCAACACGCTGTACTATTCGCGACAGACATCGCTGCCCGTGGATTAGATTTTCCGGCTGTTAACTGGGTCGTTCAAATGGATTGCCCAGAAGATACGAACGCTTATATCCATCGAGCCGGACGGACGGCCAGATTTCAGCGGGGTGGTGAATCCCTGCTCGTTCTATTGCCAAGCGAGGAGCTCATGGTCGAAAGACTGCGCGAACGAAAAATTCCAATATCTATGATAAAGTAAGTCGATTATTCGACATATTCACTTGGCACTCCTTGCTTATACTGTAATGTAAATTCTGTTCTTCTTTTTGCATTTTTGTTTCTACTCTTTTCACTCTATTTCTTTGTATTCAATTTCGATTTTATTCTACTGTATTTTGCTGTTTCTACAATTTTACAGAATAAATCCAAACAAGCTGAACTCTCCACATCGCAAACTCGAAGCTTTGTTGGCACGCGATGTTGCGCTCAAAGAATCTGCGCAGCGAGCTTTCGTCGCGTACGTGAAATCGGTATTTCTTATGAAGGATAAAGAAATTTTCAACGTTCACGCGTTAGATACCGATTCGTACGCCAGGTATGCATCGACATTTTACCTCTACTTCAGTAGCAGAAAATTGTATGAATGTTTTTCGGTCGCGATACCGATCGATTATTACAACCCCGAATTCAATATTCTTTAGATCACTCGGGCTGGCCATACCTCCACGCATACGTTTTTTGCAACGAATGCAGAAAGATTCATCGAAGGATAAGGATAAAAGTATGGAGCGCGAAAAATCTCGACACTCGGAAACGAGTGATGAACTAACTGCGAAAATGTTGAAAAGTAAAAAATCAAGAGACAACGAATCAGACAATAATTCACCATCCGAAGATTCGTATTCCGAGGAAGAAGAAGACCGTGTCGAAGTGGAGTCTAACGAGCGTAAACAAGACATTGACAATGCCCTATTTGCAAATGGTAAATTTTTCTGTCTATCTTTTTATGATTTTCCCTTCATAAAAGTAATGTGAGCTATTATTCTAAAATGCCGCAATGGAATTAAAATAAAAAATTATATTCCCCAGACGACAGCGACGACGCAGATGATATTTTGACTGTCAAGAGAAAGAACGTCCAGATCGAGGATGAAATACCGGACGATTTTGATGACGAGGTTGGAGCGGGTTCAAAAAATAAAAAAGCCGTTACTAAAGCAGCAATGGCGAAGAAAATACTGAGAAAGAAAATAGTTCCTAACAAGAAAACGACGTTCGACGAGGACGGCCAAGTGAGCGTCGCAAATATATATAATTATTACGGGCTGGACCAAAAAAAAAATATCATGAGCAAAATATGTATTACTAATTTTGTGTTTTGTCTACAGGAACTAGTAGATTCGGCTAAGTCAAAAGTCTCCGAACTCGCCAAGCAGTACGAAAATGACGAGTCATCGGGAATCAACATCGAAATCGCTAAGCAAATTTTGCGCGAGGAGGATCGCTTCGATAAAAAACGATTTCAGGCAAAGATAAAGGAAAAGCACAGGGAGGAAAAACGAAAACTGAAAACTAGCAAAAAGGTGGCACCGAGTGACGAGGAGGACGACGAGGACGAGGAAGATCGCGGAGTTCAGTTGGCTGATTACGTCAGCGAGAGCGAAGCGGAAGAACCGGATTTATCGTGGCTCCCGGATCCAGACAAAATATACGGACCGAAGAAAGATTCCGAAGATGAAAGATCGGCAGAGGATTCAGAGGAAGATGAAGAAGAAGAAGATCAAGTTCACAGGTAAAGCTTCGATTATGATTGTTATTCGATAAACCTCATGTCATTGTAATTATGGATTATTCTTTTCAATTGCAGACCATCAAAGAGAAAACTAGTGACGCAAGAAGAATTCCAGAAATCGAAAAAGAAACAAAAGATCGACAAAATCAAGGAAAGCAGCGATTTGCAAGCGACCGAAGAATTAGCACTGCAACTGCTGCGAAATTAATTAGGTTTCTCAATTATCGATTCATTGATGTACAGCGATCATTTCAAGTAGCATAGTGCATTCTATTGCGTAATAAAATCTATGTCAAAAGTTTAACTTTTATAGAATTCTTATCAGGCCAGACATCAGCGAGGCGACAGGACGATGTTCACGCTCCATTTCGGATTGAATATCTTTCGGGGAACAGTTTGAAATTGAATATCCATTCGAGAATGTTTATTGGTTCGATTCCATTTATTTTTCTGCTATCTTGGCCGTATAATGGCTCGTGGCGCTTCGAACAGAGCGGGAACATCCTGTCGGAACGAAAATTCATACAGTGTTACGTCAGCGACACTCGATAGACTCACACACAGGCCTACACAACAGCATTGATCTTATGTGTTCGTTTTTGCAAGATACAGCTGTGCCACGTTCGGGATTGGTGTCGAGCTGGTAGGTGCATACTACCAGACATACGAATTGCCGGAGGCAGACACATTCGTGGTTCCTTCCCATTCTCGTTTCGTCCGACCCGCGTGGTGTGTGTTACGATCATCGCTCCATTTTCTTCAGACAAAACAAGAATCCAGTTTTTGTCTTCTATATCGAATCAAGGTATTTCTACTTCAAATTTAATAATCATTTTACTTTCGCTATAGAAAATATTTTTCATAAGTTATCTTCAACAAACTCATGTAGCGTAAGTAAACAGAAATATTTTCTTTTTTTTTTCAATTCGCACAGACATCGCTAATTCGTGCAGTATGGATATTGCTGTATCATAAATTTCGTCCGTGCAAATATTTCTTTGGAGTTAATTTATATTCGGAGTCTGTATTTTCTTTTACGATGTCCAAAGCAGGTATTCAGACATAACGTCAACAATAACAAAGTACGATGTGTGGAATATGGGCAATTTTCGGAGTTGAGGGAGACTCTATTACCTGTGTGTGCAACGAATTTAACAAAATAGCACACCGAGGACCGGACGCTTTGAGAATCGAATACGATCATCGTATCAAGGTGTGTGTAAATTTACCATTGTTTTCTCCTCCATATTCTTATTATTTAATATGGAATCGTACGAGCGTAAATTTTCTTTTAAATTTATTTGCATTATAATATTTGTCAACAGAACGGAATTTTGGGATTTCATCGATTGGCAATTGTCGATGGCTTTTGTGGCATGCAGCCTATGAGACTGTGCAAATATCCCGACTTGTTTTTGCTCTGCAATGGAGAAATTTATAATTTCAAGAAGGTAAATATTTGAATTCAAATATGTCAATGGCTTTCATATGCTATCTAGAAATTAACATCCAGCCGAAAATTTAACTCCTGGATGTAGAATAGCTTATAGTTGCCATGTAGACAGACATATGTAAACCATTTAGATTACTTTTTGTTTCATATCAAATGCCTTTGCTACCTGCGATATATTTATTACAGTTCACCTTCCTTTTGCAGCCTTCGTAAGAAATAAATTCTACTTGACTCTATAATCTTGTTCACATTTTTGTTTCAACAGCAAAAGAAAGAACAAGATTTCGACTTTGCAACAAAATGTGATGTAGAGATAATATCACATTTGTATAAAAATGGAGGAGCTGAGAACGTCGCTTCGCAGTTAGACGGAGTATTCGCATTTTGTCTCCTAGACATTGGACAAAGGAGGATTCTCATCGGTAGGGATCCTTACGGAGTTAGGCCGTTGTTCAGATTACGTGGCGAAAATGGAGAATTGAGCGTCTGCTCAGAAAGCAAGGTTTATTTTTGTCTCTATTTTTATCTCTATTAGGATTTCATTCTTCTGCATCGGATCATGTTGACTTATCGATTTTGCACTCAATTTTTTTTTTCCTTTTCAGGCGCTTATAGGAATTACTAAGCAATTCCCCGGCGTGTGGAATCTCGAGCCTTTTCCTCCAGGCCATATAGAAGAATACCAAGTATCTCTCGATGGAAAGGCAAAACTTATGAAGACGACGTGTTATCACAAGCCAGGAGACAAGCCATCTTTTCGACCCGCAGTTCCATGGAACGGTGAGCCGGAGAACTACCACAGTTATTTTTTTTCGAATTTTTTCATAATCTGGCCCTACCTCTTTTCAGCTTTGTCCAAGAGCGATGTACACGCCAATATCAGAACATTATTATCAACCGCTGTGCAAAAACGGCTGATGGCCGACAGGCAGATAGGTTGTCTGCTGTCCGGAGGATTGGATTCCAGTCTCATTTCCGCATTGCTCGTGAAACTCGCAAAATCAGAAAACTTACCATACAAGATTCAGAGTTTTGCGATCGGTATGGGTGATAGTCCCGATATAGTTGCGGCAAGACAGGTTCGCCATTATTTTTTTAATGGCTCGCGGGTGACGAGCGTAACGGCATAACGGCGAAAACTGTGATAACAAACTTTAATACAATTGCCTTGATGTTCAAGGTCGCCGACTTCATTGGAACCGAACACCACGAAATTATTTTCACTGCCAAAGACGTTGCCGAGGTATTGGACGATGTGATATATTCTTTGGAAACTTTTGATATAACGACAGTCCGAGCTTCGATAGGGTACGTTCGAAATTTGCCTCCTGTCCCACTGTACAGATTCGATCAAAGACAAATAGTACTCAAATTATAGCGTACTTGGTTCCTAAAAATACTTTTTGAGTGCAACATTACGAATGCCTTACAAATACTCGATCAGCCGCATGACATCCTGCTTCTATTAATCAATATATGGTTATTTGACTAAAATCTGCAACAAGCATAATGTTCACGAGAATCTCTTTCAATCAATTTGCGTTTGAAAAATTCAATCAAAAATATAAGAAGTTATTCTCCCCTGCGCTTTTGAATGGGAAAAACATTTTTTTGATCATTTTCATTCAACTGAAAAAAAAGTAAATAATAAATTGAAACTTAACTATAAAAGTTTATGTATCGCATTCAGGATGTATCTCATCGCCCGTTACATCAAGCGCAACACCGAGACGACGGTACTATTCAGCGGCGAGGGTGCCGACGAACTGGCTCAAGGTTACATATACTTCAGAGATGCTCCTAGTTCGAAGGACGCACACGAGGAGTCTATCAGGTTATTGAAAGACATCTATCTGTACGATGGCTTAAGAGCTGATCGAACTACGAGCGCTCACAGCTTGGAGCTCAGGGTTCCCTTTCTCGACCTCCAGTTTACGAGTTACTACTTGTCCCTGGATGCAGAGTCGCGTCAGCCACAGGGTAAGTTGGTGAACCGTCTAAAATCCCAACTTTATCCTTGAGCACAATCTTTGTTTAACTGTTCATTTATTGAGCGATCGCTTCTTAACCGATTGTGTAAATATAAATGTAGCAGTGTGTTTCATTAACTACATTTACGTTTCTATTCAATTTTTTTTTTAAGTAAAAAAAAATAAAATAAAAGTTTATGACTGTAATAGAAGTTGATTCATCTCAGCTTTCATAATAATATATTTTACGCTCACTTATCATCTCTCGTGCTCGATTGTCCTCGAGTTAAACGGTAGGACTTGCGTAATAAACCGACTCGAATTCTACATTGAAACCATATTGCCAAAAATCGATCAACGATTTTCCCTGCGTTAAAATGGTGCAATGGAAATATTTCTTGATAATTTTTATTGTGAACATTTTTGTTCTATATACAGATGGTGTGGAGAAACATCTGTTGAGATCGGCCTTCGACGATAGCAATTTGCTTCCGAAAAACATTCTCTGGAGGCACAAAGAGGCGTTCAGCGACGGTGTTGCTTCGATTAAAAAATCGTTGTTTCAAATTATTCAAGACATCGTCGAAGATCGGGTGCAAGACGAGGAATTGCAGCAAGCTCATGTGAAGTATCCTCACTGCACTCCGAAAACCAAAGAGGCTTATTATTACAGGTGAAGTAGAAAAAAAATGTCTTCAAGTGTATTCATTTGGGTAACGTGATTACTTTGGGTAACGTGATTGGAAATATATTTTTATTCCTTTTTAATGTGCTCAGGGAAACATTCGAGAAGCATTACGCAGGACAGGCCGAAAGCTTCACGCCGTATTATTGGATGCCACGTTGGGTCAAGGGCATTGTAGATCCGTCGGCAAGATTTATAAAGCATTACGCGACTGACGAAAAAACCAAAAACGGTAATCTCGAGCAAGCGTGATAGCTCAACCTTTCGTCGATGATTACATGAGCTGCCTGATAATACAAAACGGAACGAAAAGACACGTTTGGATGAGGAATATACAACGCTGGCGTAACAAATATCAAAATTCCCGTATCATAAAAGATTTTCCAAGATCCTCCTAAGAATTCGGTAAATAAATAGACGTGACTGCTCATACTACACCGTAATTATACTGTATTCCTGAATGGTATACCGTATACACCGTCTAAGGTGGGTAACTTAATCACGATGTAGTGCGAATAAACACTTCGAAATAAAATAAAATAAACTTTCCTTCACAAAATTTACCGCATTATTGTTTTATAAGTTTGATCTCTTTGAGTTATATTTAAAAAAATAGTGACCACAAGAGTTCCTCATAAACTTTTTTTGTCAGTCTTCGCAGAAACACTGTTTTTACAGTATTTTTTCAGTGATCACAAATCTATCACTTACTTTATTCACAGGTGAATATTTAGTACGGAGAATTGCATCCGAAAAAAAGTGAATAATTGATGTTTTTTTTTATGAAAAAAATAAGTGATAAAAAAACGAAATGTACCCCTGGTGGGACTCGAACCCACAATCCCCGGTTTAGGAGACCGATGCCTTATCCATTAGGCCACAGGGGCGATTGTGTATCGTCACGACTTCATCGAAGAGCTTCCCGCTAAGTTCATAATCTCTAATTTTTATCTTTCTCTACATCGAATTGGCAATAAAAGCTACAATTAAACTGTTGATAGACAGTTCGGTGTGTTTCTAACGAGGATTAATTCGAAATTTCTAACATTCTATCCCCTGATTCTATCGAACAGCTGTTTCAGCATGAAAATCGAAAATGGCGACCATCTTGCCTACCGTCAACTAACCTCGTGATATCTTTTTTCGTGCGATCAGAGTTTTCGAAATCGTAATGCTCGACGACGTTTTACGATAAATATTTTTTTATAGGAAACGGACTAAAGGCCATACATTTTCAGTGTGAGTCACAATTTCCGTACAATTATTGCGAACAAAATTTTTAGAAAAAAATATATTTTTATTTTTTGAAACAAATTGTTAGTAAATATTTTTTATTGGTTTCACAGATGATTTCTACGAGGTACGCTTCATTCATATCGGGGATAGCGATAGCCTCCCTGACGTGGGCCTTCAGTTTATACCTCTATTCAAAATTGTCGCAGAATGCAAGCACTGTCAATCCGACAGTGTTTGTATCTGATGTTTCGCAAAAGCTGAAGGAATCGGTCTTTGATCAGAGAGCAAATCAAGAACACGAAGCAATGCTGCGAAACAATGAGATTCACAGTTACAAAAAGAACAATGCTGGTGGCAAGGATCCGTACAATTTAAAGGGCATGAAGAATTTTAAGAACAGCGATAAGCTTATTAAACACTTACAGGCTGTGACCATCAGACCGGCAGTCACTCTTGGATATGGTACAGATCAATTTTCATCTGTTTTATTTTTTTTCCATATATACAATTGGGTTTTCTTTTTTTTTTTTGCACAGAATGCAATATTTAAATCTCTTGTTTCTTACCTTTTTGCCTTATTTACATCTTTACTAGCCCGTGGAAAGTGTCAGTAATATTTTATAAACATTAAAAAAATAGAATCAAACGAATTAAAGAGTGGCATTAATTGCTTTGCCAAGGTACAAAATTTGCCTGGTCTGTAAAAGACTAAACACTGATCAAACGTCTGCTGATTTTCACAATCATTTATCCAGAACCTTGTGCATTTATTCATATTATTCAACAACTCAAAATGCAATGTAAGGGAGGATTGTCAAACTACTCATTTATCTACTCTCTCTGCTGTAAAAATTGTATGCACTTACTGTGAGACTTAAAAGGTGCTCATATTTTTTAGGTCTGGACGAATTGGGAATGATACGAAACATTGTCGATCAGCAAAAGAGGGACGACGGTTACAAGCGTTATGCATTTAACGTTCTTGTGTCCGACAATCTGAGCCTGCACCGCGAGATACCGGACACGCGTCACAAGCTATGCTCCAAACAGGAGTATCCGAATGACTTGCCAAACGCAAGTGTCGTGATATGTTTTTACAACGAGCACAACACGACACTTCTGCGCTCAGTACACTCGATAATCGACAAAACCCCGACGAATCTCTTGCACGAGATAATATTGGTGAACGATTACAGCGACAGCGACAAGCTCCACGTACAAGTGGAAAAATACGTCGGAACAAAATTCGATAAGAAAGTGAAATTGTACAAAACGGATAAGCGCGAGGGTCTAATAAGAGCAAGAATGTTCGGAGCGAAAAAAGCCTCGGGCGAAGTATTGATATTTTTAGACAGTCACATAGAGGTGAACGAGAAGTGGATCGAGCCATTGCTGGCGAGAATCGCTCAATCAAAGACAATTGTCCCGATGCCCGTTATAGATATTATAAACGCCGATACTTTCCAATATACGCCGAGTCCGCTCGTTCGCGGAGGTTTCAATTGGGGACTACACTTCAAGTGGGACAATTTACCGACCGGCACGCTAGTCAACGACGAAGATTTCGTTAAGCCAATCAAGTATGTGCAAATTACCGAAACTATCGGCGGAGATTGATATGTTCGTAGTAGCCGAAGATTGAGTAATTTTTCATGACTCTTTTCTTTCTGCAGATCTCCAACCATGGCCGGAGGACTTTTCGCGATAAATCGTAATTATTTCTTTGAAATGGGTGAATATGACCCCGGCATGGATGTTTGGGGTGGTGAGAACTTGGAGATATCCTTCAGGGTGAGAATTAGGAATCGCAACTGCTAATAAGGATTAAGCTTTTGAGCATTAAATATTTTTTTCAGCCACAAAAAAGAACAATTTAACATAATTCGTCAAACTCGAAATATATGATCCATTTACAGATTTGGATGTGCGGGGGAAGCATAGAGCTGGTGCCTTGTTCCCGCGTCGGTCACGTTTTTCGATCGCGCAGACCTTACGGTTCCAGTGATAAGCACGACACGATGCTAAAGAATTCATTGCGTGTCGCTCACGTGTGGATGGACAAGTACAAGAAATATTATTTGAGAGACGTGAAGAAGATCGATTACGGTGACGTAGCCGATCGTGTCGCTCTCCGCCAGCGCTTGAAGTGCAATGATTTTTCTTGGTACCTTGAGACCGTTTATCCCGAGTTGCAATTACCCGACGACACGGAGAAGCGGTTGAAAGAAAAATGGTCGAGGATTGATCGAAAACCAATGCAGCCATGGCACTCGCGAAAACGTAATTACACGGACCAGTATCAGATCAGACTCTCGAGCAGTGCGCTATGTGTGCAGAGCGAAAAAGACGTCAAGACTCGGGGAGCAAACTTGATATTGGTACCTTGTCTTCGTATCAAATCTCAGGTAATTTTTTCACCTTTCGACGATTGCTACTGCCCGATAAGCGCCTTATATTCGTTGTGCTTATTATAATTATAAATAGTAAGCTACGATATCGATTAATTGCGATAGTGGTAGCTTATTGCGACTAAACTAGAAACCTATTTCTTTTTCAGATGTGGTACGAGACTGATAGACACGAATTGGTTCTTGGACAAATGCTTTGCTTGGAGGGTAACGGTAGAACACCGAAACTCGGTAAATGTCACGAGATGGGTGGAAATCAAGAGTGGCGTCACAAAGGCACGGTACGTGAAATGAAGAGTCTGCCGACGCTCGATATCTGGTTTTCACATCAATGATGTGGAAGCTATCTGATCTTCGCCAACAAAGTTTTTACATTAAAATATTGGCTTATCCGTTTAAGGTTTCTTCACCAATATATAACTCGGCAGCAGGCACATGCCTCGGCGTGGTACGAGGACATAAAAAATCTCAAGTGATTATGGACCTGTGCACAAAACGCGACATCTCAACGATATCATGGGACATTGTACGTTCGAAACTGCCAGCGAAAGATTTTAGATGACGCAGACAAAAAAATCGACGAAACAGAAATCGACAGAATCGAGACTGGCTCGGTCGAGAATGGTGATGACGCACAACAATCGAACGAGATGGAAAATTATTCATAAGAGAGTCTCAAAATTGATGTCGAATCGCTCTCTGAGCTTCCGATCGTAGATCGGTGGTAACGTAGCTACGAAAACATAAGTTTCCGTCCTAAGTATATTCGTAATAGTTATATCGACGGCTCTAAAGTGTGTTTTTTATTCTTTCAAATTTTATTGTTCACGACGAAAACGGATCGTGGCATTTGTAGAATACGTTTATCCATAGCCACTCGATGCCGCGCAGCTCAAACAATACTTTTGATAAGTATATAGAATTATGGAATTTTTATAGATTCGTTTTTTTCGTTCCATTGTTACATTTTTTACTTACGAAGAAACATTTTTTATACCCATATGATTGATTGTAAAAGTTTTAAAAAAATTATAAACTCGGGGAGAACACGAATTCGTATGTGAGGAAAAATGTCCCCTGTGTATATAGTGTATGTATATGTTCGTTGTGAATTTTTCATAAACAATACTTTTACACAGATGAACGTGCGACGCAATCTCGTTCAAATAAAAAAAATCGTAAAGTTCTCGCTCATATATAGTTCTCCACTCTTTAATCATTATTGGCGACGAATCTACGAGCACGCGGTAAGTTTACCTGCAGTTGGTATCGTCGCGCGAAAGAGTGCTCGGGCACACCGAGTCGCCGTTCAGCGGCCTGATGTTCCTTTGGTCAGTGCCATTAGCCCGCATATCGAGAGCTGGCAAGGTCTTCGGGTTATTGTTTAAAATAGAACATCATCGCAGAGCAGTGGTGTTCTCTTAAGTAACTGATCCTTAACAACTGATCAGCTGTGGTGTTTGGATTTTGTCAATTGTAAATTAACCGAAGGGAAACAACAACGACAAAAGAACCATGGCAGCACGATCATTGATCAGGTATGTCCAGCCGAAGACACTAACACCGCAGATATACAGATGCGTGCAATCACTGTCTGCGTTCGAAATTCAACACAAGACACCGATCATTTCGAGAGTAATGCCTATACCGAAGGCACACTACGGCGGCCGACACACGGTCACCCTCTTACCTGGTGCTGGCATCGGTCCTGAACTCATGGGCTACGTCAAGGAGGTGAGTTACTCTTTGCAGCATCCTCACCCGGCTGTCCTTTACATGCTGTGTTCTACGCCCTTTCATAACTTTGGAAACAGAATTTTGTCCGTGTGAAGATCTCTCGTAGTTCATCTTGTCTGCTTCCACGATCGCATGACTTAGAACACCGTCTACCGTATCGTTCCGGCAAATCACAAAGAACCTAG
Source organism: Listrodromus nycthemerus (assembly GCA_963978505.1). Classification (NCBI taxonomy): domain Eukaryota; kingdom Metazoa; phylum Arthropoda; class Insecta; order Hymenoptera; family Ichneumonidae; genus Listrodromus; species Listrodromus nycthemerus. Next base: position 3,244,941 of record OZ021680.1, read on the forward strand.
AAACAAAAAATTGTAGATACGCTGTTACATTGCTTATTAGTCTTCTCCAAAGCATTAGTAAATGGAACACAAATTTATCCATTGATTCAACCAAAGATCTCTTGTTGAATTTTGTACAATCGCATAACATAGAACGCTAACTTGCTGGCATATTGTAACTGTATAAAATTATAAAATTCTTTTGAACAAATCAGTCTAAAATTTTCATTATGTAGATGCATTTTTGTACAAAAAATCCACAGTGTGAAAGATTAAATCATGTTGAAAATTAGTTTTTCTCAAAAAACCTAGGTAATTGAACACAAATTTACTATATCAAGCTCATCCGGGCAATTATCAAAATACAAATGTGTCTCAGAACTATCTTCGTATTTCTATAAAAATAAAAAACTAAAACAGAATAACTCCAGCTCGGAGTACATATTCCTCAGATTTTGATAATAACAAATAAGTCAAGTTGTATCAAAGTTATTAATCGAGAACATTAAATGAAAATTTGTGAACTCATTCTAATGTAACATCTCTTAAAAAACTAAACTTTCTGTCGAGACATTGTTAGTCCGCAGAATTCATACATTTTGTTCATCCGAAACAATTCATCTTTTTCGTGTATCATCTTTATGAATTGTATTTCGCTCCAACATTGTTAAATGATGCATTCACTATCTTTCAGGTCTTTATTTACGCCGGTGTGCCAGTAGACTTCGAGGACGTCGAAATTGACCCGAACGCGCCGAACAACGACGACTTGGACTACGCGATAACTTCGATTCGCCGTAACGGCGTGGCTCTAAAAGGAAACATCGAGACCCGTAGCCGAGAAGCCGGTGTCCTGTCTCGAAACGTAGCACTGCGTAACCAGCTCGATCTTTACGTGAACGTCGTCCACGCGGTCTCGTACGTGGGTGTAAGTTCGCGCCAGAACAACATCGACATAGTCATCGTTCGACAGAATACCGAGGGCGAGTACGCCATGTTGGAACACGAGAGCATCGATGGCGTCGTTGAGAGCATGAAGATCATAACAAAATCGAATTCGGAGCGTGTGGCACGTTACGCTTTCGAGTACGCAAAGCGTAACGGACGCAAGAAGGTGACGACCGTTCACAAAGCCAACATTATGAAGCTGTCCGACGGCCTCTTCTTGGAGACCGCCCGTTTAATGGCCAAAGAATATCCCGATATACAGCACAACGACATGATCATCGACAACACTTGCATGCAGCTTGTATCGAATCCTCATCAATTCGACGTTATACTAACGACAAATTTGTACGGCGCGATCGTTTCCAACGTCGTCTGCGGTCTTCTCGGCGGAGCCGGTCTCTTAGCCGGAAAGAACTATGGCGATCACTACACAATCTTTGAGCCCGGTACCCGTAACACCGGCTCCAAAATCGCCGGCAAAAACATCGCTAACCCTATCGCTATGCTGAACGCCGCGGTCGACATGTTGCGTCATCTGGGACACAAGCATCACGCTACTATCATCCAAAATGCCATAAACAAAACCATAAACGCGAGAATACACACTCCCGACTTGTACGGGGGCACGGCTACGAGCAGAGATGTTGTCGACAGTATCTTGAAGCACATCAAGAGAGCACAGGAATAAAGACGCTTTTGACGTTTTTAGAAAAAAGAAAAAAATTATAAATTGAAAATTCTCACGGATAAAATTGGCATGAAGCGATATTCACGGAGGATATTACCCATCTCGTCGATGATCATTCGTTGTCAAATTATTTATTGAATTTCATGAATTTTTATAGTACCTCTGTAATTGGAGATCTATCGAAGAGAAAAATCTTCTTGACGAGGCATATTTATTCACACTCGAGCCCGAAACGTAAGCCAAAGTTTTTCGAAGCAGCGTCGCATGCCATCGAGATCGAGATTGTACAGCTCAGCGCGCGCATTCACAATTGTTACATTTGTTCAGCGTGTCTTGTAAAATATGCATTGTAATTAAACGAAATGTTAGTGTAAGTAAAACGATCGACTGCATCCAATTATTTATCCCACTGCGTGTCAGATTTTTAATATATGTTTTCGCTTAAAAAATAATTTACCTAACGTGCACTTCGATCGAGAATCGAGTACGAGAAAGGCGCCAAAAAAATTCAAACCAGAAAATCAATTGTCTTTGTATCAGCTGACGCACAAAACAAAAATCTTTGAAAGTTGTCTCGCTGAGAATTAAATTTCCAACAACTACATTTTTTAAAGGTTTTCATAGCCCGACGAACCGTTACTCTACTATCCTATAAAATAGCAATCACCGTTACCTGACTTCCGGTCTATCTGGAAGTTTCCGGGCGTCGGGTTTAAATCGCTAACAAAAAATTACCCTCCGAAGAACAAGTAATGCTTAAAAAAAATATATAAATTTTTTTTATACCTGTGATCCTTTCGTTCGGGAAATAACCTACATTTTCGGAATTACCGGTAGTTGCTTGACCATTGTCGTCATATGACGGAACTCAGAACGGATGGTCATTTCACCCTAGGAAATCTCTTGGAGGGATTATCCATCAAGTACGCGCGGTAAAATAAAAATTGAATTGTGAGCGTGTATCGTAAAAAACAACCTCACGATAGTCGTCGAGTGTACGTGGATCGTGCAATATCTCTCGGCAAGGGGTGAAGTGGGGGAAGTCAGTCGCCATGTTGATTCGAGCGGTCGAGCTCAGCTGTTCTTGCAGCAGCAGCGAGCGGCAGTTCCGTTTTTTTTTCTCTCGCAAGCCAGTGTTGCGGATCCGCCTTCGTATTTCGCCCAGCAGTGGGCCCCGCTAGTCGCTCGAGTCTTCTGGCAACAGCAGACCGGGTACTAGTCGGCTCTCGCCAGGGCTCGAGCAAGGATGTGCGTGTCTGACGCACGCCTTCACCCGGTTTCGAGTGTTCTAACGCGATCGACCACCGGAAACCCGTGGCCCGAGCCACGTTAGCCCAACCAGTGTGAAAACTCATTCGACGCTGCCGCGCGTCCATCTTTCGCATTGTTTTCCTCGGTCTCGCAATAACAAAAAAAACGTCCACGAAAAAGCTCACCAGAAAAAAAAAAACCACCACCGCCGCTCCCAGTGCGCGATAAAGTGTTGCAAGGAGCGTGAGGGAACGTCGGGATCGTTGCGAAAGCAAGCGAGAAAGGAGTAAACGCGGAAGAGGAAGAAAGCCATATCAAGTAAAAAAATCAACGTTGAAGTGTGTGTCGCGAACACAGGCAGGCGAATAGCGTCGGTGACAAAGAGGCTGAAACGTGATCCGTAGATTCTCCGGTGGTTCTTCAATTTCGACGTCTGTGAGAAAAGTATTTTTTTTGTTGTATTTCCTTGTGTTTTTTTTCGTTCTGTAAAAATACAGCGATAACGGAGATCGGTCAGAAACGAGATAGCACAAAGCTTTAATTTCGCGGCGATGAAGCGTTCGTCATGATAAGAAACCTCGTTCCGGGTTCGCAAGGCTTTAACTGTAGCGGGGTCGCTGCCAGACGGTGCTCCGTGGCGCGAGAAAAATTTGAAAGCCGGCCGGCATTGCGCTAACGTTCCTCGTCGCCCATTGGCTACGCTGGCCCTCCAACACACAGTCGCCGTTTCACACGTACGCCCAACGTTTTTTCTCTCTTGCCGGGGAGCTTGACCACAGACATCCCCCCTGATCACGAGGGACGAGAAGCCCCAAAAGTTGTAAGGACAAGCGTGAGTCAGTCAGCGGCGAAACAGGCCGGCCATCCGACGCGCTCGGAACAACAGCGCCTAACGGATTTTTTTTTTTCCTTTATTCTCATCGCCGTCGACGGCGGTGTACGAGAAAAAAAGACAAAAGGCCTGTGGACGTCACGATTAATCGAGATACACGTTAAGATCGAAACAAAGAGTCAGGAGAATATTTCGATTTGACAAAGTGGAACTCGACGAAAAAATAACCTCAAATATATATTTTCCGGCACAATCGACTTGCATCGATTCTCGGAACGTGACTTTTCATCGCAATGACGGAAGCTTCGTTGTACATATAAGAGACTCAAGTCACGCCGTTCCCCATTTAAGATTCTCCAAATCCCGTTTATCACAAAGTATTCGTCCAACTGATCTTTGTGTACGGAGGGGGAAAAAAAAAGCGCCCGCCCATCCGCCATAATGGAAGATCGGTTGGAATAAAAGTGAATCGTATAATCGAGGATCGAGTTGTGCGGGCGTGGGATTTTATTACCGGAAGTTCTTCGGCGGCCACAGTGAATCCTCCGTCGCTCTGGATCGTTCACCTCGAATTTTCGGACATAAAAATATTCGTATAACGGTTTACGGTTAAGAAAAAAATCAATATAGCGGAAAAAAAAATTGTTAAATTATCTCGGCCATCGAGCTCGTATTTTCTTGACTTACATTTTCGAATACTCGACGAGATTTTTTTTCTAATTATCGGAACAGTGCTTTTGAGTTATTTTAGACTCAACTTAAATCGCCAGCATGTTGGTCATTTATTTTTCATAATAATAAATAATAATTTGACCGCGGAACGAAGTCCGATCGGTTCATCCCCGTAAAACGGATGTTCCAAGAACTCCACGACGCTCGCTCGTGACGCTCTGGTTGGGCCGTGCGATTCGGGCCGGCACACAAATCTATGTCCGATAGGATTTCACTGTAACTGTGAAACCAACGCTCGACGATCGATAATCGTCTCCCGTAAAATTTCACTTCTAACGCAAACCCCGGGTCTTTGTCGTAGTCGGAAAACTAAGGGGAAGAGGAGGAAGAGAAGCAGCGAAAATCACCCGGTGAAGACAATCTCGGGCCTCGGGGACATCGCGATAAAATTCATTCACGGATTTGTCGTGGAAGAAGTCTCCGCGATTTTTGACAACGAGGTAAGATTGTGGACTCGTAATCTCCATTTTTTTTCCAACATATTTTGGCGCACGATAACGGACAACTATTTTCGGTTTAATATTTTGCTTATTTCTTTAGTTTCTTTCTCTATTCGGTCCTTCACCTTAACACACAAACACGCATGTCCCGTCGTTCAATCGCTTTTATATCAACACAAATTATCTTGATTTTTTCGTCTCGTTTAAAATGTAAGAAACATTTTTTTTTTTTTTTTTTTTTTCCCCCTCAAGAAAATGTGAATTTCTATATCTGCTTTTTTTTTGTATTTAACGGAGAAAAGAATGATGTGTATTTTAATAGTTACGACACGATATCGGAAAAAAAAGTTCTTCCACTCACTCGTAGATCCATTATTTATGATGGAAGCTTGGGCTGGATGATTTTTTTTTTTTTTTTTTTTTCCCGGATATATTTACTTTTTTCGCAAAACAAATGCTGCGAAAAATGCTACATGACTGACGATGCGACAATAATATTTGTCATTGACCATTTCGATTTTTTTATTTTTTTATTTATTTAGTTATTTTTTTTCATATTCATAATGCGTTAAAACATTTTCTTTCTTCCGTTCGTTTCAATCTCGCCTCTAGCATTTTTTCGTCGATGACACATTCAATCGTAGAAGTCTTCGAGGTCGAATATAATTTCATTCTTTGCGGCCGTAATAAATTTTTTTTTTTCCCAGGAAGATTCTCTTCCTTGGTAAATCGAATAATCGCCAAAAATACTTTGACCGAGAGTGCGCCGATAATGTTTGGCATTCACAGTTCCTACGTTTTTTTTTCCGTCTATTATAGAGTGCGATAAACCATTTCTTCTCACCCGCCGGTTTTAATGCGCCCTCTTATTTTTTTCCGTTCGTTGATTAAATGTTTCATCTTAGAAGCCTTCAAGGTCAAAAATAATTTCTTTCCGCTCGGTTGGAATTTTTTTTCCGAGCTTCATCGACCATCTGTTTGTTTTTTCGCCGTCGTTACGACGGTAGATCAAACACCATCAATTCTCCTCACAATACGCTTCAACCGACCCACAGCCTCGGCGAAAATAGTTTCGCTTCGAAGCATATTTTTTCCTTACAATAAAAAAGTTCTCCAGAGATTTCCGTGATAAAAATCATGGAAAATAAATGTTTCAAAGAGAGATTTTTTTCATGAGACGCGCCACATAATTTCCGTCGGTTTCTTTTGTTTTTTTATTTTAAAAAAAACGTGTCCTTCATTAAAATCAAGTGTACAACATTAACGCGGCCCCAAAGCTCGAAGCACAGTCGGAACAGCATTGCGCCAAAGAAACGTTAATGAAAGGATTTCAGTGATATTTTCTCCGTCGAAATTCGCGAAATTTAGGGTGTGCAGAATGCACGAATGTTCGAATGTGTGCAGGCTTTTGCAGAGCCCGAGTGGCGGAGAATTTAAAGGGGATAAGAGTATCGAGAATCGGAAGCGGCGGCAGCATCGCTTAAAGGATTCTCCCGTCGAGTCAAACCGCTTCACTCCAGCTCTATTTATATTATCCGATATGATTTTATTTTTTCTCCCCGAGCCGGTGAAGCGGGAGATTTCGTAGACAAATGATTTTTAAATTCCGAACGTGAATATTCAGTGCTCGTTGTTTCGCTCGAACGGTAAAATACGCGATTCCATTGGGGCTCATTGCTATGCTTGTTGATGTCGTGGAGACTGAAGCGTCGCAAAATCTCGTTTAATGCCTCGGCAGGCGTGCGAATTGATTACGATGCGATGGTGAGGACTGCTGATGGAAAAAAAACTCATACATTATGCATACTTCTTCTTTTACTGTTATCGGCTGTAATTCAAAGTTTGTGGACAGAGAAATTTTAGATGGCAATTACTTCAAAGTTCGACACGACAGTTGTTTGTTCAATGGTCAATCAAATTAAATAGTGGAATTAGTTGTAGTAGGTTCTACGGGATCTCGCTTACTATATAAGTGCGTCACAGGTAGCGACTTTCTCTCTGGTAGTTTACAGGAAACGGTTCTTTGAATCACCCAAAACCCTTCGTTCGAGTATTTTTTTAAAATTATTATTGGGTGTAATTTAAAGTCTACAGACAGAAAAATGTACCGAGGAGATTATTTAAAGGCTTGACGTGCTTGTTATTTCGATTTCTTTTTTAGGATTAGACAATTTCGACTTAACAACAATGTGGCATCGGCTGTAGCAGTTCTTACAGAAATAACTTTAAAACATAGTGAGTTATTCATTTGGTAGCTTTCTACGGGAGAATATTCCTTGAAAATCTGCGGAATAGGAACATAGAATTTGAGAATTCGGTAGTTTAGACATATTAACGGAAAATAATTGTCCAACTTTATTGAAAATCTTCGGTCGAGAAATCCCAAGTTCACGCGGATAGCACTTCTCGTAGAGCCAGGTCGGAAACTCCATAAATCATCTGTGAAACTTTTCTTTTTTTTTTTTTTTTTTGGTCTGTTATGACCTTCATGGAAAAGGGGCAAAAAAATGACCGCAGGACAACTCGTACACCTGGAGCCGTTAAAAGCAGATGAGAAGGAAAAAATAGTGGGAAAGTTACATGTTTTTCCAACATAGTGCCGTTATTTAATCCTCTAGTCACATATTATGCAGTTGCATAATCGAGTCGGAGATAAATTGTATAATCGTTTGATAAGGCGAGAAATTTCTCGAGAAATCTAGACTGAGGAGCGAGCAAACGAGGTCGAAGGTGATAGCTTGTTTATTTCTCTGCTCGGAGACAGTGGAAGCGCAAATTGTCGCATATTATGTGTACATTCATTTCGTGTGCAGGTCACACTTCAGCTAAAATTGAGTTTTTTTGAGTTCATAACTGAACTCAAATACACTTGTTCGAGGGGTCGCTAAGTGGTAAATTTAACAACACCTAGGTACTAGAAGTATCGAGGCCGGTGATTTTTTACCAAGCTAGTGTGAAGAATTTTTATTAAAAAATCGATCGTAATAGGTTTGTTCTGAACGGCAAGTTTGTTGATAATTTTGATAATTTTGCAAAAGAAGGTCGTTAAACGATTTTAAGAGATCAGAAGCCAGACATGCTGTTGCAATTAGCGTTTGCAATTGCAACGATCTTAATGTAAAGGGTTTTAAAATTTGTCAATTAAAGGAATAAAACAAAATAATCACAACCAAGTTCTCTCGAGTATGAACTGCCGAACGTCTGTTATCTCTGAAAATCTAATCAAGACTCTTTGCATGACGACAAATCTTGTATCGATGGTCCTTTCGTTCGTTTTTTGTCAAACCAAATAGTCAGCAACATATTCGTGACAATATAATGTAACGTTGGTAATGAAAAAGACGTTCCTTTTATCGTCGTAGGTGCAGCATTCATTATCTCCGTGCATCTTTAGACACGTAATCGTTGCCCAGTATATTATATGCATACCAACTCTACAAGCGTTTACATCTGCACGAGATATCTTTTTCTTCTCTCTGTCGAGGCACTTTGCTCAAGCGCAATGCGGACGCTGTGTGGCCATTGGCGCCGTTGAGATTTTACAGGCTGTTCCAAAAATAGTTTTCCAACACGAGGCGATGGCCTCGTGGTAGCTGCAGCTGGCGTGCAGATAACAGAAGTGTTTATATCTGCGGTTATAAACGATATGGGGTCGAAGAGGCTTGCCCGCATATCGATGCGACATAGATCGTGGGTTGTGCAACCGATACAGGCGGAAAGAAAGGGGGGTATCGAACTCAGGTAAAAATAACGTAATGTCTTCAACAATTTTTTATATTTGTTCCTGAGGATTTTTACACATGATTGGAACGCATTAAAGGATACTCAGTCGCGCGGATTTTTTTACCCAATTTTTTATTAGCGAGATACATAAATAAAACACTTCTGGCGCCTAAAATCGATGTCTCGCTTGAAATCGTTCATACAATTTACAATTTTTGCTATTCGTAACCCAACTTTATAGTTGCACTTCGATCCTCTCTCATGTTTGACTAATTTCCGACATCATTCTAAGCAGTTGTACATTGGGACATTAGAAACAGGATGTGTCTCGCGTTTTATTTTATCTTTCCTCGTCAAGCGTTCGATTCTCGTGTGAAGCAATTATAGCTTCACCGGAAGCTATTGCAGAACTCGCTACCGCAAAGCCCGTGTCGTATACACGATACTGTACTTGCAAACATCACCGTATCATGGCTAGCGATATGCGCGGAGAATACCGAACTGGTAGTAAAACGATGCGCATTAAACACTAGCATCAATCGCATACACGTAACTTACATACCGACCCACCGTCTACTTTATTGCTGGTACAAGTTTCCATCCTCTTTATGTACCAATGGTATGTGAGATCGAACGAACACACCGGGTTCGTTACGAAATTCACGACAACGTTAATTCGCCTAGGAAGGTCAAACTTAAAAAAAACCGCTATGAAGAAGCAAAAATAAATAATACATGCTTTCAAATGACCAGCTTAACGTTATCCCTCTTCTTAGTCGATGACGATGTTCCGATGAAACTGTGGCCCAGTTGCATGCCACTAAAGATGAATTGGAATTCCTAAATTCGTCGTAGCGAATTCAACACGTGCCGGGTCAAACGGTCAATCGAATATCGATAAACCAATTTTTTGTAAACGATGTAAAAAAAAGTACAGGTCGCTCGTAAAAACCTACCAGGAAGAATTTTGCAGTTATTTCATAATCCGCCCAACATAAATTTCCTGTCGGACGGCTAAGACAAAATATTGAATTATTAAAAATCGACAATTCACAACAACAAAAAGTTATGATTTTTAAATTTATAAAAATACCGTCTAATACAGGTAAATCACGGTATTTGGTGAAGTTCACATTGCGATGCGGACCGCCAGTAGATAACTGTCGATTTAGGAAGAGTAAACATCACTGACAATCCGTCGAGAACCCGTCTTCCCGATAGTGCATAAAGTGTTTGAAGTGCGTATAGAACGCTCGTCGCACCTGCTAATTGCCCGCGTTAATCACGTTTGCCGTGTGACGGACGTGCATCGAACTCAATGGCGCCGCCATAAATTCGATATCAAATGTTCTCTGTACACATGCATACAAGTCCGCGCAGACAATAGCTATAGACACAGACCTGTATATCTATAGCAATGACGATCGCGCTAGGCATAGATACGCCGTATCTATAACCGACCCGATCGTTATTGCTATACCTATATATATGCACCGAAATTGCCTAATAGAATCGATTGGGTCGGCGGTGCCGACATAAATTCCATCATCTTTCGCGGGGATGCGCAATTCGTAATTATGAAATCATAACCGTTTCAATTAGTGGTTAAGTCTTGAGACCCGAGAATTTACCGTCTGAGATTATTATCGAGAGGCTTGAGCGGATTTGTGTATCCCTTCTCCGGCTGGAGCACATCTGCTAGCCAGATTCGTCGACAATCGAAACTTTGTTATCCCGCAGTGGTTTATTTCATCGACGATTAGAGGTCGTTTATTGCACGTGGCGTTAGAGACTTGTCCGCAGTTCGCATTGACTTAAATTGTTGGCGTTAACGAGTCGGTATTTAATTGACTATCGGTAGACGTTTTGACAAAGTTCGTTAATTTTCTTTTTTTTTTTTTTGCTCGGAAAATAGCATTGGATTACTTTTCATTTATTTGTTACTCACAACCGATTAATAAATTGACCTTATTAAATTTGAATTTGCCTCGGGTAATTGATCTTCTATTAAAGTATCAATGTATTGGATAATATTTGAAAAATTGTGTGTCGCATACATTTTGTTGGGGCAAAAATTTTGACGGGCAGTGTTTGACACTCTGGTTAGTGGAGCAACGCAGATAACGAGCTATCGAAGCTAAATGCTAATGGGCTACAGAAAGGAGGTTCGGTGCGACGTTAATAATTCACAGACACGGCTCTTAGTAAACACGAGCAATCCGTCTGCGAAACCCGTTTCCTCGTCGCCACGATATTTACCAATTGAGTTTCACTTCTGCGCTAATATATTCATCGATTCGTAAATATAAATCAGAATAATGATAAAGTTCATGTCCATTGAGTACTCGCACCGATATTCAAAAATACTCAAAAATCGTTGCCTCTCAATAATAATATACAATAGTCATTTACGACACAAGTGCGATAAAGCGAATTTTACACACCCGCTGTAATTCGTGTCGCTCGTGCTATTTTACAATTCGCCCATTCTCACGAAAAGCGTGCGTAAAGTATGAATACGTACGTAAAATAATATACTTGGCTGCGAAGCTCTATTTACGCCACTCTACACGAGAAGTAACATTTTTTATGTACGAGTTACGTAAATATATTAAAGGCGTTGCGCGGACTTTTGTGCGGATACGACGCCCACCCCAAAAGCCTTTCTCTTCTGCCAGGCGCAGAAATTCACTGTTACGCGTGCTTTATGCGTCAAAATGACAACAACCTTCGGTACCTCTTCGCCCATGGTATTCTATAGCGCGCTGACGTAGTCATTCGACGATAATAGCAGAGTGCAGAGTGTCCAACAGTTTGAAACACCCACCCGGTCGCGTGCTGGCCAGTACAAGCACTCCGTACGTGTACGATACTATGGAAACACCGGTACACACCTTTCTCGCTTCTTGCGTAAGCCCGAACAGCTGTTACCGCGATTGCTCGGCCCTGGTGCCTCTCTACGCTCTCTCGCTACGTATACAGTCGACTCAATTCCCGGCGAACTATTTGCACGAGCACGAAATCTCTACACGTGGGATCGCCAAACTTACAAGTCTCAAGTTCCGAAAGTCCGTTGTCGAATTTCTGCGAAAATCTCTTCAACGTTTTTTTTCATGGAGAATACTTTTTTTTTTTTTTTTTAACCTTTCATCCGCGAGATTCATCTACGTTGCCGGCGATTGCGGCCACCTGGTTGGCGATAATTTTTTTTTATGGCTTTTTTTGTTCGTGTGATATGCAAAGTTTGCGAAAATTCCGGATATTTTTGGAAGGTAGACTTAGAGACCCTTTCAGTTTTTACCAATGTAATATGGTATTTTTTTTTTTATACGTTAGAATTTTTGTGGATCAAAGCTGAGAATTTCGTTTTTTTTTATGCATACTTACAGAGAAAAATTGATGGAGATAAATGTCGCTAGAACATTGGGAAGAGCGGCCGAGATTTTTGAATTTTTCCTCCCAATTTTATAGCACTGTTGCATTGCACCCCGCTCTCCACAACAGACTTAAAACAAACGACTGGAGTTACGAAATTTTTGAGTAAGAACTTATATAAAAAATTATGGAATATTGGAAAAATTATGGAAATAATGGAAAATTATAAAACTTGTCGCTCTAACAGAATGTGTTAGGTTTAATGCAAATGGTTCGCCAGGGTTTCACTGCAGTTCCCACAAAAGATGAATGGTCAGAAAGTAGTCGTATCGTGAATATAACGCTCTGCAATTGTCGGTATTTTTTAAAAGGTTTAATTTTTTTAAAGGGAAAATAGGTCTTTCGTGTAGCGCGTGGAGTAAAACAGTAAAGATTTAAAAACCGGTATAAAGTAAAAGAGTCTCAGCAACACCGCCCCATTGTGCTTGTCTGGAGAATCAGTCGAGTTCTTCGTTCCAAAACTTTCCCTCCATATTTCCCAGGTTTATGGTAATTCCTATCAGATCCGTCTCTCAGTGTACAAGCTTCGACGTGGAATGGAATTCGAATTAAAAGTTCCGTTCCATCCGCTGACTAGCACGAGAAAAAAAAAGTTTTCGATAAAAACTATTTGGTCGGGACCGAGTCCTATAACGTGCACAAATCCCACCGCCGTCCGACGTGACTTTCGATCATATTTATCAGGTGGAAAAGTGGATCATGCCGGGTCGGTTTATTAGGTATTCACACGTCAGTGACGGTGGCTCTAGCGATGGAAATAGACGTTGGTACACTTCGTTGAAACACGGATTACCATTGGTTCGATGTAGCCGAGCCATTATCTCACCACCACTGCTGCGGCAACCACCGGATTGTTGCATTGTCCCCCTGGCAGTTTGGAAACTCGTAACTCAACGAGCGCGCCAGGTAACGCGAAGGAACGGTTTTGCACGGCGAGTAAAGCGAACCTCTGTAATTGCTTCGCGAGATCCCTGTCGACAACGACTACTATAACAACGAATACTCATTCAAACTTTGAGTTACCTCAAAGAGCTATGTCGCTCGTTGAACATTCAAGCCCCTTCCCCTCAATATTACATTTTATTAAAAATATAATATGGAGAGTGTAATAATAAAAATTAATATCTTTATATTAGTAAAAAAAAATATATATAAAATATAAAATATAAAAACTCGATCGATATGAACTGACGAACTTTGAGGTTGATTTTTTATAAGCTTGCAGTTCTATTTTCATTGACTTTGTATTTCTACGTTTGATTCGATTCAATGCACGTGTATGGAAAATCGACACTAAGCGCAATAAAAGCAAGTCGCGCGACAGTAAAATTAACGATTTAATTATAGAACGTGTAAATTCACCTAGTGGAACGTATTGCGCTAAATAATTTATACGATGTGGACAGACGCCTTGGGAATACATTGATAAGTTCCGAGGTGCATTTGTGCAATGGCGTGCACGTAGGATGCAGCGTGCTCTATACAGTGGGTAAATTCGAAGCACACGTGTATAAATGACTCGGGGAACGGAAAAGGTCGATAATTTCTGCGAACGTGACCGTGGCGCCTTGAGGCACATTACGTTTACTACGACAACAAGATCGAATTATACGAGGGACAAATAACGAGGATAAATAACCGCGCGTAACAAACGAATGCAATCAATTGATGAAAAAAATTAAAAATTTTATTGCGTCTGAGTTTCAAAGCCTCCAACCGTAAACCCCAACTATCACATTAATTTCTTCAAGTACTTTATCTTCCACCAATAATTTTAGTTTTTTTTTTTTTTGTTATTTTTCGGTACGTCGAAAAATAAATTTTCTAAAAAATACGTCAGTGCACATGAAAAAATTCTAAATTTTATTTGACGGTAAATCGCCACTGACTGACACTTCAAACACTATTCGAAGAATATTCAATACTATTGATTTTATTATTTGAAAAAATAAAAAATTTCTATAGAAATACTACTTCGAGAATATTTAATTCGGTTTTTCTTAACGGTGGAAAATAATTTTCGAAAAATGCGAATGGAAGCGCGATCGGGTGACGTATCGATCGGATATCGCGTTGGGGTGGCGAGGACGAGGATTGTATTATGAAAAGTAGCGAGGAATGACTTTAGATGCGAATGCGAGTGCGCCGGTTGCGGCGGGAAGGAGGTCGAGGGCGCGCGGGTTCGTCTCCCATCTAGCTAGGTGGAAGAGTATTTGGCCGAGAGTTTGGTCTCGGCGAGGGAATGAATAATACTCTGCGAATCGAAGAAGGACGGGAGATGGAGATAGAGACGGCGGAAGAGAGTGAGAGATTAGACGAGGCGGGAGACATCGTCTCCCATCGTCGCCAGACAATCCGGCGACGGGATTTACCGACGGAGCGGTCCGCGGAATTGCCAGCGAGCCAGGAGAATTGAATTTTCCATAGCGAGACTCTTGGCACAGTGTTCGTCCCTTTTGATGTCCCTCGGGAATCGCTCACGCAGCTGAATAGTGGACACGGTTTTTTTTTTCACCGGAAATTCTACGAGAATGATATAATTTTAAAAAAAATGCAAATTAGTTTTATATTCTAATTTTTATATATTGACTACAGAATCCTAATTTAGATTTGTCCAAAACTGCAGCTTTGGCAAAGAAAATAGAGAAAGCGATTTGTTATCGACCACACGTACATTCTCGTTAATAAATATCAGTTTTATACTATTTGTATATCACATGAGATCAACAACAATAACAAAGGTAACAGTAGGAACAATAATAACAATAATTAAAAATAAGATCAGCTCGTTCATAGACTTACATGGAACAAGTTCGTGGACACTATATTTAGGGCATTAAAATACATCACGTGTAAAAAAAAACTGTTTCTAAGATTACAATCACACGTTTTTCTTATCATTTATCTTATTATTATAATAAATTATTATAATAACATAAGGTGTGAAAATAAGGTATTAATTGTATTTGCACACAGAGTGATGAAAAAAATGTTTATGAAACTTTTATTCGATATTAAGTCACATCTCGGCTTCGTTCCTATTTAAAATATCATTATTCGTGGAAGGAGAATTTATAGAAAAGTGTATATGCGACGATGACTGACTGGTGAAGTTTCGCGAGGCGGACAGGTGGCACAGTCATTCGAGCCAAAGATGAAATCATCTGGCTCATCGTGCCTGCTTCTCGCGAAACTTCGTCCCCGAGTCTTTTTCGTAATAATACGCTCTGCCGATCTCGCAGACTCCGCTCGACAAATCACGAGAATCACGGGACGCGCCCACAGCGGTTCCTTCGAGGAACGTCCATTTTGTTTACGTCGCTACGTGAATCATTGGCGAAATGGTGTCACGCGTCGGAACGCTCGGCGACATCAATTAGGTTAGCCATCATATTCGATTGCCCGAATAGGAACATCCATTTTGCAAACTCGAAATGATTTGTTCGTCGAAGAAAGGAGACAATGAAAACGCAAAAAAAATTTAGTTAATTCCGAATTAAGTGACAAGTGCCGAGGTACTTCTAAGCCACTTTAGGCAACGTGCCAATTTCCACCAAAGTTTAAGGATCGAGCGCCACAGTTTGCCCACTTACCCAATACCATTTCCGGTCCGTATCGTCACACGTAACGCTTCCCGTGAGGGACGTTCCTCTCTCGTTAACTTCACCGTGTAAATTCCATCTCGAAGTGCTCGCGCTTCAGACTTCTTGTGCAACATCTCTCGAATACACGAGTTGTATTTAAAAGCATCGATTTTTTTTCACAACATACTTTACCTCCGAGCGAACGCACGACCAACCCGGAAAAATCCGTATGAGACACAAGTATCTATCTTCATTTTTTTCCTCGTTGAGGAAGCTGTTTTCGAAGAAACCAAGTTTTAATGTCGTTCAGGCGATCCTAAGAATTGATCCTACTCAAAGAATTCTCTGCGAACTGCATGTGGGATTGGAATAAAAAAAATATTAATGGAAAATACTTTGAAAATGCCGGAAGGTTTGTTGAGACATTCATGACAGAATGAAAATAAAATTCACAAAAGCGTACGCGAAAGATAAACAGCGCGAGTAACGCTGCGAAGATATCGATTCGTCCGGAAGACAACAAAGACGCTGTAGGAAGACAAAGGTACGCGTCGGTTTAGTCGGATACGATCTCGGGCGCGTACGACGCTCGGACTCGGTGTCGATACGTCGCACGAGTTCTTTATTCTCGTGCTTTGTTCCACCTCCGTCCCCATCATCGACCGAGTGTATAAATCGACTCGTTAGATTTTCTCGTGCGCGGAACGATATAATTACAAAGCCGAACACGTGCACCAGCGCGTGTCACGTGACAGCGGCGGATCATGCAAAGTCCCGTCGGAACTCGACGCGTCGCATGAAAAGCTTCGATACGTCCAACGTTCTTATTTTATTAAATTCGGTTCAAGGAATTTATTCTATTTTTTTATAAATGTTTTTTCTTTGATTTTTTTTTTTTATTTTTTTTATAGAATTTCGAAATATTTTTCCCGAGGCCTTCCGTGGTCTCGTCTAATGGCGTTGATTTCTTGTATACGCCAACGCCGGATCGACCTTTGTAACTCGCCACTCAGCTGCCGTTCGCTCAGCGCGATAGAGGCTCGTCGTGTTTCGCATTATTGTACAACACGGTGGCATCGATGCGACAAGCATGTGCTTCACGATTTCCACGAATCGCCGCCGTCGAGACCGTGAGAGTCAGGGTCGGTCCTCGTCGCACGTATGCGAATGCATCGCGCGGACTCATTGTGGAATCGGCAAATTGGCGTTACTCAATCAGACTGCGTGGCACTGGCGCAAATTATCCGGGAGGATTTTTTGTACGTTTCGCCGCATCGCTTCCTACGTATCGACAAATCAATGACTCATCGTCGACGCTTCGAAGAAAGTCACGAGTCGCGTTTCTCACATGGGGTTTAAATTTCGACAATTTCATTTTTTTTTTTCATCTGGAATACCTTTCGGGCTTAACGACAATTTTTATATTTTTTTTGGCAATTTTGTTTTTTGAGGTTTCATTTATTCATTGAATTATTACGGACCTTCAAGCAATGTGGAAACGATCTTTAAAATCATTCTCCGATCAGCTATTTTCTACGGGAGTGAAGTTTTTCTTATTTGGAAATGTTTGAATTCTGAGATGGAAAATCTGGCGCACTTACCGCCAAAAAGTTTCTACATACAGACAGAAATGAATCCATTGTTCTTCCTACCGTTTGAAACGTCTAAAGCTTCTGATTAGCATCCTTATCGACGAATTACATTTCTTTCCAGTCACATAACGATCGAATATTAATAACAACAAATTACAAAGCATTATACACTAAGATTTTGAATGAACCTCAATAAGCCTCTAACAAAATGCACGCAATCCTGGATAAACTTTAACTCGATACCAAAAAACCGATATTCTCGACCTGAATATCCGACTTAAAGCGGAAGGATCTAACTGCGTTAGAGCTCTCACAACTGCTGTGTACACTTTCACGAAGCGTGTATAATAATCCCGGGGTTATGGAACGATGCAGGGTACCCGTGGCTATAATTACCTCGCCACCGATACTAAAAAAAAAGAAGGAAAAATTAAAAGAAAAAATTAATAAAAAAAAAATAATAATAAAAAAAAAAAGACGTTAATCACCGTTTAATATCCTTCGACAACCACTTGTTCCAAGAATCCTCTCGATCGGTTTCATGCCTCAGGAAGATTGCGATGATCTATAATTCATTATCAATGATTAATAGCTTGGCATTCTCGCGCGTAATTGCTCTCGGTCCGGATCTCAAATACATTACATTGTGCGTATGCAATCGTGCTCGAAGAGTTTCCACGACGACTACCGTTGGACTGGAAGATTCCAGCGCTGCGTCAGCGCCTATCTCGACCAAAATTCTTCGCCGATCTTGGCTCGCCACGCTCCTCATCTCACCTGGCACCTTCGGCGTATCATTATCGCGTTTCTCCGTACACCGAACCTCCGCGCGTACAAGACTGCACGCGTATTAACGGGCAATGGCGACATCGCGTGTCCGGTTCGCGCCTTGCCCTGCAGCGTCAATCCAGCTCGAGATTACGTTGGAACACGCGAGCGACAGAGTGCGCTTCACTCGCAGTGGGCCCGGGTTCGATCCCCGACATCAAGAATTTTCTGTGGTGTTTTTGTCTGCGAAAAAGTCGTTTGCAACTCACTATAATAGTTTGTCCAAAGTGAAGGTCCAGCGGTGCGGTGTGGGAAACCGAAAGACTGGAAAAGTGTTGCGGCTTCGATTCTCGAGACTTGAGGTCCCGTGGGTGAAAGTAAAACGAATGGGGACGCAGCTCCGGAGATAGGACGTGCGAACTACGACTACATTCGTATGTCCGGGACTACCGACACCTAACGGGGCGCAACGAAGCTTCGGACCCAAGCGTCGGCGACAACGGATAAGGAAGGAGGAGGAAACAATGAAGGAGCTCGTAACCCTTGGGCGATCGCTGTAAAGACACAATACCCAAAGCGGTTACTCGTCGGCATTATGCGAGTTCTCGAATGATTTTGAGCCATCGTCGTTCACGGTGCTGAGGCGCGACGGACGAGGGAATTAAATTTAATCGACGAAACTTTCGCGTCCTCATGGCGATAAATATTTGAATATTTTTGAGCTCTTCGTGCAGTCGCGCTACTCGAGGACGGACGGTTTGCCTGTTTACTCGAAGCTCGCCGGCCATTACGGTAATTTTCCCGATGCGCGCAGCTAGAGTGGGATGGGCTTGGCTGTGCGTCACGTCCGACGGTCTTCCACCCTTGCTCTATCAAGTACTGTGGAACCACCTATGGGGCCATCCACGCCGAATTAACACGGTTTTAATTTTCATTTTTTTTTTCTCCGTACGATAGAACCGCGACTATTCGAACCGAAACTACGTTCATCGGAACGTTAAGGCGAAACACTGTACATCGTTGCTCGCCGCGGCAAGAGCCACTCCTGTTTTTTTTTCTCTTCGAGCGTCGATCCACTCGCACACCAGTTTTCCCAAGCAGCTTCACACACCCTAGCCGAGTAAAACAGCGCGCATCAGAGACTGGTTTCTATTCTGAATTGTTCGAATCGCATTTTGTACTCACACGCGTAGTTCACAGTGAAGCTTAGCTAGCTTTTGTTAATTAAAAACGCAGGACTTTATTTCAGAGAATACAAAATTCAATGAGATTTCGATGTTGGAATATTGTTACAAATATGCTTCGACGTTTGATATGGATCGTTATTCGTCTCTTTATTTTGATATATCTTGTTTCCTTACGTGTTGTAATGAGATAAACGAAATGTGCTTTCTGATTTTCCACACTAAACACGGTTTCCATGAGTTTAGATAAACGAAATTATGTATGGAAAAAAAAAATGGAACGCTTGAAATAGTAAAATGTGTCGCGATAGCAGCTATCAAAGGAACATTGCGAAAAGTCTTCTTTATTTTGTAGGACAAATTAAAAATACTTACCTAAAAAATTATTGTAATCTGGTACAAATTTAGGAAAAAAAAAAATGACAAAATTATTAAATGAATCGTCGAAAAGGTGGGAAAATTTCGGGCCGCTTCTACATCCGGTATGATTTAATCTGGTCGAAGAATAAATGGAATTTCAATATCGAAATAATTGACGAAATTCGTGATGTCTGTAAGATTTTTCGAAGCGAAGTAAAAGGTAAAAATTTGAAAGTAGCGTGAGAACAGCGACGCCAATGTTCCTGCGTTCCTTTTCATTGCGTCGGGTCCTGTCGGGGTGTGACGTCAGCGACGGTGATTGAGCGTGGACCTCGATGTAGGTCATTGCCATTGCCTGAGCTGTGTACCGCACTCCATAAGCTCCCGTTAAATGCGCGTATGGGATAGCGCAGACACTTCGCAGTAACTCAGTTACGCCGTTTCCACAAAGCTTGTCTCTCTCGACGGTCGATAGGCATTTCCAGGTTACACAGCTGGATGGATCTATGGATGTTAGACTTTGGCGATGTACAGCTGTTGAGAAATAATACACGACCTTCCATACGAGCAGAATTCGATGCCAGGAGTATTTCAAAGTCATTCGATTCGCTCCTTTCAGAATTTCCCTCGCCTTCCCATTGACGCATCTCCTGAAAAGGTCACAAATGTTTTTTTTTTTTTTTACTAATTTTCTTATTAATTTTATTGAATTAAAAATAATGAAGAATTCAATGGAACAGAAGAAAATTTTTAATGGATCATTAACATATTTATATCAATAATCGATTCACTCGATCAATGCATGAAACGTAGAAAGAATTTCCACACAATCGAAGGACTTCGGTCGATGACTGATTGGCAATATGGAACATGAGTGATGAGATCAGAAGATCATTAAATATAAAAAAATAGTTACTCGTTATTTGTTGTATGTTTTATGTTGTTAAAATACAGACGATTTATCGAAGGCAAATTGATACAAGCGTATTGATATTACAATATTGATACCACATACGTGATCCGATGGTCGAAGATCCCCAAAAAGTCAGCTTTAGCCACCTTTCCACGTAGCTCATCTTCGGTATTGTTTCGCCTGAATATTAGTTTCTTCCATAACAATTTTTTCACGAATAACCAAACGGCAACGCAACTATTTTATTCAACGTCAAGCTATTCCACCTCTTACAACAATTCTCGAAATCTCCCGCAGTCCTTTGGGACCTAGTGTCCAAACATAACAACACTCCAAAAAAAAACCCCCGTTTAAAAACCGGTGTCTTTGGACTCTCTTCTATTTTTTCCAAAAAAAAAAAAAACTCCCTTATAATTCATCGATGTGTCTCAGAAACTAAAAACTACCACCGTGACATTGCTTTCAATTATTTTCTGTCTATAAAAAAAAATATATATTTCTCAGCCAATTGACAATTACTCGAATCTGGGGATTCCTTCAACCGTCCAAGCCTTCACGTTGATCCTAGAGGTTTTTTTGGGTTCTTAGGTGGTGTGATGATCCCTCGTGCGGTTGCGGACCGAGCCACAGGCCGCAGGCACAGTCTTCCGATACAGTCGTCGATATAGCTTTGCGGGAACTTCGTCCCGCTTGTTACGTTTAATGTGTCAGCCGGCGAGATCGAATAATCCTAGGAACGTACCGGCATATACGCTTCACGTGTGCCGATGGGCGGCGGCCTTGAGTCAGCTGCTTGTTTTCAATGTCAACGAGTATTAATACTGCGTCTCGTCTGTTTCAACGCGAACAGATTCGGAGAGAACAACTTGTCGGGCACAAGCTCGTGCACAAGCTTGCGCACAGCCGGCAACGAGCGAATTTTCGAACGCTTATTGACTTGCACGCTTACAACAATACTCCACGTGTTGATACATCGGAGATCCGTATTTCAGAGCTTCAATTCAGAGCTTTTCTGCAAGATTCCAAAATTAACGAAACACGTGGCTAATTCGACAATCGGTATTTTTCGACAGATTATTTCCCATCACGATGAAGCCACAGCTGTGTATTAAACATTAAAAATCGAACGGGTCGGTCGGGTTCGTTGGTTCGCGACTCTTCATTCCAATCACAATCCGCTTACATCAACGCACATAATGCAATCATTATCTGGTGATAATAGATTTTATTCGTTCAGGCTTATCAACAATAAAAAATAAAAAAAAATCATGACATATTTCGAATTTACATCCGATACGCAATAAAACTTTAAAAAAAATAAATAATAATTTAAAAAAAAAAAACATTTAATCGAAGATCGAATTTTGCCCACAAATTACTGTTTTCCTACACATATTGTGACTCGCGCAAGCATTATCGTCTCCGTATGTTTGTCGCTAAAAATATTATCATCTGGCTTTACTCGACCGACATTATTCCCACGAGATACACACACACACATATATATATATATATATATATATATAAGAGACACGTAATACAGTTAACACAAAAATGCTTGTCTTCTAATTTCACACTGTAGATAAAAAAAAACATACCAACCAAATTTAAATTTCACGATGTACTCTACGATTTTTCGTCAATGTAAATCATCTTGGTTGAGGTCAGGGAATATTCTCACGTGTCGCTCGTTCACATTCGTACGCCTGTTGCGATATCCACGTACAGAACTGGTTTAGTTCACCGTGTAATATTTAACAGGTATGTGAGAGATGGGGGGGGGGGGGGGACAATCTCGTACTATCGCGGTTCTTCGCATGCACAACACGGTGAGCACGCGTCGTCGTGAAACCAACGTGGCGCTGTGTTGCTCGTGTTGCCATTGTAAATAATAGGTAAACCGGCGACGCAGCGCCAGAGTCGGCGCACCGTCGATTCTACTCGGCGAAAGGAAAACGACCGGTCGGGCCAGGAAGCGGGAAGACTCGGGACGAGAGAGACGGAACTGTTGGGAAAGACTGAAAAAACGACGGAGGCGAATCGACGTCAGAGATGCCGAGCGTAGTAAAAGTTTGTAGTAGTCGACATCCAATTTCCTCCTTTCATTCAGTCCCACCAGGCGAATTCGAACTCAAGTCCGACGTCTCGAGAACGTTCGACCACCTCGGGATAACGGGATTCTTCAATATCGTATACGAGGTTTTCCATACCGAATCCAACACCCGAAATCCCAACCGTTTACGATGTATTTCGAATTTTTCTATGGGTTTGGAGTCGATAAAGGAATTTTATTTTAGTTAGAAAAATTTTGGTCGTAACCATTTTAGGATTATAATTTTTTTTTTTTTTTTTTTTTTTTTTTTTTTTTTTTTTTTTTCAGTCGTTCGAGAAACTTGAAGTACGCACGGATCTCTTTCTCATGATGATAAGACAGAGATTCGTGGATTTTTTCGCGGGATTTCGATTAGCGAATTCGTACATTTAAAGCCGTAACAACATACGAGTGAATTAGTAAAAAAAAAATACTCGAATCTCATGAAACATTTAAATAAATAAAATTAAGAAAAAATTTGAATACTCTGAATTTTCGGGTCACAGTTGAGCGGTCCAAGTCTGCCTTCAACCGTAATTTTAGCACGCGCTATAGAAAAAAATTATATATATATATAAAAAATTATATATATTATATATATTAAATTTTTTTTGTCTGTTATTAAAATCTCACCCAAACTGATTATAAAAAATATTGTGAAAATTTCATTCGAGGTTCATCAACACCAACTTTTATTTACAAAAAAAAATTTATTTTTCCTCGTTAATTATTCTGAAATGAGTCGGAAAGCGAATATACTTTTGCGCCGTCGTATTCGTAGCTGCGCTACTCTGTCCAGGGCGAGTATTCCTTGGCTTGTCTCGTAGTGAAATCGATACGGCAAAGTGTAAGCATCGTGTTCGTGTCATGCTATGGCCATGTAATGGATAGTGTAGAAATTACGGTCACATAACGCTGAGACCTAATTTTTCTCCTCGACAATTTATTAATTAATTCATTAGCTTTTTCCCCATTTACTTATAGTCGCGACAATTGCTCAAGCTTATTAATTATTATTAACACAACAGAGTCCAATTACGAGCCTCGATAGTCAAACATGATTACTTCTCGTCAAATTCGTACCCAACTCAGTGTTAGAATACTTGTTGTCAAATCGAGAAAATAAATCACGCTAGGAATTCCTCGTGCACGATTTATTCATGGGAAAATATTTCATGGACAGTGTTATTGTTTTACGATGTCGTGAAGTCAATGGAGTTATTTCCTTCCCCGTTCGATTTCACGGTTCGCCTCCAGGATTCTCAAAGTTACATAAATACATAAAAGTAATTAAAAAAAAAAAATTGGGTATTAAAAAAATGTTGCACTGAAGCCGATCGAGGAGGAAGCGAGGTGTCCTTCACACAGGTACAACACGATAGATTCGGTGAAGAGTGCAGCTTGATAAAAATTTGAATAAACCTGAAATAATATTTCTTCATGGCGCACGAAAGTCAATCGCGATGTAAAAAATATTCTTTCTCTTCGACGATGAATTTAGCACGAGTGAAAACTTGACTTTACACGTTGTGTGTGCACGCTCTGGAATATGGCATGCGGCGCACGTTCGAAGAGGTCGACGTTGCTGGACTACTGTACGCCAATCGATACGAACCACTGCATCCTACACGGCGAACATGCGGAAAGTTTTATCCTTGTCCTTTGCGTATTGAAACACTTACCGTGTCGATACCGTGGATCTGAAATTATCTGCACACGCGATTACACTTTGACATCGAATGGTCAACGATGCTATCAAATCTTTGGGTTTGCGACAATAAATGAGAACAAAAGATTTCATAATTAGCATCGTGCTAAAATAATTTTCCACTACTCTTAAGCTGTAGATGGAAAAAAAAAGTTCGTACTTTTTACGACAACTTATTGCAAGCAAACTTCACACATTTTTTACTCGTGAACTTTCTGATTACCTCGTCCAGTTTTTATTTAAAAAACAAGTGTTCAAACTAAATTGCTGTTGACGAGGGAAATCTGCGCGAGTTTGTTATCGAAATGATTTTTACGGTCATTCGTATTCTCATTTTAGGGAATAATTTTTTAATCTGATCGTTGATCTGGACGGGTTTTTTGGTTCAACTAAGCACTTGTAATAAAAGAAAAAATTCTTTGCCAAGTTTTCACTGTTAGGAAGTCACAAATGCATACAATGCTTACTCTGTGAGGAGCAACAAGACATTAAATTAAAAAGTAGTTACATTTAAAAAATGTTTATTTTTAGCTCTACTTCTAAATTAATATTTCAAAAAATCTTCGAAACTATTCGTGTGAGAAAAAATGAATTTTTCGATCGAAAAGCTATCCGAGTTTGCTCTTCCACTAAACCCACGAAGTTTCCATGGTGAGTGCGACAAGACGCGAATTATCGCGTCTAAATAAAATTTTCAATATTCTTCAACTCGGTAAACAATTTTTAATTCTCACTCAGTCACATTCGCCGTCTCATCGTCGCCGTCTCGAGAGCCTTGAGCACAGGTCATTGGATAACTGGATCGTGTGCGGTTCCCACGATGATAAATTTCGATATCATGCTCGTGAGTGAATATGCAACCAGTCCATAAAATCCGATGCGTCTCTATCTGAAGTAGCGACAAATAAAAATGAGCGGACTATTAATAGCTTTCGCGGACCTGCACAAATTATTTCACGCCTCACAAATAAATATTTTCTATTTATCTTAATATTTTTTTATAATAAAAAAAAAAAAAAAAAAATTCTTTCCTTCCAAATCTGTCGATGGAATTATAATTTGGGCGAAGATCGAAGCAAGGCATTCTCGGTCTACCAATGTCGTTTGACGTCATCGTCCACACGGTAGCTCCTGTCACGTCGGTGATGTTTGCGCTTTTGATTTGCGACAACGTGCCAAGTTATTTGGGATGGAATAATATGGCTTCTTGTCGAGTGCAATACACATGTTCATTGTCGACTTCGTCGTTGAGATGTGTCTCTATTGCGCATAGTTTTTGGTCATCGCGATGGACCGAGCGGCGAGCTCGGTAAATATTTGAACTTCAAACGTGTCGAAATATTTTGTAGCGAGCACGTGGCGTTGTTCGACGCTCGAGCGTCAACGGCACAAAGCATCTCCAGTTCGCTCGGGACTCTCACTCCCCTCTACTTACTTCTCTCTACCACAATAAAAAACATAGACGGGACGTTGAAACCGATGAAAAGGTGTTTACCGAATGATAGTTTGATCTCGGCGTTGATTAAAATACTTACCGAGCTATTTGGCAACGGACGTTCGATCGTACGGCCAGCCGAGTAACTTATAGCGGCGATCCGCTGGCATACACGATGCAACGAAAAAAAAAATTGCATCTCCGATTCTTCAACGGTCGGCAAGATAATTTATATGCTATTTATAGGAGAAATTATCCACCGCGATACCGTATTTCTATCTCGGTATTTCGTCGGGATTTGACTTTGAGATTTATTTTTTTGACGTTCGTTTGATAATGGCAATCAAAAAATAATTGCCGCTTAAAGACTGTTGGAAGGTTGAGTGAAAGAGAATTTCGACAATTTTGGGTAAAATGTTTTCCATTATTTTTTTTTGTCGGTACATAAGACAGTCCGAATCTCGGGCTTGATTCTATCACTGATTTCATTTTTGTGAAAATGAATTCAAAAAATTCCACTGGTCCGAATAAACGAAAATGTGTTCTATCTTTTCTATGGAATATTTGAAAAATATTATATGAAATAGTATTTTTATTTTCTGGTTGGAAAAAAAAAATTGAGATATAACGAATATACGAATAAAATCGCGACATTATTCGCGATCGTGTCAGGCGGAAAGTGAAGAGTGTGGAGGAAGACGCAAAGTGGGGAAAAATAAATGTCGAGAGTTCTGTGGGCGCGCGCGCGACCCCCGAACTGTCTTACATCATTGATACGAGATCGTCGGAAGCCTGAGTGTACGCATAGCCGGTAAACAAGTTCTTGCCAACAAGTTTGGCGAGGAGCCAAAAGCTTCCTTCTTTCGTCGTCCGTACATCTGGCTGTTGGTCGTTCGCCGCTGATGATCGAGCGTTTAATACGTGTGCGATTCGTCTCTGCGTGTACTCAGTCTTGGTTGAATACTTTGCAACGACACGAGGCCACACCCCTGCTGCGACAAAATTCACGGGCTTTTCGGCCTTGCCACGCACTTCCGACTTTGCGACACGACATCAAATTCGGGACTTAATTCATCGGCGCGTTCTCTAGATCCGAAAAACTTTTTTTTTCCGAGTTCGACTAAGTATCGGACGATTAAAAGAGCGTTCCCAAAATCCAGCAGCAGTTAATTCGTGGAGAACATTTTTTTGGGTAAATAACTGATCCAATAACAAACTGATTTTTTCCAATTTCCAAGGCACATCGATTGATCAAGATAGATAAATATTTTGGCGATTTTTTATCATTGTATGGGTTTGGGTAAAGGTCCTTTACTCGCATAACGTTGTTCTCTGAGTTCTTCTCGTCGGGTCCTTAAGGTGACCGGCCCGATTACTGACCGCCGAACTGAAACAAGTGTTCTATCATTATTTTTGACTATTTAAAAAAATAATAAACTCGAAATATACGCACCGTTCTAAATTATTTCTGCACTGCGAAATACTATTCATCGAATTTTTCCAGAATACAATTTTCTATCCGAAATAATCGAACTACCGTGAATAAATTAAACTCGCATTGTCCGTCAAAGTTTCGGTCCGTTCAACTACATTTTTCTCGTCCAACTATTCCGTTCTCAAAGTCCCAAGCTATTCGTTCGTCGACTCGGTCGCTTTCGGCTCTGCGAATGAATGCACGTATGTGGGACCAGCTATGGCTAATACCGGCCCTGCTGCACGTGCCGATCGATACCCGGTCTTCGAGCAATCCCAGGAAATAATAATAACGAAAATCGTGCGCAATTCTGGGCAGTGGGACGTTCCTAATCCCACGCTCGACAAACGACTCACGCAAATTAGCTTTGCAGCACTGTTATTTTTTTCTTACATATATATATATACAAAATCTAAAACCGATCCGAAGGCTTATGACGTATTTTCGACCTCAATCTCTTATGAAATTTTAAGTCATCACATTAAGTTCCGGAAATGTAAAATTCACGATTAAATTTTCATATTATTCGGCCATCCAAGAAAAGAAAGTTCATGGGACTAAAGTCGTATTTTTTTTTCTGATTCCCATTCGTGAATCGAATTTCCACGATTTTTATTTTACCTTCCAGCGCGCCTTTTTCCATTCGGAATGTTTCGTACTTGCTCGCTTGGCTCATGGTATAAAACTCTCACGGGGAAGAACGACGATAAAAAAAGATAATTCCTTCTGCACATTCGCGTATGCCGGAGGAGACTAATAGAGTCACTTGGCTATGCCATCAAGCGGAGCGGAGCGCACATGTATGTTAGACATTGTGTCTGCACAGGGAAACAGTGTGTTACGGCCCGGTGCCGGCTCCCGTCCACGGTCACGAAATAGAGGGCGCCCTTACCGCAATGCGCCATAATAATCTGACTGCAACATACCACGTGCCCGCGTTGTGTTTCCGGCACTTCGAAACGGAAAAAAAAATGAACCGATGTGGGAAACCAAATTGAAAAACAAAATCTTTCATATTTTCTTCATTCATTTAATTTCCATCATTGATTTCATATTCTTTGTGTACTGATTGATTTAAAAAAAAAAAAAAAAAACAGAAGAAGCATTGTATTTTATTGGTTTTTGGCCCAACGTTGCTGAAACTCATTGAACGGCCTAGCGAAATGTCGCTGGTCATTCAATTATGTCGATAAGTATATCGTTATCGGATTAACTTTATCTCTCCGCCTATCTCCATTATCTTTTCGAAGGCCTATGTGCCAATTTTCATAAGCATCGAAGCTCTCTGATAATAATAATAATAATTTTGTACCAAGCTCGGTATTTTTATAATGGAAAATAATTTATTTGTTGAGGGATGCGTGGAAAAAAAATAATATTTGGGATCGTTCGAGCCAGTGACGAAGGCCAGTTTGGAAATACTGCTTTGCATGTCTGTTTGATTATCAAGTACTGTTTGCCGATTCGTTTAAATTTTTATTTTTATTTTTTTCCGTTTTTCTCTTTAAAGCTCTATAACCGGGGAATTTCAAGCGCCCTTTTGGAATACTATAACGAGGGTATGAATAGCCGAGTAGCCGGGGTAAACGCGGTGTTAATGAAAGCCAGCTAGCGCCCCTTTTATTCCGGAACGTTGGGGCAACGTCTCGTCACAGGACTGTTTTTGTTTGAACGATAAAGGGACGAAATTCTTAATGATAATTTATTCAACGCGGCGCCGTGTCCACGAATACACGAATTTCTTTCTGGTTTTACTGCAATTGAAAAAAAAAAACGATATTCCAATTCGAGTTATGTGCTGAAGTTTCCAGAAAATAAAGGTAAAAAATTCCCCGAGCCGTAAAATACTCATGCAATTGATCAACACCAGTGAATCAATCATAATTTTCAAAGTAATTTTTTCCCCTGAAATATTATTTTTTAATAATCAAAATAATACATTGATTTATTTCACAATATTGTACTGATTAATCGTATCAATTATTTCGTCGTCGAATCCTTCCTATTTTTGATTGGATAGAAAAAAAAACGAA
Source organism: Listrodromus nycthemerus (assembly GCA_963978505.1). Lineage (NCBI taxonomy): Eukaryota > Metazoa > Arthropoda > Insecta > Hymenoptera > Ichneumonidae > Listrodromus > Listrodromus nycthemerus. The sequence continues at coordinate 3,274,112 of OZ021680.1, forward strand.
ATTCAAAATGCCACACTAATTTAACGAACCCGCATACAATAATCAAAGATTATTGTATTAGAAATAAAAAAATGTCGCTGTGAATTATCCACCGATTCCCACTATTTTTTCAACGTCAGATCTTCAAGAGCCGAATTCTCCAATATTAATTATCAACGACCACAAGATTTTATTCTCGAGCATTATCGTTCGATGATCGAAATAATAAATCAAATGATTTTCCACTATTATTTCCATTAATCGTATTGACAAATAAACCTAACGTCCCTCTCGATTTTTCACTGATTTCAGATTCATAGATGGAGGAAAGTGAGAGCATCGACAATCAGAGCGCGACAGATGAGCGCTACAAGTCCGACGACAATCGGTTGGGCACCGAGATGCGAGAGGACTGCGACGGGAGTCGCGAGAGTTCCGACAAGGCCGAGACTCTCGAGAGTCTCGAGAACATGAAGAATCGGGAGGACAAGTCGGCGACGAACGAATTGAGCGCCGCGACGATGGATCGTGAAAAGTCGTTGTCGCGGGACGAAGATCCGGACGAGGACGAGGGCAAAGGCTCGGACGAGGATGACAACAACAAGGAGAAAGCCAACGACGAGAAGCGCGACGACGAGTCGTCGACGAGAACATCGTCGACGAGCACATCCGACGACGAGTCCGAGACGAGCTCGGAGGAAAAGACAGAGGCATCGAAGCAAGAAACCGAAGATCCTGCGCGACCTTCCGAAAAGTCAACGGAAACGAAGCCGCAGAAGGAAGAACTGCCGAAGACCGAGGACACGACCGACGATAGCGACATCGATGACGACCTTGTTTCCACGATAAATTACAACACGATAACATCCCTCGCCGCTCTCAAGGACATGCTTCAATCCTCCGGCGAGGATTCCGACGGCGTCGACAGCTTCTTTCATCACTACTTTCTGTCCCACGTAAACAGACTGCCGTCTAGAAATCAGACTCACAGTCCGTACCCTTGGGGACGAAGGTTATCCGAGTGCAGAGAGGAGGATGAATACGAGACTGAGGAAGGTGAGGGTTTCGGAAAACGTCATTTTTTTTTTTATGAGGCTAAGGTGGATTGAAGTGGGACGTGTAAATGTAGTGATTGAATGGACGATATCAAATTGAGAGAGTAGGCTGCAGAAGTCAGGAAATGTCTTTACTGGACGAGACAAAAGATTGATAAAAGGAGGCTTATTAAATTTCGAAATTAAAGGATCAATCCGTTTGGAATTAATTGATATGAACTTTAAGATTATTGAAGTCAAGTGAAAAGGGTGGAGAATGTTCAGAAGGATGTTCCAACCGTGATATTTTACAACTGCGAGGATTGATTCGCGTCAAAACTCAGTCTGAGAAGATAGGGTCGTGTTAGACTCGGAGAAAAAGTTAGTGGCATTTTTCGGCAATGCGTAGAATTTCGTTTCTGATAAAGTTGCACAACTTTGGATTCCATTCTCGGTCCACAATTTCTGTGCAAGTCATTGCGAGTTGGAAATACAGCAAGAAAATAATCCTTTTGTCGACCACCTAGACAACATCTTCATTTATATTTTTCAGTTTTAAGCACGGTATACGTAAAAAATTTTATAAAATAAAATCAGTCAACGATTATTTTTTTACTCTGACGCCAATTTTTTCCTCATTTGTGGAAAGTTATTTTGAAATTTAATTGTCCTATTTCCTGTTGAGTTCTATATATTTTTTTTTTTTAATTTTAATATATTCCTATCTATTCCTATACGTTTCGTGACTGCACATTTTTCATGATGGCAGCGGTGTTGATGCTGGTGCGACTGCCGGTACCTATTCGCGTGCGAGTATCGATTTTCCAACTGGTGCTTGCCGGGCTAATCCGTCGGTGCTGGGGTCTCGGCGAGGCGGTCTGTATACAGGAAGTCCGCGGCCCTCTTCCCGGCTTCGAAAGCCGACTCCTTCTCCCTCCGGCTCGCTTTCCATCTGCCAACAATATTCGTTCAAAGTCCATGGAATCGTGAAAAATCCATTTGAAAATTACTCGATACCAAAAATTAAAAACAATCCCATCTAAAAAAATGTTAAATTGTTCCATCGATTTAAATTTCCTACGAATTTATCACACAATGTAATCACGTGCTGATTCGAATAATTTTCTCAACATCGAACTTCGGAGAAAGAAAACTCTAAAAAAAATTACCAGTCATCGGATTCTAGAACAATTAATAAAAAAAAAAAAAAAAGGACAAACCGATCGAGGGAACTTTACCAAATACAATCGATTTTTATTTTGCGCAAACTCCAGCAGAAACTCAAATGACTGGTTATTGAATTTTTTTAATTTTCGGCACTCCGACACTTCTGAATTTTGAATGTTTTATTTCATCGTTACTCGAGCCCCGAAGGGATCGATCCTCAGCTGTTCATGTATGGTAAAAGAAGAAACCAGTAATTCTCTGTATTTTAGCGAGGAGCAAGGGTTTCGAAGCGGCAGGACTGTGACCTGTTTTAATGCGTTGTCACCCGAGGTCCGCCTAAGGCTTCCTCAACCCGTATAGTGACAAGAAGCTTCGAGCATCGATAACTACGTTATCCCCTCGTAGGTCCGCACACATTTACTCTTCGATGTGTATCCGCCTTAAATCCACTTCTGCCGTCCAACTTTACGCAACTGTACGGTTTTACCTTTCAGTGATAGCTCATCCCATTAACGAGCCTATCCGCTGACCGAATCACCTGTATATTAATAAACTTAATCTCGAGCCAACGATCCATTCAACGCCTTTTTTTTTTTTTTTTTTTTTTTGGCCCCCATCTTATTAATTCGTTGTCGTCGAGATTCGACGATTTTCTTGAGTCGTTTTGCGCCAAGACGGGCGTCGAGATTTCCCACCCGATAGTTATGCAATAATTTAACGTTTCATCGAACGTTGGGGCAACCGCGACGGGCATTTGAGAACTATAGCGGCGATGCCCAGCCGCGTGCCGTTTTATACCGTTCACTCTTGCCCGTTGGCTATAACGAGAACACGCGGTTTAACCGGGAAGCTAAGATTAGCGGATAGAGAGCGCGGAGCGCGGTGATTTAGCTTTTCGTTCTATGTCGTTCGACTTCCGTCGACGCCGGTTGGCAACACGTATTATATGTATATCTATACACCATCCAAACTACCCTGTTATTCGGTGCGAATTTTCATTCGCTCGGTCACCCTATTCGCCTCTCGTATCACCTCACCCAAGCTCCCTTTCCTCCCCACCGGCTTACCGTTTCCCTCCCCTTTTGACCCGTTCACTCTCGCGGTCCACTTAGGTAACGATCCGACTATTTATAAAGGCAAGTTTTTGGATGAAACGAGATGGAAATGCCATTAAGCTGACATTCTTTTTTTTTTCTGAAATTGTAACTTTTTCTTCTGTTTTGCATTCGTCGTTTTGGGGTAGTTTTTATTATTGGGTTTTTTTGGTGGTTTTTTTTTTTTTTGGGATTTTTTATTATACCAGCCTGGAGCAATTTTTAACTGAGAAATTAAAGTTTAATTAAGGACTAAGGATTTCGGCCCTCTATTTTTGTTGTTGTACTCATCACATAGAAAACTTTTGATCGGCATGATGTGCCGATGGAACTTACCGACACGAAGCAGATGGTTCGCAATTGTACACTGATTACGATATTTTTCAGTGAAAAGAATTATTCAAAATTCTGAAAAAATATATAAAATCATAGATTTTAATGATATCAAGATTTTCAATAATTCATTAATTTACGTAAAATTTGAATTAAAAAGTTCAAAAATACAGGACGTTTTTTTTAGTTATCCATGCATTTAATAAGCCACTAACTATCGTCATTTATTATTATTTTTCATTGACACGATTAAAAAAAAAAATCTTATTTTTTTTTATTAATTTTTTTATTGTTTTCGATACAATTTCATTTTCAAAGAACGGACGTGCGTCGTTCTGTTATTTTGATTGTGATCTTCGTAACGAGTACGCATAAGTGACGGGAACGCGATTTTCCGCGGTGACGTAATCGTCGGCGTAGATTAACCAGGCGTGACCGATAACGCGTGGCGGGACGGAGCCATCGCAATATTAGCGAGCGCGACTGATTCACTGCTGTGCACGATACACAGTAGCGATTATGAAAAAAAAAAAAAAAAAAAAAAAAAGTGCAATCCCATTTGTAGGTCCCGTTGATCGACGCACTATCCCGTATCGAATAAAAAAAAATTGTAAAAAAAAAGTTCAATTCGTACTTTCCCAGGAAAAAAATTACAATTTCCAACACTTACAGACATAAGTCTTACGTGTTTCACTAAGGACATATCTACGTGGAAGAGCACGTATCGAATAAAAAAAAATTGAAAAAAAAAGTTAAATTCGTACTTTCCCAGGAAAAAAATTACAATTTCCAACACTTGCAGACATAAGTCTTACGTGTTTTACTAAGGACATATCTACGTGGAAGAGCACGTTTCTATCGAACAAGGGAGACTCTGTTAGTTTCAACCTCGACGAGCATGCGTGAATCACCGAAAAAAAATGTACATAACGAATTCTTTGTGATTTGAAGATGGAGGAACGTGTTTTCTTCGTGAGATTGCGTCCATCGTTGAACTACGTGCGAAATATGATACAGTCGAAGTTCCATTATGTCCGGCATAGAGACGAGACGTACTGCGTTAATTTTAATTGGTACATGAAACTAATTAATTAATTACATACCGATGATAATAATTCACCTCAAATTAAGGTGAATTAAAATAAATATCCGTCGCTCTCTTTTGCTTCACCGCAGAACCAATGATGTTTTTTCTCTCGCACTTCTAGCCAGTCACAGGACTTTCACTTCACCTTAATGACCAGGTCCATTTTTCTTTGCTCTCACGCCCTAGACTCGATCCATTGAATATAAAAAACTGTGGATTGTATCCGAACATCTATGCGAAAAATCCATCCGCAATTTGAAGAAATTCAATTTATTGTCACTCGGGATACATTTTTTTTTTATCGAAGTTCGAGGTATCAAACGACCCAGCCCCGGAAGTTCGGAGACGCGTTTCTGGGAAGCTTAATCTAAATTTACAAACAACCCACACCCACGAGAGGCGCGGAGATAAGAAAGGAATAATAGATAGAACGCTTGGCTCTACGAGTAACAAAAAAAAGTTTGAAATTCTTCGATAAATATACATTTATATATGGGGCATTCCTTACCATTTGGACTTCACATATCGGTTTGGTTCCACGATTATTTATATGACTGAACTAACTCTCAGAAAAATTATTGAAGATTTTTCTAGACCGACAATAATTATTTATGATTCAAAAAGTATTTATTCATTTTTTCAATCATTGACAATTTTGAACCACTTTTAAAAATCTAATATAAAATCCTAGTAGTTTCGAGGATTAGTTCAGTCATATAAAAAATCGCGGGTCCAATGCAATATAGAAAAGGTTTATTCATAAACACTTTCAGTATCAATATATTAAATATACCACGAATTTTTTCTACAGCTCTCGTAATAGAAAAATAAATTTTATTTTAAATCACAATATTTTCACGTCCTTCGTCTGGATTTAATAATCAACGTCATTGATCGTGTTTCAGGGAAGAACAACGAGACGACGACAGCGTCGACCATAGCGAGGAACCGCGACGAGGTCAAATACCCGACGACGATACAAGAGTGTCCGGAAAAATCAGAGAGCATACCGTCGAAGGCTTCGAGTCCCTCGTCGTCGGAAAACTCGAGCTCCGAGAAGATCGATCAGAAATCGAACGTAACGTCGAGCGTCTCGGAGTCCCGTCAACCACCGACGACATCGTCTTCGAGATTCACCACGTGCGCCGTAACGTCGCCGACGTCGAGCAAACCGCCGCTCCGGCGAAGACACACCGCTGGATCAGGAATGACTTTTCCGGCAACGGATCCGCCGTCTTACTCCAGCAGCATGGTATTCTCACGCACGAGCCCTCTACCCAGTCCCCACTTGGACAAGAGGTTCTTCGACTCGAGCCTGATCGAGATGAAGAGCCAGGCAAGCAGCTCCAGCACCCTCGACTACGACTCCACTGAGGAGATATGGGTTCGACGCGTTGACTTTGTCCAGGAAAGAAAAAGAAAGGTGAGTCATCTTATTTACTCTGATGCCCATTGGCATCTGGGACCGGTGAAGCATCAGACTTGGCGTTTTCATTGAAGAAGGAGAATGGATTATTCTGCGAGCTAATGCAGTAGAACTTCCGTTGGTCGAGGTCGTCGAGACTAATTGGAATGATTGTTAAAAAAAAAGAAGAAGAAAGATTCATGAAGATAGGTAGGACAGGTTCTATTTTACTTTTCCATCTGGACGAGAGTTTTTTTCCCGCACTTATTGAACATTTTTCATTGCCCTGCAGCGACTAAAAAAAAAACTTTTTGAGACTTTGCCAAATGTCCCATGTCTGCTATTTCCTTCTCCCCTCCTCTCACGGGGAAATCGACGTACACTACGATTTTGCCGGTTTTCTATCAGGAGACAAAAATTTCGCTGCTTAACGATTTTTAAAATCTGATTTATTAATTGGACATAAATTTATTTATTTCAACAATACTCGTATGAAAACGCTGTTATAAGCGCATTTACCGTTTCTCTCTCGCGCAAAATTTTCATTGAATCAATCACACTTTCATTATCATCGTCTCAGGATTGAGGTAACGAGCAAAAAACCGTAAATTCTCAGAAAATAATTTAGTCGATGGTGATTGTCGGTTACCGGCGAGAGATCGTTAAGACCAGTCGCCGCTTCTCTCGTCGACGTCTAATTGCATTAATCGACTAATTACAACCCGCCAGCCGGGGAGAAGGGCGTCCCCACAAATTTGTTTACCGCGAGGACGTAGCCGGGCCGCGAGCGACGGTTGCGAAAGAGAGTAGAGTAGAGTTCAATGACCGTGTCGTTTTTATTCCTCAGCCTTGTTCTACCGGTTACTCGCCTGGACGCTAAAATAAATTTAAAAAAAATAAAAAAAAGTATATGAAAAATGTACGAAACGGCTCGTAAGGAATTTTCCATATGTTTTCGTACAATAACGATGTTTTTCACACTCACTGGGAGACAGAAAGAAAATACGAAGCCATTAATTTTTCTTCATCCATTGCGTCCGCTCTGTGACGCAGCTTGGGATGAACTTTTTTTTTTCTCTTCGCCGCTGAGCCGTTGTCGCTGCTGCCTCGGTTGTCACCATCGAATGCCTTTTATACTAACAAACGAACAGTGTTTTCGTTAAGTGTAAAAAAAATTACGGCATATCGACGAGCGATTTTTGATCATTTACAAAAAATTTCATTTAACGATTTTCGGTAAGACGTTCTTAAAAAGTTCTTAAAAAAAAACATTAGAAAAATATATTGCTGAGATAAATTACGGAAATAAATTATCACCGATCATTGTTGAATTAGTGAAGAATATCTTTGCAAAGTCAAGGTGTTGAAAAAAAAAAGTCGTTCGCACTATAAAATCTATTGTTTCCTCTCCACAAATTATTAACACATTTATTTTGAAATAACTTACAAAAATAAAAAGAAAACCTGGACATTCGCGTTTAATAAATCATTTTGAAATCGGCGAAAAGAATTCGATATATTTATGTGAGTGAGAAAAAAATTTGTCCGTTCACTCGTCGCGTAGAACAGTTTGTAAATACGCTCTCATAGTACAGCGAGATTGCTGCACGACTCTCGAAGTTAGAGACCGAAGAAATAAGAGAAAGGGACAAACGATGTGTACGAGACGAAAAGGAGAGCCTGAAAGGCGGTCGAGCAAATGATGTGGCGAACTTCCGTAAACAACGAGAGCCAACGGCCGGTACCGGAGCGTGACTACGATGAAAGCGGATAAGGGAAGAGCCGTTTCACAGTGGCCAATCACCGGCACGAATTCGATCCCCCATAAGGATAGCGTTCCATAGTCTTGTGCATTATACATATATTGGTATTTATAATTTAACATCCGCTATTCTATAAACTGCAACTACTACATTATACACTACACGATATATATATATATATATATACATCACGCAGATCGTATTAAATAAAACGGCACGAGCGCGCGCATGATCGTTATCTAATTCGATCCAGAATGGTGATACGAAACTCGATTCCCGTTACTCGCACGAGCTCGATTCCCGCTTTATTGTCGAAGAGGAAAAGCCCGCGAAGCAAACTCTTAAGTATCTGGAAGTAGGCGCGAAAGACTAATTGTCAATAAAAAAAAAAAATAATAATTGCAGTTCGTTGCGAAAAGGGAAGAAAAAAAGGTTAATGTTTTATAGAGTCATGGTTTTACGAGGATAACAGAAAATGTGGTGGGATTTTTCTGGCAGGTAACCGGTGTAGCGCGTGCAGAAACTGCAGTACCTCACGAGAACCCGCTTCTGCCTCGAGCGAGTAGTTTCCACTAATCACAGAGAGCCGAGATGGCGCCTCGAACCAAAGCTATCACGTGGTTCCTCCTAACGGTCGAGTCTCGATGCAGCTTTCAGCACGAGAGTCTGGCGGATTGCTAGTACAGCTGCTTATCGACGGTCTTCCATCTGAACTGCATTGTTTTTTGTTTTTTTTCGAAGATTTTTTTTTTAAATTAATTGAATCGTTGTTCGATAGAATTTGAACGATACTTTGGCGTAAGCGTGTTTACACGTTGAAGTCGTTATCTCCGGCATCAGCGGGTGAATCTTTGGTACTCGAGATAGCGGGCTTGAATGGATAACGAAAGGTAAATTTACTGTTGGATTCTCAAGCCATTTTTTTCTGTCTTTCTACCGTTAGAAAAAAAAAATTAATTATCTACGGAGCGTTTCACACAACAAGCAATATTAATGAATTGATCCATGAGTAACTTTTCTTCATCCGAATATTCTTTAACATTGAAAAGTAATCTGTGAACATTTCAAATCGACTTCCAAGCACATTTTGGATTCTGTTCTTACCATATAAAAATTTTATGATGGTCAGCCTTTCGATAAATTTGCAATCGTTTAAAAAAACAATCTCAAAATAATTAACCAGTAAAAAATAGAAAATTCACGTTTTCATAGATATACATCTATCCTTTATCCTTTGAAGCATACTTTATTTTACAAATATGAAAGTCAAAATATATATTCCTTGGTTATTCGTGCATTCTTTCTGCATCAGTGAGGCGTATCATGTGTGACAACCTTTTTGAATTAAAAAAACAATAAATCGAAATTACTAGATCTACGGGAAACGTTTGTTTATTCAAACGTTTTTCCATCCTAAAAAATAATCCTTTCAGATAAGGTCAAGGCTAAGTCAGTCTCGCACTTTTTTAACCATATAATAAATAATAATAAATATAATCACTTGAAAAAAAAAAAAAAATGGATCATCATCGTGAATGCAATCTTAACATGTCTGAGCACTATCAATATCAGGTGCACATATATATGCATAGAGTCGTATCTCTGATGGGAGTAATTCTTGGTAAGATTAAGATCTGTTGAACGTCCTTTTTTTTTTGCTACATCGAGACCTCATTCCAATTACTTTGTCCGATTATCTTTGACACCAAGAATAAATGCAATTCAGAAATATTTCCAAACCCCGCCATAAACGATTTGATAAATCGTCGCTTGAAACCTCGGAACTGAAGATCAAGATGAAGAGTCAAAGATTGTGTAAAAGTTTAGCAAGGTTGAAACGATAGTAAATTGTCTTTTTATTCGTTCCCACGCAGAACACGGGAGTGCTGCACAATTTCTCTAATCGGTTCCTCGTGATCGTCCAATCTCTAAATATAGACCATTGCGATAGCGAGGTAAATAAACATCCGTGGAAACGCACCTTGACGAGATCTATCGCAAACGATCGAGTCGTGGATCAATTGGGCTATGATTTGAGAAATCCTACTGCGTCATAAAAAAAAAAGAATATTTGGAAAATTTATCGACGATTTTTTTTTTTTTTTTTTTTTTTTTTTTTTTTCAAATTCACAACTTTTATTTATTTTTTTACAATTCCAAAATCATGTTTTTTTTTTTATAAATGCAGACGAACTATCGAGTTGACCGACAAAATATAATTTTGGTTGCCAATATTTCATAACCCGAATTAAATTTTCGCCGAATATATTTGTTTTTGGCGTGTAGTTCAGCAAACCGAGTATGAAAATTCTTCAATGTTTTTCTACCGTAAAAAGTTTCAAGAAATTACAAAAAAAAAATGAAATAAAATAAATAACAGAAGTTCGTGAACACAAAATATTTCCTGATGTATTTTTTTAATTTTACTACGTAGTTCGATGAATCGAATATCGAAAATGATGAGAAACCGTGTCGACGGATTACGAGCGAAAAAAATGAAATCTATCTTTGATATCAATGAAGTTCCCGCAATCTTAGCGACAGGGGAGCGATCGTGAACGATAACTGGACGGCCGGCTTACGCTCCACTGTCTTTCCCACCACTTGGGTCGAATCGTGAAGTCGGGATAAATCTCCAGTTGGCGTCGAAGCCCCGATCGAAAAGCGCGTCCCGCGCGCTCGCATGGAGTGCATCGGCAGAAATCATTGTCTGCCGTCGATTAAACCGACGATCAGTACAATGCTGCCGGTACCGATGCTCGTAACTAAAGTGCGAAAGTATTCGCTCGGACCCAGCCTAGAGCGATGTCCCGAGTACGTCGGTAGTAAAGTGCGAAAATATTCACTCGTACCGTATTTGGATCGTTGCCCGGAATATCACGGAACTTACAAGGTCAGTGCGTTAAACGCTCCGGTGAAAAATCTCCTTTTTAAGATTTCTTAAAATTAGAAAGAAACTAGATTGAATAATTAAAATTAAAAAAAATATATATATATAAAAAATAAAAAACGAAATAAAAAAGAATAATTTTTTTTTTTTTCAGTTGTCGAGCATTAAACCTTGGATTAATTAACCCTTTGAAGGTCTTACGTAAACTCCCATAAAATTATTTTTTTTTAAGATAAGACTAATTATTTCTAGATTTAGTTTCATTTAGATTTTTTGATGGTCGAAATTTCTGTCGACTCGATAATTAAGAGCAAACAAATTGTCTCTTCTCCAGTCACCGTCAATGAATTTAATCGTCCGGTGTAATCGAGAGCGTTTATACGAATCGCGAAAAGTTTGATGCCGGATAATTTTCCAAAATAAATCGTACCAGGCTGTAAACACATCGACGCGCGCTTATCCTTGATCGCGTTAAAGATCCGTCGCACATCGTCGCTTCTGGTCGAAATAACTTATCGCCCAAATCTCTTTCATCGATATCACGTTCAAATGAATTTTTTCTTATTTAGTGTAAACGTACGCGAGTTGCCACAAATTTCTTACACGTGGAGTTATTACCGTAAGAGAAGAAGAATTTTTCAACACCATTGACAAAGTTGCTATTGAAAAATTGTTGCAATTCCAATATCCGATCTCCTCTTCACAATTCAATATCATTAATGTTTTATTCCACAAGCAAAATGTGTAATATTTTTACTGACCCTTGCCTGAATCCATGTTTCAAAATTTTTTAAACTTATTATATTTGTATTGGTGACAAATTCGCGACAAATATTTAAGATAATGTTGCCATTGGGCTCGGGCCAACGAAATACAAGTGAAAGTCGTAAATGTTAGTGTAAGAGATTATTATTATTATTATATTTTCCTTTTTTTTTTGTCTGTGTACAAAATTCTTTTTCGCTCGCCACTTTTTTTTTTTTTTTCTTCATTTCACATGTCGTTGTCTCGTACACTCATCGCTCATCTCCTACGTCCGAGTCTCCGGTTCGCCGTGTCCCTGTAGTGACGTTTATTACTTACCAGTTCGGCGCACAGGAGTCGCCGGAGTTTGTTTTTCTCGCGTCTCGATCTCGCGTGCCAAATCCGGACCCGGCTTCTTCTCAACCGGTATTCGAAGCCAGCCGAAGATTTTTTGCCGGCTCTCATGGCTGTTTCGCTCAAGTCGTTCCTACTTCCATAAGCTAATTTTTTTTCGGTAGATCCAGAAACAAATTCACATGGAAATTTTTTTCAAATATTTTATTTCTGTTCACTTACTCGCCTAATTATGAATGTATAAAATATTTAAATTTTCGGCTGTTCTTACGTCACGTCTTATATTAATTTCACGTTTAAATTTCATAGTTCTTAAAACATTATTGTAACAAAGTCTTGCTGATTCGTTATCGCAGACACGATGTTACGATTGTTAATGTCATAAAATTTTTTCGAATCTCGCCACGGCGAGCAACAATGTATGCCTCGCTATAACATTCGGACAGTCGAGCTCTCGCCAAAGCAGAGACATTGTTGGAATAATTGGAGGTTGAAAAAAATCGAGCTTTTTACCGATCATGATCTGCAACGGTGTTCGAAGTTCTTGAATTTCCTTGAATTTCAGTAGTGTCGTTTTTTTTTTCTTGCAAAAATTTATGCCACTAGGGATCGGATTGGGAGAAACGCGTGTCTCAGTTTCGCTGAGATTCATAAATATGTTTTTATTTTTTGAACCGATAGCGACAGAAACTAAACCGGTTATCGAAGTGAATTTTTTTTGGTTCTACAAGTATGAGGTTTCGAATACATCGGTTGATTATCGACGCATTTATTTGATTAAATCGCGTGAATAATTTATGCGTATCACGTGCGCATCACAAATATTGTCTGCCCTTGAAGAAGTCTTCTGCTGTCCTTGAATTTCACCGGGCGACCTTGATTTCTTTTCCCGCAGATTTGAACCGCTTTCCAAATGTTTAATCTAGCGACTACCCTAAAAAGTCCGTATCTAATTTCGACCAAAGATACACATACAAATTCGCGCGTAGTGAGTAGTTTTTTGTTTCTGGACCGATTCCAACGTAAACAATCACGGTTATCGAACTAAACGTCATTTTTATGAATTTTTTTCAAGCACATTTTTTCATTTATCAAATCATCAGAAGGCTTCGATGCGTATCTCAAGACAATGTTTTTTTTCCCAACCGACGATTCAAACCGGCTATAAATAATCGAAAATCACGTTCACTGCCTCATAGATTACGGATACTAAGCCGCTCACTTCAAGATTCAAAGATTCGCGCAAGAAATGCGATTTTTTATGAATGTCGAAAAACCGCTTTCTTAGGTGTTCTTTGGTAATTTTTTAATTTGCTACAAAGTCAAGCGATACATTTTACCTTACCGTTTGACTTTGAGATCCGCCAAACCGCACCCCAACTTCTCACCTATCGCTGACGGTTTATATATATATATATATATATATATATAATTAACCGAGCGATTAACTATTTTGAGCTCGAAGCAAAGTGGCACGATCGTGAGTACAGTCACGTGCCACCGGCGTATGATATTTCGTGTGAGCAAAGCGCGAGGAGAAGTCACATGTTTGTCGGTTGACTCTGATCTTGCGGACCGGGCGTAAGGGAGGCAGCGAATTTTGCCAGGGATATTCATAGTTAGCCAACTCGGCGTTGACGCCCTCGTAAAGAGCTTCGCCGGCTAAACTATTCCGAGGGAAATGTGCCAGTCTTCGAGTCGACAGGCTTCCGCGCGGTTCCCCAAACGCAAACGATTGACTTTTCCCCGTCGATGTTCAGGCAGACTTGTTTTTTTTTTATTTTTTTTTAACGCTTTAATCGGTGAATAAACAAGTGACGAAAAACAGAAAAAAATGTTCCAACATATTAATCATTATTATTTGTGCGTTTTCAATGAAATAAAAAAATTACCGTCCCAACTGCTTCAGCAATTTCAGTGAATAATTAACGGGACAAAAATATACTGACAATCGTTGAGGAGAAGACGATGTAACATTTTTTTCATTTTTCTCTAACAATGTCTTCTTGAGTTGTTTTTTTTTTAAATCGTTTTTTTTTGTTTTGTATCTCTTTCTCCTCAAAACGTGGTTAATTAATGCAGTAAACTTTCCGTTTTCACGGAAAAACGCTCACCCATCCACCGTTCCGAGAGTTCATGCATTCGCAATTTTCCTTCGGTCATGAATGTGCACCACACTTGCCGCGTTATCTCACGGCTCTATCTTGCATTTCATTCGTTTAATTTCTATGTTTTTTTTTTTTTTTTTTTTTGTACACGTCTCGTGGTAAATTCTACTCGAGCGAGTGAACTTCAATGTTCCCGCTATGTAGAAATCCTTTCCCGCCGAGATTGAACAGATAAGCTCCACAGTTTTTGTTGCTCGTCTCTTGATCGCTTGAGTTGTTTTTTTTTTTTTTTTTTTTTCAATTTTATTTTTTATATCGTTGCGATGATTACCTGTGAAGATTAGTAAGGTTTTTTCTCGAGCTGTATCAGCAACGCCGCGAATTTTTTCTTGTTTTCCGACGAGGGAATATTCCACGAGTATTCCTTGCCGTCGCGATCACGCGTGCCGAAAAATCACATCGACAATCCCAACGTTCATGTAGAATCGCAAATTTTACGCTGTTCAATGTCCAATGAGAAGCCCGGAATTATTTTATATTTAAACTGCACAATTTGCATCTTTACCACTCTCAATTCTACCAAAAAAAATCTCTACTGTATTAGAAGTCCACCAAAATCTCTTCGAAAAAGTATAAATCTACCAGAATAAAAATAAAAATATTCGTATTCCGGTAGTTTTATTTCAATAGAATTTTGTTTTCATTTTGGCAGAATTGTTTTACCAGCTGGTAGATATTTTGGTAGATTTCAACTGTGCCACGTAAATGTGCAATTTTCATAATTTTTTCAAAATTTCGAATCGTCGCGTTTATTCACGATCCGAAAATCTTATTTTTTTGAAATAAATTTCATTTGATCGTCGTGGACGAAGGTGAAAGAGACCCAGAATCATCAGAGGTCATTTATATGCCATCGTCAGGAACCTTCCAGTTCCAATCCGTTGTTGTTTTTTCTTCCCCAATACCATTTACACTCCCGGCACAAAAGACCACTGGGCACTCTGCATGCTCCGAGTATCGGCATGGGGCGAACGGAATGAAGAAAGAACCGGTTCCGTCCGCGAACCGTGCTGCCGATACCTGTATCTTTGCACGTGACTTTCTCGTTCGACCGTTACAGGGGGGATGAAACTTGTGCTGCATGCGAGCGCAGTACCTGTTGGCACATTTTTACAAAATTTAATCTCGTACAAACGCACGTGACAATCAGCCTTACAAAGGTCATTCGAATAATTTATCAACCCCCATATCTGCCCTTGTCGAATTTATCGTTTCGTTCAGTTTCTCAAACTAATATTTAATTAATATTTCTGTCGTTCATAAAAACTGGAAATTAACGATTTTTCGTTTTTTTTCCTTCAATATGTAAAATAAATATACGAATATATCGGGAATAAATGTTTTGATAATAAAAACATAGACGTTAGCACAGAAGTAGTCGGGCGAGAAAGAGAAAAATGTGTTTTGGTGGACTTTGCCAGTATCGTCGTGGAATAAGTTGCTTTTGTTCGCGGCTGAGAGATCGAGAATGTTTACCGTCGGCTCCGGCACTTCCCTTTGCTTTCTCGAGGGCAGAATCGTCGTTCATCAAGGCGGTAACATCGTCAAGGTAATCTCCCCCGAGTGCCGAGGAGTCGCCGCTTTACTTCAGTGCGAGGTCAAGGTCGCTGCGGTGAAAGTGCAAAAATTTACTGGCGCTCACGATCAAATTTTCACTACAGATGGACGCCTCATAAATATTTCTCTCTCGAACGGTCGTTCAGTTCGATTAACAATAATTCCGATAATCGAAACACATTTTTTTAACGGTATTATAATATATAATTTTTTTAGTATTTTATTTTTTATTTTGATTTATTTTCAGTATTTTTTATTTAGTATTATAATATATTATTATTTAATTAAACGTGAGAATATATTTATATTATTCGGTCGAGAATCGGCGTTGTTGCGCAAGCTAACGCTGGGATAAGCGAGCGATCGTAAGAACGAAATAATTTGTAATTAAGAATTTGAATAGTCGAGGTTCTGCTGCAGATGGTATCCGCTCCTAACATATAATTCTCGTAACTTCTAATAAAGTGTCCGCGCATCAAACTGTTGCCGTTGCTCATAGAAGTGGCCCCAATTAATGCTAAACCGCCTCGATGCGATCGTTGCACTGGGTCTCGTGACGATGTGTATTTATCACTCTTCAGTATCGCGCATTGATTTATCCGTGAAATTTTCCGACAAGAATTCGATACACAAAAACTCAATTTAATGGACTTTAAAAAAAAAATGAATATTTTCCATTTTTTTATAATCCAATGGATTTTTAATTATCTCGTTTTCTGTTGTTCCAGGAGCTTGGATCTCAGCCCTTGCCGACAATCGTGACCGAAGATGTTGACCACTTGGGACAGAATGCCCAGGATCAAGGTCACAGACCTAGAGCCGGTAAGCGATTAAAAAAAAAACAAATTGAAAAAAACATTAATTTTTATGATTGAAGTCGATAAAAAATATGATGTAGCTTGACGAGCATGTTGATAATTGGGAGACGGGTAGCCGAAAACGGACCTTTGTCGTTTATTTCAAATGCAACTTTTTTAAATGGCCTTGAAGGATCCGTCTAAGGTCCGTTTTGCCCCGATCTCCCTTAATAATCCACTCGTCCCTAGCTACTTTATAACTCGTAGAACTTATATTTATGAGGTACTTGAGAAAACATAAATTGGTTGTTAAGTCTAATTGGACTCTGGTTGTCAAACAGGTACCTGGGGCTCTCACTCGAGGAACATCAGAAAGCCGTCGTCGGGCAGCGCACCGGGTTCTGGGAAATCAACGCCCGTGCCTCAACAATTGGAGCCGGCGACGAGCGCATCGAGCTCGAGCAAGAGTCGCAAAGCTTCTGGTACTCGTTCGGTCTCGAATAGTCGTAGCAACAGCAGAAGCAACAGCGCCGAGAGACGCAGAAGCGGCGGTGACGACACCGCGAGTCCAACGAGAAAAACTGCCCTGTTCGATGCTTTTAGGCCGAGAAGCAAATCGGACGCGAGCAAAGCGAGAAAGCCCAGTATTATTGCGAACATGAAGAACGCCGTGCAGGTGAGAAAATGATGACATTTTTTTCGAAGTAATTCGGCTCGAAACATACCGTTATGGAAGAAAAAACAAGGCGAAAACTTCAACTCGATTGGCAAAGTATACCCAGAAAAATAATTGTTATGTATATTATAATTAAAGATGAATGATTTTGTTAGGTGTATTTGGACAACTGCTGATGCCGATGTTGAGTCGCAAATAAGTTATTGAAGAATAATCGCTGAGGAGGTGAAATTTCAATCGTTCTTCTTTCTTTTCTTTACAGCAATCTCTGCATAGAGGCTCGCACGGAAGTTCTTCGACGGACGTGCACACGGAAAAGGATCATCACAAGGATCACAGGGACAGCAAAGATCCCAGTGGACGGCCGAGAGCCGGTTCGGAGAGCAGTAGAAATCCCGTGAGCAAAGTAATGGATCTCATAAGACATCGCAGTCACAGCTCGATCGGTACGGAGGACAAGCGAAAAGCGGTGAGTGATACCAACGATATTTTCGTGACAAAGATCCTGTTTTCAACGACGACTTTAAATTACCGGTGAATGAGAAGAGCGATGAGAAAAATATTACAGATCAGTTTCCTGCTTTATCAGCGCCGATCATGCAGCGGTCTCGCGTCGGTAACAACAAACTCTCGTATCGTCGGCACAAAGCATTACTTCTCAGGTACAACTTGCTCTCTGTCAAAACGTTCGTGTACTGCTGTAGTATTTTTGAAGATTAACGACGATCGGTACGCCGACACGTGCAGCACACTGACGTCTACTTTTTTGTTCAATACCCACGAAGGATGACAGAATATCAGGGCTTCACTGTAGTGGCTTACTGCTACTTAACTTGACGAAGACCGCAGAGTGCTTGTTCGAACAATAGACGTGCTCGCGAACAAAAGATTTGTCGAGTCTCCCGACCGCAGCCTCTTGCAGAGTGTGGATAAATCCGTGCTCTTCGTGACTCTGGTCTTCCGATTTTTTAATTTTTTTAACTATCGTACCTAGCACGTATCGGACAGTTAGAAAAACCATAACTACCTTTCTACCATAAAATATAATTCCCTGAGGGACCGATTGTCTGGTATAGTTAGGACGGTAACCACTAATGACAATAGCAAATATAATTGCAGTTTAACCGATAAAATCCATTTCAACAGAAAGTGTATGTATAGACGTTTCCTCGGTGAATTATTACGTATAAAAAAAAATCTCTCTCAGTGTCAATAATCGCTAGACAGTATCCTGTTATAATAATCATTATTGCACATTCCGTTTTACCAGATTTGTGCAAGGTTCACTTAACATGCACTCTTGCACACGTGTAATACAAGTTTTCGCCAAAAGCAAAAAAAGAAATCGTTTCTGATAATTATCAATTTCACATACTTTTAGACCGCACATCCTAGACTTAAAAAAAAATTCAAAACTTGATATACTGCACTGGAAGTTGTTATACAGAAACCTTTACCACTTTTAGAAGAAAATTAAAGTAAATTGTTGGAATTGCAATCTTTTCATACTAGAATCACAGTAAACAACTAACAGTTTTTGTAACAATTTTAATATACCGTCAATGTTTCATTACAATAAGTCATTAAATTAAATATATCAGTTCATTCATAACAGCTTACATTGCCAGTAGGTTACATTTCATAAGAATTTCTTGTATAGTATAACAGTGCGAGAATGAAAATTCAAAGTTTATCTGTGTCGTTAATCCGATGTTGTCGACGAAGACGCTGTCTTTGCATAACTGGACAGGGCTCGACTTTCGTATCTCTTCCGTTCTCGTTATCCATAAAATACGCTCTCCCTGGCCACGACAACGATGCGAGAGGTAAATGTTTCGACTCTTCGCCTCCTCGAGTGACGCGGAAAGAACCGGCGCGAAGCGGAATGACAAATTGTCCGACCTTCCGAGATTTAATCTTCCAACGGGTCAAAACAGCTACCCACGCACACGAATAAATCATTGGCGATGCAGCAACACACTAAAAAGCATTTATGTTGTACTTCCACTCAATCCGTTTATTTTAGTTTACTTTTTAGCGCTCGTAGCTACAATGACACAATACACATCCTATACGACCTATAACCGAAACAAAATTTTAATGACTCGTTCTTCGCCTCAACGAAACAACGAATTATTCCCGTTTCACGACCGCGTTGTTACTCGTCTTTTATTGAAATTTTGTTTACTCCCTTACCTATTGCTTATTTTCTCGACTCAGCTCCGCCGTGAACTTTGGCATTCACGACACAACAACAGATCTGGGATCTCAGCGCGCGCGTTCAAGGATGTCGAAACGTATCTTGAGGAAAAATCCATGCCTGAGTGAACCACAATTTTTGCTCGACCAGACAATATTTTTTATCTCCTAATTTTTACTCAACACGACTCTGAGTTTTTCTTAACACTCAGGAAATAGTCTAGACCCGGAAAAAAAAATCGCGTCATAGACAACATAAATTTTTCACAGCTCTGAAAATTTGTCGTCTCGCTCAGCAACACAAGTTTCCATCGAGCGTCTTCTCGTGCCGCGTTCAGCGATAACGATATTCGTAAATATTTTTTTATGAAGATGACTCAATAACTGGCTGCGCTCGCGTTTAACTTCGGGCCAGGTGTCGCTGTACCGATAGCGTTTCGCGCCCGGCTTTCAGCTTACATGCGCACACGTAGTTTGCACCACAAACACGATACACCAACCTCGCGGGTTTCCGCGCTCGTTCGTAGCGGTGCAAGCGTTGCGCCGCGTACGTTCCGGTGACGTATCGCTTTACGACATAAAGAAACCCGTTCCCTGTGTGTTTCACGATTATTTTACATATTACACTCGCGCCCTCGCTTCCTCCTCGCGTCCGCATATGTGAGCGTTAACTCGACCCGATGTTAAACCGAAGATGGTGGGAGCCGAGCACGCGGCACTTCTGAATACACGTTTTCCGCTCAGTGACTTCGCGTGCCGCTCCGGGACTAGAGCAGAGATGTTCTTTCGCGTTTAACACCGATTCCCGGATTCGAGATAAAAAAATAAACATAAAAATAAAATAATTCCATTTTCAGAAATAAAAATAAAAATAAAATAATTCCATTTTCAGAAATAAAAATAAAAATAAAATAATTCCATTTTCAGAAATAAAAATAAAAATAAAATAATTCCATTTTCAGAAATAAAAATAAAAATAAAATAATTCAATTTGCAAAGATTAAAAATAATATACATATCGTAAAAAATCATAAATATCTGAGTGGCGAACAATGATTTTTGTTTCGCGCTTTCTCGGACTGAGCAGTTAAATTATAAGCGCATATGTGTGGTGATTCAATGTCGGTCGAATAAAATAATCGTCGTCCGCGTAGTATTCTCTCGTTCGGTAACCTTGTGCCCGGTTTTACGATTTCTCTCCCTCTTCGTCATAGCGAATAAAGCTGGACGGCATCGTGCTGGCCGCGGGTGTGCGTTTTGGCTTATTTAATTCGCGGACTGTGCACACTTACGTGCCGCGACGAATGTGCGACTATCTCGCTTGTCCCGCTGAGCGTGACCGTGACGGAAGCGAACTCGCGAGATCCGACACGGGATTCTCTTGATCTCCCGTGTTTTAATCGATTTTAAGGGGATTCTGTGATTACGACGATTTTACTCCACTCGGCACGATCGGACACTGCGAAAATACACGGAGGAAAAAAAAATCTATCGGGTCAACAAAACGAGCACTCAGGGTGCGAAATTAATTTTTGGTCGAACTAATGAAATCGTTATAAGTAGAGAAACATTCGATTCGAGGGCCTGTTGGTTCGATCGAGGTTTTCGTTCGATCGAGAAAACGATTGACGAGCCAATAGATTTTTTTTTTCTATGTAGACTGATTTAATAAAAATGGGATTGGTCGAAATAAATATTTCAATGGCCTAAAAATATTTCAATAAAAAAAAAAAGATCGTTGAATTAACCAATTTTTCAGCTGTAAGAAATTTTTTTTATTTTTTGGATAAATAAATATTATGCTAAAAAAGAGGGAAGTGCGCGAGGTGACAATTCGCTCTCGTCTAGTGCTGAGAAAAATATATCAATTTCTCAAGTAAAATTAGCTTGCTGGTTGCCAAATAAAATAAAAATTCTCTTGTCAATTCTACTTTCGATTCTTACAATTTATATAACTATTTAAAAAGTCAGCAATTAATTTTTACGAGAATTTTCTTACTATCGAACTCTATTCTAGTCCACGTAATTTATTCCGAGGTAAACATTATCCGCCTTGAAATTTGTTTATTTCCGATTACTTTTATTATTTTCATGATTAACATTTTTTTTCTTCGTCTCATCTACATAGCAAATGTTCAATATTTTTTCCAAACTGTTCTCATTTAGATTATTCCACGCGACATTTTCGCGTGAAGGAAGAAAAATGAACAATCTCGGTTGCGCCAGCTAAAGAGACGAGTCTGTTGCGAATTTGTGTACGCCGGCTCATTGTAGATTCCAGGGGGAGACAAGGTGTGAAACCGAGCTATCTCATCGCCCACGTTCTAATTTCCTGACTCGTCAACCGAAATAGCCGTGCAAATTGAGGCCGGCTGCGTCAATATGGCCATTTAATCAATGTACAGCACAGTTAGTGAAGTTCGATTAAACTTCGATCCCTCTACGATGAGTGTCGAAGTCATTAAAATGAAAAAAAAAAAAAAAAAAAAAAAAAAAAAAACAAATTCAACAGTACAGTATATCAAATTATGTTTACACACAATTTTACGTACATACGCACAAAAAAAAAACTGAAGAAGCAATATTCGACTCAACGCACATGCCTTGTATGAATATGAGTTCATTTCTCATGTCTTTTTTTTTTTTTTTAGTGCGGAAGCTTGCATATGTGTATTTCACATACGTCGTTGCGGCTCTAGTAAACTCGTCCTCTTTGTTACGTGTCACCTCGCGAGCGATCGTACGATGTCACCTACGGGTTACCGACAATGCGGCATTTGCAATGGAAATTCCACGCTGCCGGAGAGTCGTTCGCCCGCTTGACAGGCCCGTTGCAGATGAGGCGGCTCGACAGACGCGAGAGGAAAGAATTGTTACGAGCTCAGCGAACGTTTCACCGAAAGTGAACGAAGAGTAAAAGGAAAAAAAAAAAACGCACAAATCTGTTGGAGAATTATGTCCAAAAATGGTCTGTCTGCACGAGTGAACAAACCGTAACGTTCCACTTTTCACGGCTTTCAAGTCGGAGATTTGCTCGGTGAAAAATTCACCTCCTATTACCATGGAACTTCCGCATTCGAACTGGCACGATACTCGACAGACATATCGACATTTTTCAAATTTTTTTCCTCGACCAGTTGGCAGATATTAAATACATAGCTGAATATTTCCGATTTTTTTTTTCTCACAATTTTTTTCGTTACAATTACGTCGAATTATTATCGATATTGACCCGGTAAAACCCAGTAAACGCACAAGGCATATAACGGAGGAGATGGCAATATAAAAAATGATTTTCAAATTACTTAAAAAATTTTGCGTCAACCGAGAGTTAAAAAAGAATTGATGTAAATAGTGATTGGGGTAGTACAAGCACGAACTTAATTATTAAGTGCAGTAAAATATATGTACGTATTTTTATTTTATAAATAATATACAGAAGTTCATGTTTGTAAAAAGTCAAACAATCAACTATTCACACTACACAAATAAATCCATAGTCGAGAGAGATGGTTTCTTCTATGAAAAATACCTCATTCGGGGTTTTGGTCAGTTTCCTTTTTTAATTACACGCACATAGTACCGAAGATTTTTAAGATGAAAATGATATTGAGAAAATATTGAGTTTCTGAGAATCTGATCAGAAAACATTCGTAGCTGCCAGATCGAAGTCAATGGGAACGAAAAAAAACAATCAACGAATAAATCATCGGAGACCTCTTGCAATCTCGATCGATTGATCAATTAATGACATGTGCGCAGGAATGTACGCGAAGCCATCAGACGAGCTGATGGCGGACACGTGTCGAAAAGATTAACTGGGATAAACGACGATCAATAGTACTTATATTTTATTCCGTAGAAAATTTACCCGATGTTTTTTCCTGTTGCAATTAATTTGCACAGTGGTTCATGAGTGTGACGCGCACTCATTTGTCATCGAGTCGAATATTTCGCCAACTGACGACTATCGAGTCCGTTCTGACTGACAAGATACGTAAACAATGTCTCGTTTTTATTGTTGGGAGAAAAAATAAAAGTCGTTCCAACCAACGTACAGGCCGATGACTGCAGTGAAACATAAACTTGCCCAGTCACAGTGTGGAAATAATGTGAGATAAATACTTCAGGAGAGACAATATATAAAGTGCAACGTACTTAAAGAAACACTTCAAGCAAGCACTCTGAATTTTTTTCCACCAGTGTTACATTTTTTAAATAATTTATTTATTCCTTCACGGGTAGAACCAATTGACAGGGCTGAATTTATGCATAAGCACGACATGTAAACTTCCAACACAATTAAAAAATATTTTGCCCTTAAGTATATAGTTTTCAAAAATAATAATAATTTTTCTACATAAAAATAGTGTTGCGTCGTCGGTAAATGTATGGCGATTGTTGTATTATCTTCGCGAAGATCAGCGTCTTATTCTTATAATAGCTCGACAAACTCTTCTCTCCTCTTGGGGCCTTTGTCGACTGAGCATATTCAAATATCGAAACCCCTCCAAGCTGGTGAAAAGACCGGATCTGTGAACCGTGCGTTCGCACAATACCTCATACACACACATAAGACGCAGCTCTTTGGGACATTTTTTTTTTTTAGTGTCATACGGGACGGTTTTAAATGTTAGACGGAAGAAGTCATTAAAAATCATGATCCGAGTGTCTCACACCTGTCGTATGTGGGCCGCGTGATCCGAGTAATTAATTCCTCACACTGGCTCGTGCAACAAACACAGGGCATTTAAATCGAGCGAGCCAGCGATGTACGAAGCCATTTATTGTTTATCCGTAAACGAGATCAGGCAGATTAATTCGCGTATACTTTGATGTCCATTCTCGGTGATTTTGTACGTATACCGATTCAACTTCCGGTAATGATCTTTCGACCAAACGGCTCCAATTTTATGGGCAAAAGTACAAACTTAAATTATTCACATAATAAAACCCGACAAACGAGTTTTTTCTATTAATTTACCAAATGATTTCAACGAAATTTTCAACACACGTTTTTACAAAATTAATTTTTTTCTCTATATACGATTTAAAAACTTTCAATAGTTTTTCAATTTCATTGAATGCATTTTATACTTGTATATCATGAAATATAGATTCGAATATATTTTTAACAATTCGATCAAATCTTCACATTATTTTTTGGTTGTATTTTCAGAATTTAGTTAGATCCGTGATAAAATTTCAGAGTCGAGTCAGATCTCATCCACGTGCTCGCACCGCCGTTCGTTTTTTCGTCGAAAGATTAGCAGTTTCTTAAATATTGACTTCCCGAAGGAATTTACACCGTCGTACATTTACAAAAGGCCTTTGCCCTGTCTTCCATGCTCCCGAGGTATTTTAGAGAGCTGGCGTGCTTGACACTCCGGCAATTTAGCTCACCTATACCATAAAACATCGTCTACGTCAAATAACAGCGACACTCGAGCGCAAAGTACAAACAGTGAGCGGAACCTTTGAAAAGTTGTTTCTGGAACGAGTCGCTCCGGCTAGTCTCTTCCCAGTGTTTGATTGGACGCTGCGTACGTGCTGACATTTAAAACAACAGTACAATAGTTTATCCCCTTATCGAAGTGCGTACCGAAATTCATTGATGCTCCAAAATATCTGCCAGATATTTCCACCGCAACTGAGGCTGTACTAAAGGTTAAAATGACCTGAAAATATTTTTAACCCCTTTTTTTAGCGAAACAGTTTTTCATTAATATTATGAGAATTGTTTTGAAAAAAAATGCGAACGTATTTTGTACCTCTGTCAAGAATATTATTGACTAATAATGATTGTTCATCTGTGCGCATGCGCTGTACGATGGAGTAATAGGGCTCATTAGTGGTCATTGGCTAGTACAACGATTTTTCTACGCGAGAAACTTGGTTATTTTAATGAAGGTGGAAAAAACTGTCTTGCGCTCGAGGGAGGGAGCAGATTTCCAAAACGTATAATTTCTGACCCAGGAAAAAATTACGCACTTCGCTCCCTTGCAGCATAATATATTATTTTGGGTCAAGTGTTAATTTGGCCACAATTAAAAAAAAATCTTAACTCTTTAACACATCAGTTGATAAAATTGATACAAATAATTTTGTTGAAGCATATTATGTATTACATCTAAATTCAATATAAAATATTTCGATAAATTACATTTGTATGGGAAAGCTTTTCAATGGCTCTTTTTGCCATTGCGGAGTCAAGAAGGTTCACAACACAATCTTACAGTTAAATGATCAGTCTTGGATTGCAGATTGTGTGCGACATCGTATCGTGCGATCAACAACAAAAGCCACGTGGCGTCGTCTCCATTACTTTTTCGCGTGATAAAAGAAAGATAGAATAACTGATATACAAAGTGTTTGGAGTGTCGAGTGTGCGTTGGTGATTCATCGATAATAAAAAAGTTCATGAATGCTCGAGCATCGTGGGACTGTTGAGAGTTGAGAGAAATGTCTTCGTATTTTCGTTGGATAAAGAGTGGCAAAAAAGATGACTATTTGGGAAATAAGCAGAGGAGTCGCTCCTTGGATTCCAAGAGCCTCGAATCTTCGGGCGTGCGGCTCGTCTTGCAGAATGTATAATTTTCCAAAAATTTATATCTCGTAAAAAAAAAACTTTTAATCTATTTTTCGATTATTTCGTAATTACTGACTCGTTGAACTCTGAAATAATTATGGTAATTTTTTTTTTGCAGAGAGCAGCGGCCCAGCATCAAGCCCAAATCGCAGCTCAAGGTAAGACACGTACACTCACAATTGTCTGTTGAATTAGTAAATTGCCCGCACACTTATATAAATTGCGAAGGTTGCACCGAGCGTAATTGATGCTTTATTTTATTTAAACGAGAATTGGAACGAGGATAAAATTTCGTGGTTCTTGCGTCCCCGAACGAATGATCATTAATTGTGAGCCAAAAAAAATGCAGTTCAACCGGTCGGCTCTCTCGATGGATACAAAACTTACTCTTTTCTCATTCCAAAAAAATATATATATATAAAATCCTAAGACTAAAAATAGAGATCAAAAGTAAAAATGAAAGCAGTTCATCTACTACCTCCTCAAGAAACTGCATCTAGAATCAACCAAGGATCAATATTTTAATTGTGTCAACAAAATATTTTACCATCTCCTTCCGAATATTTGGTTAATTCAACTGTATTTTTTTTTATCACCGACTATATTTTTTTTATGCTTCTCTTCAAGTAATATTCAATTTTTGCATTACTCGAAGTAGTATGCAAAGAGTAATTACCGTGTATAGGAGGAGCACACAAAAAAAAATGTTTCTTATTTTTACTATGAAAAACCATACCAAATCTTAAGCGAAACATCGAAGAAATATTGATCAACTCAATGGCGAAATTGTAGTACAAACTGATCTATCACGTTCTCATGATTTAATCATATGATGTTACTGACGGAGCGAGAAGAAGCTGGTCGATACCTACGAAGGTAAAACTTCACCGGAATCCTGTGCGATGTCGCTAGTCGCCCTCACCGGGGTAACGCAACGAAGAGCGTGCAGTAATGGCGTTCGACGCGCATGCGCGTTACGTTCACAATGCCTCGTGGCCCGTGGACAGTACTTATGCCCGCTTCAACTTTCGTTCACGGCAGCTCAATCATCTGCCGCGGCAAACCTGCGCTTCAGATTGTTCTAGACTGTAACGCGCAACTGCTCCACCGTCGTCGGTGGCGCAGTTCGTACTCTTAGCGTACAGTGTCATACTCGTGAAAACGCGAGAGTAACACATATACGAAACTCGCCAGCGGATCAATGCATCTTCTCATCCGCGGTTCGGCGCGACTTGCTCCGTGCTCGTTCAACTCGACACAAAGCCCCAACGATGCCTCACAATCCCAATCACCAAAACTATCGCCTCGAAACGCTAGAGAAAAACAATTTTTCCTACATTCCCCGTCGAATTTACGATTTTTCGTACCTTCGATCCGAACCTATTGTCGAAAAAAATAAATCATAAAAAAAAATCTGTGAGACGGAAAAATCCAACCGAATGTCGAGAACTCCAACGACTCCGTAGTACCGGGGAGTGAGAAATCCAAGATCGCGGCCCGTCGGAGAGCGAACAGCGGGGGGTTCGACACAGAGTCCGCGTATAGCGCGCAGCTGAACGTCGAGAGTATCGTTCCGTGCGCGGTTAGGTGTGCTCTGCTCGGTCCCCACGTTTGCGTCTCAGTAGTCCGTGGTGCATCCACGTGTTAACGTCGCGCTAACACGAGAACGACTGCCATAAAAACCTTCGAACAACCGTCGCCCAGGTGGCCACCAGTTGTATTCCGAAACAAAACAAAAAACACGCATTTCACGAGTTTAATCGAAGTTACGTCGTCGATCGAATCGAGCGTACATTTACATCAGCACGATCCCCCCCTGTCCCGATGAAAATAAAACTAACGGCGATAAATATTAGTGTGCAATATATGCGTATCGTGTCTACAATTTTATACCCACATTAATGTAGGAGAAAAATAAAAGTCGTGCAACGCTTTTCGGTTGTCGTTAGTCGTATTTTTTTCAACGCCTTATTCTTCCAACTCGCTATCGTCGGGACGCGAGTCCGAGATAATACTTGCACTCCAGACAGACTCGGGTGGTTGGACGATTGCGTCGGCAAACGAGAATTTCGGGCCACTACGTCGCATCTACGATTTGTGATTAAACCGTCCCGGCCAGTGCGAGATAAAACGATTGGTTTTATTTTATTTTATTTTTCGCGACTTTTTTCCGGTTCGAAGTACGCCCAGTGTGTTTAATGGCGCTCGGTGCGCGTGCGCGCGCCTTTGTGTGTTATATGTGAAAATTTTTTCGATAAAATGTAGTGCCAATGACGATGCGTGACACGTAGGGAGATTTTCGCGCTGGAACGTTTATCAAAAGTGTGTCGCTTAATAAATTGATACGCACATATATCATGGCCTTAAACCAGGGACTCAAACGTTGGATATAATCGAGAAGCGTTGACGCGGATTTCGGACGAAAACAAGAACAGAGGATTACGATATCAACACTGGCGAGGAGGATCGAGAACGGTTTGCGTGGAATACGCATGGGAGCTTTGTAGCCGAGCGTAGATGTACGACTGACCGAGAGAGGCGCTTCAAGGGAATTGAAAAAAAAAAAAAAAAAAAAAAAAAAAACACGTTCATGAGCTTTGTTGTCCTTCGTCCCATCGGCAGAAACAGCGTCGTCGAAATTATTCTTGTTACGGTGGAGTACGATTTATTTTCGAATTTATTTTATTTCTTCCATACGGGAAGAGGCCAACAACGCTTCACTCGGGACGCCCAATGGCGCTTGCTTCGGGTTGTCTCGGGCGAACCGCCGTTTGTCCCCTTTGTCTCGAGTCGTAGAAAAATAGACGCGGACGATCCGTTGGGTTTTTCAATCTTACGAGCCTATTTTTACCATCGAATGTTTCGCTGCTGAACCTTTTTTTTTTGCCCTATTTTTCAACTCTTTTTTTTTTTACGAGAAATAGAATGGTAAACATTTTTACTGAATTTTTTTAACATTGTATTTTTCAACCCTTCATGTGAATCGAGGCTTACTTCGACCCCGATTTTATCCTCCGTTTTTTTTTGTCTTATGCCAACTTTTAAACGGTCGGTGTGAAAACGCACACAACTTTTAATGTTAACCCAGGGAAATAAAATTCAGTACGATACAAGTGCGATGAAACTTCTTCTGATTTGTGTGTTTGCAGAACTCAACGTTTAATCTTACTTGTATCGTAAATTACTATTATAATAATAGGACCATAAAAGTTTTTCTGACGAGTGTGATTTTGTAGCACGAGCTGAAGGCGAGTTTGTAGTTAAGCTGAAGACTCAAAACAACCCATTGGGCATTTTATGATTCGCTACGGCGATGCGTACATGGAGAATTAATTATGGAAAACAAGGTTTATTGTTGGAACGGTTTTTACGATTATCCAAGATTTAACGGCTGATCGCGTTTTAGCTCGAACTTCACATCCGGGCCTTCGAGACTTCACGTATCGAGGATTACCCGTCGACGGTGAGCCGTGAGGCGGATTTAGAGTTCACAGGCTTTGTAGATATTTATTCTCGCAGGAAACTCCAATCGCTGATCTGTTTTTGACCAGGTCCGAAAATAGCGTCTCGCCCGAAAATATATAAAATGATGGGAAATATTCGAATCAAATGCGGACAAGTACAGAGCCGATTAGACCCGAACTGGTGTACGTTTTATCAAATAACAAAAACAGCCAAGCAAACAAACATTTTAATATTCTTAAATTACTTGGATGCATTCGATGCAATAAATTAACAGTTAAAGTGAATTAAAAGCGTATTTGCAGGTTGTGTGTAATACGAGAAAAATTTATCTCGAAAGCAGTCTCGTTAATTTAATTC
This sequence comes from Listrodromus nycthemerus, assembly GCA_963978505.1. Lineage (NCBI taxonomy): Eukaryota > Metazoa > Arthropoda > Insecta > Hymenoptera > Ichneumonidae > Listrodromus > Listrodromus nycthemerus. The sequence goes on from OZ021680.1 coordinate 3,303,770, forward strand.
CGTTCGAGCATTCGAACTTGGCTAGCGTTGCACAAAGTTGTATTAAACTGCCGTCGATTCTCGTGCATGTCTTAGCTATTAATTTTATTAATCTCCAGAAGTTAGTTGGAGCTATTATGTTTTCTTTGTTTTTTTTTTGTTAAATGCGCCGTCGATTCTTTGCGGATAGATTTTATTTTTATTAAATGAGCTCTGGCCGTTGCTTAGGGTAGGTCTGCTTTATTTGGCTATGCTGGTGATACGAACACTCATAATATTTTTCATTTGCACTTTTTAGTTCAAACCGCATAAAAAATATCGGAATTTCCGAAACTATTATATCAGTCAATATTTCTTGAGTTGGTCACGACTAAAATTGTAAGATTTTAAATGTTACCTCCATATCTGATTTTTTTTTTAAATTATGGTCGACTTACTTCACAAAATAAATAGCGAAATAAATAGAGTTGGTGTATAATAAAATAATTATAGCAAAGCATTCTCAGAATAAAATACATAAAAATAAAAAATAAAAATAAAGAAGGTAATCTGCATTTAGGGCTCGCACAATGCATTCGTCGAATTGGTTGCAATTATTCCAGGGAACTTATAGTTTCACCGGATTGATCCGAATAGTATTATCAACGTGTAACTGTTTCGTGGAAAAGTGTTTTCCTACTAGGAGTGAAGTTGATAAGATTTATCGCTATAATGACAACTCACGAATTGTCATTGTTATTCAAATTATCGGTTGCGGAAGGTGCCACAAAAATTTTACAGACAGCGGAATATCGTAGAGCGATGTCTGAATATTCTATCTGATGAAACTGATTTTGTTAGGGGTCACGATCCAGCCTATCAACCGGTTGTCTAGAGCTCCCTCGACATTATGGTTATGTATGTTATTGCCTCCAGCAGCTGGGAACAGGTTTTCCCACTTTTTTTTTTCCCTCCACTACAATATCAGCGGTTACCGCTGGTCGATGAATTTCTCGTTCTACAAATCTCCATTTGCCGTCGAAGTTATGATGATAAATATTTTTTTAATTCGGAAATAAAATCATCATTATCACAAAGCTTCTCCTTCTAATCTACTTTCGTCCAAAAAAGTTCTATAAAAATAATTATTCCACGAAATAAAAATTTCCCACGATTATTTGGTCTCGTGCAGCAAGCTCAGTACGTTAAAAAAAAATCGCATTTAAATTTTTCGAAACCTGCACGTATACATTCGTTATTTATTTATTTATTTCTAAACATGATTTTCCAATTTATTGAAACGCTCCGAGCACGCTTTTGTTGATGCAGGAAACGTTATTGTGAAAAACAAAAAATTTCGAGATTCTGTTGAAAACGCGCTCAGGATGTTTTCCATGCAAATATAACTCTCACAACAGCCTTCGGATTGTTCGACGTAGAATATCCGGTGTTCAATCTGTTGCCTCATCCCACATGAATATTCAGCATCGACGTTTCATCGAATTTGTCACCATCGCCCGATTCCCATGAATACTTAATTGAATCCAAATTGTATTTCGATTCCGAGCCAACATTGTCAGAACGTGCGCTTTAATTTCTTCACTGATAAATTGATATCAGCAGCGAACGACTTCTGATGTTGTTCTCTACGTTTCCGCATTCACATTTAATACGACCGTCAGAAAATTTATTAAATTCAGTTAGCATGTTTGTTTCTGACGTAAAAAAAAAAAAATCGGTAAAAAATCCAATAAATGCAGTTTGGGATCGATGGGAGTTTATCGTTGTTAGTTTTGGGTCAGACAAAAGTAGGCATTAAATGCACCGTCTCACATCAGCCAAGTTCTCGGATATTAACGAGTGGCAATTAGTATATAATTGCTACAAAGCGTCCCACCAACGCGGTACTGCAATTACCACATGCGGGTTCTTTCAGCTTCGGCAGTAAATATAAATTCCCTCTGTACCGTACAGTATATATCTCACAGTTAAATGCATACATGTGACTTCATTATTATATATTTAACTGCAATTTATTCATCGCTCAAATGTAACTTTTTTTTTTTAATTAATTTTTTCCGTCTATTTTCCTTGGTAAATTGATAAGAGCTCGTAATGCGGCTTTTATTGAAATTGCTTCACAAGTTCCCGGATGAACTATTTCGAATTCTGTGACGACGCAGCGTCGAACGAATAAAATTTAGCCGATCGTATTCGAGCGAAGGTTGAACGTGTTTTTCATAAATCATCTCGCAAAGTCGCGTCAGCGGGAAAATGAATAGACACGACTGTTCGATACAACGCAAAGAAGTCGTCGACGTCTGCATGTGTCGCTCGATAAAGATGGTCTCCTACTGTGATCGTGTGGGTCCTCGTCCCTCGCTTTTTAAAGGGTCGCCCAAGGTCTCCGGTGCTCTAAAGACGCCAAAACATGATCTTATAATTTCTTCAACAGCTGAAAACCCAGCATTTAATCTGACTTGAACTAACCCAAGGAGAAGCACTGTGAGGTTTTTCAACGTCCTAAGCGTCTCCCCCTTATTTTTTTGTCTCAATACATTCCTTCAAAGTCACGAAGGGTCTGAAAAAAAAAAAATCAATAACCGTTACTACGTTTTAGTCCCACCATAACCGACCCTGCCTTGTGCTGCATCGCGTTCGGGAGCCGGCAGCAGGAGAAATCAACGATAGTCTCCTATCGAAATGAAAACAAAATGGATGCCGAATGCCACGATGATCCATCTAGCGCTCGCAGAGGCGTCGCGCACTAAAATTCCCCATAAGACTAGTCAGTGCTTAGGCCGCTTGTTGTCGTGCGAGCTTCATTCTCTGACCCTGAACGAACCAGTTTCGTTCGGAGGAACGAAAACTATACACAATCGCGTGCCCAAGTCCCGCGAGCACGCCCCAAGTTTCTCGAACCGGAAGTCGGCGTGTTCTGGCGCACGCAATTATACACAATGGAATATTACACACATACATTTTTTTTTTAATTTATGGCACATTTTAATGTATTTTCCATATGGGAAAAATCGCCACAAACAAAAAATTTTTTTTGTTTTTTTTTTTTTTTTCTTAATTTATTCATTACATATAAGCATTTCCATTTGCACAATAGTAATAACAATTATAATAATAGTTATTATTATCGAGATGTATAAAAGTAGGATCGCGGAATTTAGCTTATGTGCGCACTTCGTGGAGCATGCAAAAGAGGGAATATTTCGTGGGCGATTTCAACGAGAAAAAAACAGAACCCTGCGAGCGGGGTTTTCTCTTATATGGTTTCCTATAGGCTTGGAGTTTATGCGCATCGCTCTTTGTTCTTGGAATAACCAGTTTCGACGAAGGAAGCCAAAAACATTTATGATAATTGCATGCGGGTTTGTCTCCACTTTACCGGAAAGACGATGCTGGGTTACGACGATGAATAACGTTTAAAAAAATCCAACGAGGAGATAGAAAGGCCGGGAAAGGCGCATCTTTTTATTGAGATTCGATAACTGTCCTGTACAAAAAAAATGTTTTCCCATATCGTTGAAAACATTATTTTCGGAACAAAAAATAATCTCCTATAATGTGCAGTAAAAATGAAAATAAATAAAAAGGGAACAGTTCTCTTAATAGCTTATTTACGGCTATTCAAATTTCGGCCCGAAGGCGATTCACGCTACGTTGAAGAGTTTTTGTCGTATGGGATGCGATGTTTATATTTTCCCCAGCACACTGAGCACATGCTGAGCGATTCAAGGCACATGTAGCCGTGTTTTATGCACGCTACTGTTCCGAGCTACGAGCAAATTGCGTCACCTGTGGCCACTTGTCGACAACATAGTGATCAGTTATTACGTTAACAGAGTCGTTTACTAAAGTGCTCTTAAGCGATCAACTGAAAGTTTTCCATGAAATTTTACACTACGGAGATTCGTTACTATTTTTTTTATTTTTATCAGGTAACTTTAAAAAATATAATTTTTTCTTATCTCCAGAATTTTTTCGAACATCCTCGGCTCATGATCGACAGATTATTTTTTTATTCGGCGTATCGTAAACTCGTCGGCATTAGAATCGAAACCTTGGCACTTCGTTTCACCTTCGAAACGGAGATAAATAGTATTCATCCGCAGTGAGGCATGACCTTTCTGTCTATAAACGGTAACCGAGAATAATCGAATCGACCAATACCGTGACACAGAAGACGAGCCTCCCCCTTAACTCCATCGTAAACCGCTGATTGCATTTCCTTACCGGTCAATGATTAGTTTACGAAAACAACGATGCAATTCGCAAGTTCAGTCCCTCGTGTTCCCACGTGAACGTAGCAACGAGTTAGGTAACTTGCATATGCGTGTTCCTCACCGGACTTCTACAAACGAAATCAACGATATTTATTGAATTAAATTCTTCACCATGTATATTATATTTTTGAGATTTTGTATTTTTTTTATTGGTACCTTATCAAGAATTCCTAACGACTGAGTGAACGTATTTCATTAAAGAGTGATATGAATATAATTTTTTTTTTTTCCTTTTTTTCTTTTATCGAATTTAAAGAATGTTTCAATGGGAACGCCCTTCGATGGATAAATTTTAGGAATCAGATCAATTCTCATTAGACCAACTTTTTATATAAATTTTCGTGTACAGGAAAATAATTAAATTGGATTTATATCTCGTTCGGTCCAAAGTATTGGCATGTCCACAAGGTGCGTTTCCGGTTTTATTCTGTTCGGTACGAGATTCACCCCTCGATGCATTTGCGTGACCTTGGGGCACTTCTAGAAGGGTGCAACCCCCTTTTAGATGAGACGCGAAACCGTCTCGGAAAATCGATAGTGTTCATACAACATGGATTAACTTCCTCGCTATTTCCGTTACGTGTGTTCTGCTTTTCATTCTCTTTCATTGTTAAATACGTCGAGTTACATTGTTTTTTCATTCAAACGACTCGACGTTGACTGTATCGTCCCGATTTTTTTTTTTTTTTTTTCATAACCGAAGTCTTCTTTCGACTTATTTATTTCGATGACATTTTATTCAAAAAAGATTTTTTTAAAGCTTATAAGGGGCTTCAGGACAAAATAGGAAGAAAACCAACGCCAGGCGAAAAAAAGTTCCTATAACAATATAAATAAATCATACTTTCTATTTCTGATCCAAAAAATTGATCTGTTGATAAAAATATATTGTTGGGAGAAAATCGACTACTAAATTTTACATTTTTTTTCTATCGATGAATTCGACCTATAAAAATGTTGAGAGAGACGCAAGGTGCAAAATGGCGCGCCAGCAGAAAAAATTCAGGCTTCGGAAAATCAACACAACGCAGTGCAAGGTTTTTTTTTTCTTATTCTTTTTATTTATTTGAATCGTCACACGTCGAGTTTGTAGTGTCGGAGATATCACGTTATGTGAATCGACGCTCGCGACTTTCAATCGGACGTTTCCTTTTTCCGGTTTACGGTTCTCAATTGTCTATTCAATGGCGATCAGCTTTGAGCGTACGGGTGGAAATTTGCGAAGCAGACACGCGGAAAGTGTCGAAGCGTTGGACACGGCGTTATTTGCATCGGCAAAACCAATGTCCTTCGCACAAGCCGGCATTCTAATCGTCCGTACGTGCGTCGCATAAATATTAACCGATACTTTGCATTGTCGAATTATTCGACACTGGATATGCGAGCTTCGGGCGTTCCAATGACACCGAATTCGGAAGTGTGAACGCTCGTGAGTTCGTTGGCTATCGTGTACGCAGTCTTCATATCGATTCGTGACCGAGAATTTCGCCCCTCGTCCATCCGGTGTCCAACTTTCCACCTTAAGGATGTCGGAGCTCCACAGTCCCTTCAAAAGTTACTTTCAGAGAAAATTTCTAGCAATTGTTGGTAGGATAAAAATCTGGAAAAATCGAGAATTCAAGATGCAGCAAAGATTGTTTCTGCATCGATTTCAACGCGTCGTTGACAAATTGAAAATAAAAATTATTGTACGACGAATAACCCATCAACTAAACTATTTTTCTGTATGAAAGTTGTTTCGCTTATTTTTATAAATACCTATGCATTTTTTCAGAATTTTTTGTAATCTTTGAAGACTGCTTTTTTCAGAGATTACAAAAAAAAATCTGCAGACATTCATACGTATTCAGGAAAATCATCGAATAATTTGTATGTAAAAAAAAATAGTTTACTTCCTGTGTAATTCGGTGAATAATGATTTTTATCTTCGACTTGGCAAGAAAAAAATTGTAATTATTATTTTACAAAAACAATCTTTGCAGCATCTCGCATGTACTTAATTTTTTTACTTTTTTTTATCCCACCTGGAAGTATTCAAAATTTTCACATATCTAACCGGCGCATTTTACTCAATTATGGTCATTTCAAAATTGCGACTCTTCTCGTGAAATTTCTTAAATTCTGTCAGAACTTCCTCTGGGTTGGATAGCAAAGTTCGTCCTCTCGTCCAGCCGTGTGGCCAACTTTCCTTCGCAACCGTCGCTCGACTGAGTTGTCGCCACTTTCGAAACTGCGACTCTTCTCTTGATAGCTCTTGAATTCTATTGGAACTCTCCTAGGCTTCGATAGCAAAAGAGAAAAATCTTGGAGGAATTTTCGAAACGACCTCGGACTGTTCCTCAACAGATTGGCTTCGCAAAGTGTCGCGTTGGGCTTCGAAGTGCCGGTCTGTGGATGCGAGACGAGAGAATTCCTCGGTCGAGGCCGCACTCACATACGTACGGCGAAACAGTTGTGTATTTATTTTTTCTCAAAGCATGTCATCGGAAACCCACCACGGCGAAAAATAAGCCACGGGATGGCAACGGATAATGAGAACGGGATAGGCGAACGCCGCAGAGGGGAGTTCGGTGCGGGGGGGAAATCCCGTGAGGCGTTGTGGCTTCCAGTTTCGCTTCGACGGAGGTTTTTGGCGATAATAACAAAGGCTGGCAATCGTAACCTTGAACGCTTCCGGCCGTGAAAGGACACCAGCGCCACGTGGCTTCTCGAGCCGAGTGTTTTTTTTTTTTTTTTTTTTTTTCCCCCCCAATCCTTCATTCTTTCTCCTGCAAACTCGAACCTTTGTATTATCTTCAGGGCCTACAACCCGTTGAAGTAAATAGGGGAGTTGTGCGTTTCATTTCGACACACTTTGGTGGGTTTTTATTTTATCAACCGAATTTGGCATCTCCGTTGTGTTTACGTGTACACTCGCGTGAATAAAACGTATTTAGATAAGCAAATCAATACTTCGCCACGGCATATTTACTAGCCGGCCAGAAAGTTCTGTTGTCGAGACATAGGAAACGCGATGATTATTATTATTGTGACCGTTCTAGTTGTTGGGTTCGCAGGACTTTTTTAAAATTCTTTGTCAAACATTGGTACATGTTTCCCTTTTTTTTTTTTTTTTATGGTATAATTTTATTTCATTATTTTTTTAATGAAACGGAAAAATGATAATGGAAGCTATCTTTTTTTGCATAAATCGTTTCTGAAATGACCTCCGACGGTTTTTATCGACAATGTTGTTGTTGTCCTCTTCGCAGAAATAAATGGACATTTATTTATGGAAGCGTGATCTGCGACTACTTCGAGTACTTTCAAATAAGGTCTATGAATTATCAGTTGCTTGCATAAGTTTCCGTTTGGAGAGTTCCAGCGACAATTGAAAAAGTTAATGTTTCGTTAATGCTTGAATAATAATTCTTTAGTCTCGTTGGCCGTTGGAATAATTTGGGGGACGACGGTTTTTTTTTTGTGAAACTAGGGCAAAGCATTGAATAATCTTGGAGATGGTAAGAAAGAACAATAGGAATACAATGTTTGAAAAATCGATTTGCATTGCAAACAGATCCAGCGTGTTATCTTGTCCGTATAGTTTGAGAGAACGGAAAAAAAAACCAAACACGTTAAGATTAAGTTCAGCGCTAACTAATCGAGTAAGTAGGCGAAACGACAGTTTTAATTTACTCCAACAAATTGTACTTTTAAAAAAGAACGCGAAGTTCTATAGTGGCGCCTCGTTGTCACTGGTTGTAAGACTAAATACCTTGGTACTTTCCATAATACAAAAAACGTGCAGTTCATTGGAAACCGGCGAATTATCGCAGGCGCCGTCGAAAATTTGTATCTAAACGAGTATAGTGCGAATAACTTAGAACCGTGTTGGCGAACACTTTTGAGGGCTTACCGCGTGTTATTTCTCGACCACAAGATTATTTCTCGGTCAAAATAAAAAATATTCCTTGTGTATTACATAACACTACATATTATCAAAAAGTCAACCAGTAAGCGAAGAAAATTGAATCCGGACGATAATAATAATTTCGATAGATCATTAAAAAGTAAAATATAAAAAAATCTGATTTTCTTTTATGAATGAAGTTCGTTGATTTTTCCGAACGTTTGAAAAATTAATTTAAAGAATCATCATTTTCGACATCGTAGATGTGCACCGGATTTTTTTTTTTTTTCTAAAAAATAACCAGATTCATTATCTTCAATATTTTACCGTCGACAATTGATGGTCTTGCGATTTTTTTCTTCACGTGATCTCCCACCATGAATTACATCAACTTCCCAAAAGTCCAGCAGTGAAACATTCGCGTCCGACGCTAAAAAAAAAAAAAAAAAATAACAAAAAAAAAACCTCATCTCGAATTTCAGGTCGTTCCGCATCGAGTGTCCCAAAAATTGAACAGACTCATCTGAAATACATTGCGAGAGCGGAAAGCCATACAAAGTCAAGCCGAGAAAACAATAATCTCCGAAGTGTCCGCAACGTGAATTTACATCGCAGTCTCCCCGAGAAAATCGCCTCGTCGCTTCAGCGAAACTTCGGTTTCGACTTTCCGTAATTCCCCGTTTTCCAGTGGTAAAAAAAAAATGCACGGAATAACTCATCTCTTGTCTCACCATCATGGCTCGGGTTCTCACAATCACGAGTCGAAGAGCTCCGCGACCGAGTCGAGTAAGAAGTCTTATCAGGTGGACACAAAGCTCATTCAGGAGCTTTCCGATTTGCAAAAGTCCGATGGGAAATTGTATCTGAATCGTCAGGTGTCACGTGGTTCCGTGAGTTCGACATACTCTTACGGTTCCGCGACGTCTTACGGCTCGAGTCACGGCTCATCGTCGTCCAACTATGGTTCTGGCAATCCGTTCCATCATCAGTCAAGCAATCAATCGGTCTATCACACGATTCACGGAAACGATAATCATAGCTCGTCGAATCACCATAATCCTCTCTACACGATCTATCACGCCGGACATCAGCATCATCTTCAGTCCTCTCACCACCAGCATCATAACCAACCCCACAGACTTCAACACCAACAGTCTCTGCTTGGTACCAACAGCGGCGCTACCTCGCCGACTTCGATCAGCCCAACCGGTGAGCCCGAGAAGCACCATCATCATCACAGCATTCAAGAAATGATACGATACTTCGGCAGGAGAATCGGACACATAAGAAGGCAGAGCGAGTGTCAGGATCCGCCGAAGGAGGAGGAGGAATTTCGAAACAGAAGTCAGAGTTTGGATGGATCGGCGAGACCACCGAACGTTGAGTCCGATTGCGAGACCACCTACAGAATCTACGAGAGCATCCTGAGGCAAGGTAAAACTGGGGACACTTTTTTTTCTGATTATTTACTGATTATCCGTTGAGTTTTACAAAAAAAGGTAACTAAAGTGGTTCGGATGCGGCGAAAGGAAAGAAAAATGCAGAGGCTCTGGGCTGGAAAGCGGCAACGTCATCTTAAGAGGAGGTCAAATAAATTGGGAATTCTTTGTTTAATTATTACCAAAAATATCTGTCTGAGTAAAGAGACAAAAATACTAAGATTTCTACTCGCAATGGCCGACGGGGGGAATTAAATTAGGTAACTATGACGAATTATCATTGAAGGTCCATCAGAACCGACCACTTGGATTCTCTTCTCACGGGAGTTCAATATAATTACGTGAAAAAAAATGTCTCGTCCATTTTCCTGGACTTCCATGATGCATTAATTGAAATTATTTGAAATCCACATTTTGCAGAGTCCAGCACGGTGCACGTAATATGGTCCACGCTAGAAATGATTTAGGTGAAGCAGGAAAGAATCACGACACACATCGGTTCCCACGAAAATACAGCACAACACCCAATCGCCTCGCAAACAACCCTCTCACAATGCGAAGCCGAAAAATGCAGCGTTCCTAGGGGTTTTATCGTCGTCGCGCCGAGGTGTTACAACAAATTTACGTTCGAAGCCAACGTCATGTTCTGTCCCATGACGATCACGAACGCAGCCCACATCCGTGACTTTCGGCCACAGGTTCGATGTAATTCGCTCTCCCGATCGTGGCAGAGCACGGGCCGTGCTTGTACGCGTTCTGCAATGATCGTCGGCACGTGCTTTCCTTCACGACTGATTATAACACTCGTCGTTGGCAGACGTGCAGCTTGTTGACTAAATTTGCCGGCTACCGAGTCGGATTGCATAATCTCTATCGCAAGTCCGCGACGACCACTCGGCTAACACAGTTATACGACAGTGTCGATAGCCGAGAAAAACATAATGCAAATTTATCGAATACAAACGGAATTATTTTTTGTTGAACGTGACGTTATTCAGTCTCTTCAGCTCGATATTTATTATATTGCGTTATCCCGGAGGATACTTTGAATTTTTAATTGCAATTATAATTTCTGGTGATTCGTTGAGATGATTTTTGGAGCAAAGACGTTTTACGCTAGGTCGGACCGGGATTCTATTTCCGTCCTGGCGCTCTTGCGAAATCGCTCAACGCGTCATTATTAATGCAGATTCGTCACCAGACCAGCGGACTTTGACGCACCACAATCACTCCATTGAACGTGCACTGGGGCTCGTCTTGACCTATTGCACCGGTCCGGTAATTCTTCATTTCGTGACTCATTATTTTGCCACTTACCGTCGCTTCATGCTGGTATTTGTCTACGTTCATTGAATGCATCGTCTTTCGGCACAGTCCCGTAAAGCTCCGATGTATCGAAACGCATTGTCTGGAAGTCTAGAATCGTACGACATTAGTGCGATTAAACGATCGACCTCAACACGTATGTTTTTTTTTGTTATTTTTAAAAATAATTTTTTTCATTAACTCAAAAGGCAATTTAAAAAAATTACACGAAATTCCGAAAAAATTAATTAATCATTTTCATAAAAATAAAAAATTAGGTTATCGGGTGATTTGTTGGGAATTTTTTTCGTCAATTTGTTAGTAAAATTTTGGAACTGTTATTCGTCGCGACTAACTGTTGTTAGTCGCGGATTCGAAAATCTCGTCGGAGAGCCGCGTTCCGTATTCTATAAAATGACAATTTTTAATTCAGAATAAATTCTTTTCTAAGTATCTATTTATTCATGGCGATTCTAAAAATTCCGCAAAATTTTTTTTTTTCGACTGTGTTGTTTCCCAAAGCAGACACGATAGTGGATAAAGAAATTGCTCACGGAGAATGTGTGTGCGTCGACGCCAGATAGTGGAAAACGTGATGTCTGCCAGATCCGGCGAATGCAGTTTCAGTCACGATTTCACTGAGAAAATCTGCACCGCGAAAAAAAAATTATATACGTAAGAGGAAACCTGCGGATCTAATATATATTCGAAAAAAAAAAATTCTACCTGTCAGGCGGTCTGACCTTGTATTCTGTGACTACTTTTAGACCACTGAATCGTTTGGTTCTTGCCTATGCAATCGGTCCGATCAAATTTGAATCGACGCTCTTTCTCAATACGCGCATTTTATTTCGCCACGGATTCGCACATGTTCGCCCGCATTAAATTTCGAAAACCGACGCGCATTCGTTGCGCAACAATCTTATCGTCTCGAATTGTAATTCAGATACGTCCGGTCACGAGTTTTTGAGTCACATCTATTTTCCGCACTTGCGATTTTAGTGCCATCCGTTATTTTCACAACGAAATTCTCGGTACTCCGAGCCAGAAATCCTGAATATCCGACTAGAGCAAAATTTTCCGCTTTTCTATTTCAGCTACACTGCCGGTCTCCGTGTATCTCGTTTAATCCTTTAATGCCCGATGCGCCATGTTTCCTCCACGTTTGTGAAACAGTTATTCAAGAATGTATCTCTTTAATTTTTCTTATCTAATAATTACGTAATTTTTTCGAACCCCAAAATGAATGTTAAAGGGGAACGTTTCAAACTCCTCCATTAAGTAAGCGTCAAACAATTGAGAAAATCGTTCTCCTGTGAAATATTCGCTTTCTCAGTTTTAATTCCCCATAGAGAAAGCTTTTTTGAAACTTTTAATGAAAACGTATTTGGAATGCTCGAAAATATCGAAAAATATCGAAAAACTTTAAAGGAAACCGTCTACTTAAATATCGTAAAATACTTTCAGAATGTTTGCATGAAAAAGAAAGAAAAAACATTCTTAATAATGGCTCGTTTACCAAGCGTGACAAATATATTGTAAATTGGGGATCAAAGGGTTAAGTTTGCATTGAACACGAGAGCTGCTGTTATTGGATGACTGAAGCGCGGTGGGCAGCAGCGTCGACGTCATCCCTCACTCTCGCTCTATTTTACCGTGGAGCTTTGGGAGGGTTGCGCACTGCGGATAGTCTCGAAAATCATTCATAGAGACCACAGTGGGGGAAACGTATTTCTCGCAGCACATGGTCAACCTGGCCGGATCGATCGACTTGCCCTTCGTGGATAAATTTCGACTAATCTGACCATTAATCTGCCTTAAATTAATGCAACAAACTTTCACGATTTACACTTTCGCACTAAAGAATGTTCGCTAGGTCGCTGTGACTGAAAGGTTGAGCGATTATAAACTCTCCAGTCAGGCGATCTCAAAGACGCTGAAAGCCGAGAATCGTAAACAGCTACGGTGATAAAACGATTCACGTATCAGGCTTCAGTTTGTGTGCAGTACTGCGGTTTTTATCATTGTTCGTATTCCGCTTCGACTAGACCTCTCGGAGACTTTTCTCAACAGTGCGTATGCGTTTGCTCTTCGGCAATTGTACAAACGCATATCAAGTTTAAAAGCAAATATTTGAAATATTTTTTCTTGCATATATTATTTTTTATATAAGAATATACTGCGATGTGAATTCTTCGCCTTTTCGTATTTTTCCGACGAACAATTCATTCACATATATTGCCCTCGTATGTAATATATAATCTATATATGAATGTGACTTGAAGATTTAATCCGTGGGAATGAAAATACGAGCTGAAGTCCTCGTGTCGATTTTTTTTAAATTCGTTGACTTGTCGTCTGTATTTGCAAGTAGATGTGCTACAACCATCGAAAACGCTCGGTGCAAAAAAAAATAAGAGATTTTCTATTGCATATAATATATTGCTCTTCGTTCTGATAAACGTCATTAATTTTTTGGTCAATATTTTTTTTTAGGTGCCATCAGGAGAAGTTCGTTGGATCCTGGAGCGAGACGATTATCCCTCGGGACACCGGCGATACCGCACAGAGCTTCGGACGCCTGTTTGGATCCGGCTCACGCGGCCATATTATTCCGCGATGCACGTGGGGTGAGTTTTTAAACGATTCGACAATCCGACGATGAGTCGAATGATCCACGATTAAATTGACTGTTGTATAAATTAAAAAAAATCGGAGCACGGTTTGCATTTCACTTTCGAAAAAATTTGAAATTTTTATCGAGGTACTTATTTTTAGCTTGACCCCAGAGCTTGGAGTAGCTTTTCCCGTCGAGGGCTTTTCTCGGTGCAGCTTCGTTCTCTACGTGACATCATGCACGTACGCCAACACGCGACTGCATTGATTTGACGAGTGTCGCAGAGTTCGCTACAGGAGTTGGCACGAAAAATAGCTGCAGTGTACGATCGATAAAACAGCTGTCGGATAAGTCATAGTTCGAAAAATCTCGACTACCGGTTATCCGAATGGAAAATTGCATTGATCGTGCGATATGAAAATTTGTTAGTCAAGAAACAAAAAAAATTACAATGTCAAATTCAGTGGCCTTCCGACGGCCGTTACAATCAATGCCACGGGTACTCGTCATTGACTTGCAAAGTCAATCGATACGGAGAATAAGGTCAATAGGGTAATTAGAATTTCAATGACCTAACATCTGGTTACAGAAACGTCTTCTATCGACGTTGTCGATAATTCAGATTCCTCCCGTTGTTGACTGAAATTCTCGCATTTTTTTTATCTGCTGCAGGTATCGAGTTATACACATCTCTAGGCAATCGAAGATTCCCATTTAGCCGATCGTCCGGTACAGCCGCATCGGGCTTACCGACGGTGATAACCTGCAATTCAATTTCTTTTTTTTTACCTCCTGCATTCCGTCTTCTCTTGCCGTACCTGACTATCCGCTTTGGTACAACAGTTTTGACTTACCCTAATATTGATTTTACGACAATTTGCGATAGTTTCAACAACTTTTTTTTTTTATTGGAATATGACTTAAAAAAAAAATACATCCATTTATTGTCATGAAGAAGACACCTTCGTTTCAAGATATATTTTTATTATTAACGATCTGATCAATTTTTTTTTTTAGCGATTGATTTATTACATCTTAGTGCGCCGAAAATTTTTGAACGCAGTGCAATGATCATAATGCAATGATCTGCATCTCTGATTCCGATTGGCACGCGATTGCGTACCACCTTCGACAATATTCACGGGCAAGTGCGCGGCTACGAGAGATTTAAGGGCACTGGAACGAAGCAGGTCGTTGCATTCCCATGGCGCAATCGATCGTGACATGCGCAGACACCCTTGACTCGCTTACCAAAGGCCGCACTTCACTTCCACCTCAATGGATGTTTCTGCCTGACGTGCGAGCTTTCCAATGCATCCTGCAATAGAACCAAGCTATTTCATGAATCTTTTATGAATTTTTATGCAATCGTCATGAAGACTGTAGAACCGCAAGTTTTTATTTGACTCAGCGTTATTTTTCGAATCGACATATATCAACGCAAAAAAATAGAAAATTTTTTTCACTCTCGTTTGCAGAAATTTAATTGGAAAAAAAAAAAAAAAAAAAAAATACTTATGGTGATAGTTCAGCGAGTAATGTTCCTAAGAGTAGAAAGAGACAATTTTTTTTGTCCGCACGCCAAGTAGATCTGTCAGCGAAAAAAATAAAAAATTACAATTTAATTAGGTAAATAGCGAACTTTTCGGGATTCGTCATCGCAAATTTCGGTGCATTGTCCGTTCATCGTCAATTATGCGAGTAGCTCAAAGCAACAATTTCGCTAACCGAATAGACGAGTTCTCGTTGGAAGCAGCGTTATCGCGTTGGTTCAGTACGTTTCCACGATGAATTTAAAAAGCACGCAATAACGGAATTTATCGGAAGTGGTGAAAAAAAAAATTGGCGAACGGCGATTTGGCACGAGTCTTCTCGGCGGACGGTTGCTCGGGTTTCTCGAAACGTTCAATGTTCGGAAAGTTGAGTACGGTCGGGAAGCGTCCAGCAACAGTTGTGTAATCGGTCGTCCAGCCGTTGTTCGTCAATTGCTCGGCGCACTTACCAGCATTATTATAGCAACTCACAATCAGAGAAACAGCGTTCGTGTTTCTCCCCAGGACACAAACTCGTATCGTTCGCCTCGCATCTGGACTATGAAAAATCTTTAATGTCTTTTTTTTCTTTCGCTACTTTGAAACCAATTTACATGTCCGACGACGAGACTCAATTACAAAAATACTCCAACGCTTCGTACGCTTAGATGACTCATTTTTTTTTTTTTTTTTTTCTGTCAGACTTTACCCTCGAGCTCTCGTACTTTTATCCGTGACGCGGGAACGCATAGCGTATGCACGTTTTTATCAACAGTCGCAATGGAAAATTCAACGTGATTTACAATCTTCCACTGCCCTTAGGAATTCATGCGGGCAATAAATTACACGTGAGACAATGTAAAATTAATTCTTGAATTTTCCGTCAGATTTACAAAAAGCATCGGAATAAAATCCCGATTAAAAAGCACAGAAATCAACTCCAAAGAAATTATCGACATTCATTACGCTTCGCGCAAAGTCGCTTCAATAACGAGCCGACAGTGTGACATAGTATTATATAATAACATAAATTTCGATAATCACGAGCCTCTTCGCAGCTTCCTGAATCAATCGAAATTTCCTGCACTCAGTCCTGTCAACGAAAATCGCTCACTTGCTGCGGCCCACTTCCTCGTCGAATTTCCCCTTCGCCCCTGAATCAAAATCAAACTCATCATTAATTCCACAAAAAAAAAAAAAAAAAAAAAAATTAAACGACAATGAAACTCCCAGCCCTGGAGCTTTCGGTCTCGAAGTTTCTCCTCGACACTCCGCCGTACCGCTCGAACAGCTGACTCCTGTTTTCCTTCTCCCTCGTCTCGCCCAGTAACGCGCCGCAGGCGCGACTCTCGCGCGCTTTCTTCTCCTTCCGCACCGCGCACTCAGCCGGTGTCTCTGGACTCGCTTCTGGTGCTTTTACCGCTTCTGCTACTACGTTGATACGTGGCTCGGATGGCTTGCTGGCTGGCCCAGTGGCCAGCACCGTCTCGGCATCCAGTATTCCGCGAGCCGCGTGTCGCGCTTCAGGGTCACGATTCCTCCTCGTCGTCTCTCGGTTATCGCTCGCTGTTTCTTGTTCGGTGTCCCATTAATCCGCCGTTAATCGACGACCGGCCGCGTTAATCCGATCCTCGCGAAAAACACACCCGGTTTCGCCAACGACACCGAAACTCCCCACGGAAATAATTACTAATATTGTCGTCGCGGTATTTAAAGTAAGCGTCGACCTCGCGAAAAACTGTTCGCCCTTCCCGTCATACCGCGATAACGGTTCTGCGACGTGAGTTGCCTGTACCGTTCGGATCAGGACTAATGTAAAAAAAATTAATATATATATATATATGTATATATATATATATATATATATATATATATATATATGTGTGTGTGTTTTAAATGTTCTGTAAATGATATTAATGAATATTAGTTCGTGAACGTTCAGGTGATTATTACGGTAGATGAATATCTTGATGGGGCGAGGGAAACGCTAGAGTTTTGCACAACTTGGACACCTGATGCCCGTTTAGCTCGCTCACGCATTCTTGGTGGCTGCAGCGAGTCATTAATTTTTCGTTCGGGTCGGATTAAGTAATTTAGTGCAGTGTCGAGTAAAGGAGATTCGTGTGTTTGACCACTTTTTTATTTTTTATTTTTTATTTTTTCATTTATTCTGTTAATTCAAAACAAAGTATCAGGGATTTTAACAGATTTTTTTTTTTAATTAAATGGACCGGATTTTTATTATTGAATCGAGGAGAAAAAAATCGTGGATCTTTTTTTACTGTGCAGTTGCTGTTGGATAGAACTAGAGGGTTAGTTGGAGGGTATTAAATTTTTTTTTTCTCTTGGGTGATTTTTTTTTTTTTTTTTTCTTTTCTAGTCTTGAGAATTGGCCATGTCGATTCTCTCTGAGACGTCCACATCTTTAGCACACTTTTTTTTTTTTTTTGTAGATTCGCAATTTTTTTTTTCACACCGATCGAAATATATATTCGGACGCTCATTATATTATAAATTCATTTTTGCATTAAGCTTTTCTTCGGTATTCGTTTTTTTTTCTTCTTTTTTCCTTATATTTTTTGTAGTCAATACCTTTTCTTTAAATAAAAAAAAAAAAAATTCCGAACGACGTCGACGTTCAATTATACCGATAATCGATCTGTGTGTGTCGTCATGCGTATCGTCGATTAGTTTTCCGACTTCGCTTCCGTTGTTTGCGCTGTTCGGTCTCGTGCAATTTTCATTCCATTCAAGCGGCAAATGCGTTTCCACCGGGGATTTTCCACACTCTCATTAATGTTCCCGTGTGTTATATCCCGTCGAGAAGTGCGCAAGTACGTGTGTTTACTGTTACATTGAAATCAGCGAGAGACAAATTGTATCTCGCGGCTATGGAAAATAATGAGTAAAGCGAAACTCGTCGGACAGACTGAATTTATTCTCGTAACGTTTGGCCACGGAAATACGCATAGAGAATGTTGTCCCAGCGTCGCTTGCGATTAAGATACCGTGGACTGACTCATTCGGCTGCGAAGATATCCTCGTTGTCGCTTCTTCATTGTCCCTACGCAATGGCCGAAAAAATTCCCGAGAAATAATTCGAAATTAAATTAAATTTTCGAAAATTAAAAAAAAAAAAAAAACATACTTTAAATACACAGCGCAGAAATTGCGCGCTCCGAAATGAATATTCTTCATGCGGGACACCCCGCTTTTCCGCACGGTAATTTAATAATACAAAGTTGGCTTCGTCGAAAAAATTGCGCTATGAGAAAGAAAAAAATTCATTGATTTTTTTTTGTTATTCCGCCTGCGATATTTCACTTTGCCTCGATAGTTCACAGTTATCGGAGACAATATCAGTAGCAGGATAGATAAAAAAAAAATTTTCTCGGACAGCGTTGAAATAATCACATTTATTGTGTGTGAAACACGTGGAAAATAACGTATTATCGACTGGACATAATTAACTCAGGTGCATGCGCAGTACAATTTTATTACTCCATAGGAAATAATAGAGTTTATTACTCCCTAGGCAATAATAGAGCTCTTTACTCCCAGAGGAGTATCGGCACATTAGCGAATACCACGAATCTGTCACGCAAGAAATTTTTTTTAATTTTTTTTATTTTTATTTTTTTAAAGGAAGTCGGATAAAAAATATTGCATGCGACGAGAGAGGAAATTAATTTATTAACCTCGTGTGAATTTCTGCCCCAACTTCGCTCAACCATCAGTCTCGAGTCTCGGTGAAATTACTTTGCTTCCTGCTAGCATAATTTACGAATTTTCTGTCGGTAGAAAAATCGGATCTTCGTGTCGTTGCGATCAAAAAATTGTCTGCTCCGGATGGCTCGGTTATCGACTTTTCTCTTGATTTTCATTGGTTTTGTTTGGTCGATGGTTGCATTGTTTGCATTTAATAATGCACGGATAATTTCGAGGTCTTGGATAATTTACGACTGCGGAAAAATGCACTGGCACGGTAGCGAAATATCGTCGTTGATTGAGATGACGAAATTATCGACCGAGCGTTTTGTAGGGTTCCGCTCGTTCCACAATTGGCTTCAGGATTGCGTCAAGTCTCGCCGAAATGGCCCGGTACGTTTTTTTTCACGTTATCGTCACGATTATTCGTGAACGCGATTTCCCCCTCGATGGCTCGCGCCAACCTCGGCAATGACAATCCTCAGAAAATTCGACATTTTTTCAAGCAGAAACTGCGCGCTCGTCCCTTTCTTATCGCGTGGAGTATTTCTCGCTAAATAGTTCCTTCGGTGATTTAAAAACGCGTCTCTGTCTCCGTTACTTGTGAATTCACTTTTTTTTTTTTTTTTTTTTCATTTTTTGAACGTGAATTTTTTTTTTTTTATTTTTTTTTTTACAAAGTTGCACACGTGATATTGGCGCTTGTTGGTAAAGACTTTGGTTTGCAACGCGCGCTCGACCTTTGACTCTGGACCGCGTTCCTCACGGTGGTTCATCCACGTCGCTAGTGAGAAGATAATCAACAAGAATTAACGGTGTGGAGTAGATGGCGAAAAAAAGACAAGGCTAAAAGAACATTACTCGGTCAGTGCTCCGCGGTAGCGATTCGTGCCGAGCGGTTAAAAAAAAAAAAAAAAATGTTTATTGTACGCAGAGATTCGAATCGAGGACACTTGAGAGACAGTGGGAAATTTTGCCTGTACAATTAATTCTATAAACTTGCATTGACGACTATTTTTCAAGATGTATATTCGATGCTGAAACTCATCAAAATAATGGACAGCAATATTGTCCACTTGTTTGTTCGACGATTTGCCGTTTGGCGAGGTGCGAAAAAAAAAAAAAAAGAAAAAAATTCATAAATATTTTCGGCTTTTGGCATTCAGGAAACATTGGCGGCGTTGATGCTGTTGCGTCTCGGAGTGTTCTTCAATTTATAGCACGGCGGATTCTCCTCTCACGATAATTCTCCCGGACTGACTCGGCGACAATGTCAACAGGTTGTTTTTCGCGTGCCGCAACAATGAATTTTTTTTTTTGTTTTTTTTTCTGTCACGTAAACAATCTCACGATTCGCATAAAATAATCTATTAATAGAGACGCGATTCAGCAAAAAGTATCGAGAGCCGAGAGTATCGTCGAGGCAGCGCGGAGATGCGAAAACCATTCTCTGGCACAGGTGTTGTTTTGCAGGCGCATAAACGGATCCTTTCGATTAATAATTCATGCGAAGATCCCAGCGTGTGGAAACACTTGTCGAGGACTCTCCAAAAAAATTAGCAGTTACAAATATTTTGACCCATTGCCGAGTCTCTCGATGCACCGTATTGGAAAAAACAATTTTGGAAAATTTTTCCAATTTTTAATTTTTTTCTTTCTCAAATTCTTTTCGTCCGATTATATTCTTTGTGTATTCTTGAGACACGAATAGTCTGAGCGGACTCGCATCTCTGCGTCCTCACTGGCTCTTACCGCCTACGTATATTTATTAAGTCTCATTTGCCATTGTAATATCGCGTGGGTCAAGTCTCGTACATTCGTCTTTTTACCATTCCCGTCACGAATTGAATAAAGCCCCGGAGCGAAATCGCAGCATAGAAACTTCACCTCGACAGCCTCTAAGATGAGGACGGGCGCGAGCTGGAAAAACACTCGAGGAATATCGCGAGTGCGATCTTGTGGAAAAAAATCCAAGCTGCATAGACTAATTTTAAATAAAAATTAGAGAAAAATATTGTGTGGCACGATATTTCAGAAGAAACGAACCATTTGTGTTATCAAAACATTGTTATCCAGATTGACCATATTTTTCCCTTGTCATCTGCCAAAGAAAAAAAATTTTCCAATTCTCACAATTTCATATGATATTGAAACGACGGCGTGAAGACTCCTAGGATTACATGTTATTGTCTCACGCCGGTATGGAATTGTCCGAATTGAAGCAGAAATTAAAAGAATGAAATTCCTTCGACAGTCATCTAGCAAATTTTGCTTGGAAATTTTGCTTGTTGGTGTTTTTTTTTTTTTTTTCAGTGTAAATGTGCATTTTGACTTCGGACATCAATAACAAACTTTCAAACGTGAACTTGTAAAAATAATTCTTCGTTGATCGAATAATTTTACTTAAAAATTCCAAACATGAATAACATTGCATAATGTTTCAGGAAAAAACAATTCGTCCGTGTGATCGATACTCAACGATTAGGATGACTGTATCTTTTGGTGTTACGCATAAACCGTCGCGACAAATGAGTGATAAAGAAGAAGCAAAAAAAAATGCATTACCATTATCGGGAGTTCGATGATTAAAGTAGCGATAAAAAAAAAATAATAAAAATAGATAATGTTTCCATTTGTTTTAGCGATGTGACGGGCGTAGATCTTATACCGACGTGAGGAACTACATACAACTATAATAAACGGGCGCTTCGACTGCAGTCACAGAACTGCAGAAACACAATAACACGATTTAGCTATCAATGAGTCATTGTGTGTGTGTTTTTTTTTCTTTTTTTCTTCGCACCGATTCATCATTTGACTTTGTAATTTTTATTATTTTTTCATTGCTCTCAGCCCTCTCATTGAGTGGTCAAAACACGGCGAGCGACGATTAGTGATTTATTGTTCTCCTCTTCGCGAGTGTATAAAATTAGATAACGCATAGCCGCGTGATATCGGGTAAAAAAAATAATACAAGAGTGCACACTCGGAATATGGCAACAGTGAGAATACGCACGAGTCGACACCGAAGGTCCGCTTCGGGTTTCCCTCGACAACTTCGCACCATGTCGCTCGGAACGAAGGGGACATAAAACTTTATTAGCCTCGGTCGCGTTATTAATATTTCTAACCCGAGATGTTCGCAAACGTCTCGCCTTTTTTTTTTTCCCCCGTGACCCGCGTGAGAGACCGCAGTCAAGCAGGATGCAAATGTGCAGCAGCGAGATTGACGTCGAAGAAATTGCACTGGGAGACGAAGGCGATAGGCTCGTCTATGCTGCTCAAGCGTCGTGTAAACATCCTTTGGTGTATCGAGTCAGCTATACGCAGACAATGTTTACGCCGTCGTGCCGCTTCCCCAACCCAATCGCGCATTTCTTAGCACGTTGATTCCTTCTTGACTCTGGCTCTGAGCCAATGAGCAAATTTATCCGAGCTTTGTCGTAAGTTTTTTTTTTTCTCCTTCGCGTTACCGTATCACTCGGAGGTAACTAAAGATAAAAAAAAAACAGATGACGTATAATCGACAACTGGAGAATGTGGATGTGGTCGTTCTAGTAAAATTTTCTTAGATAGTTCATTTTTTTTTTTTTTTCAATTCGCGGATATTTTTCTTATCCACATTTTTGTCAAAAATATCGTTCAACGTTCCGAACATTTACATTTTTATTATTTACAATTCTAGTGAAATCTCTACTAGGGTAAAAAAAAAAATTCTGCCAGAATTAAAATAGACCTCTGGTGGAATTACAATTCAACACCACCGAAATTTCGTGCTCATGTCTAGCCTTGTATTCCCGCTGAATTTTTTAAAATCTATTCCGGTAGAAATTCATTAAAATACCGACCGAGTTTTATATTAATTTCGGTACAGTTTTTTTTTTTTTTTAACTTTTTGGTGCAAAGTTTGGTAGAGTTGGAAATAATAAAAATGTAAATGTATCAAACGCACGATATTGACATAAAAAAAAAATTAAAAAAAACTAATGCATGGCAGTCTGTTCAAACTGTGTGTTTTTTGTAGATATCGGAAAATTCCGATATTTACATATTTCTGGGCCAATTTCAAAAGACGTATGTGTCGTAATATTTTTAGATCTGGTGGGAATAAATATTCTAAACATCTGTGACGTTAGCCGCTTTAATGTCTACTAATAAACACTCGAACGCTGTGTCAACTTTAAGCTTGTTAGCTCAAAGTTGCGTTTATCACGACGCACTTTGTGATTGTAGCCAAAGCTGGTGCGGCATTGAAATGTTAATTCATGACGGAATCAAACTGCGAACATAAAATTATTCGAATCGCGCGCGATTAACTCGATAAAAACATTGAGTAACAATTATGCCACGTGAATGCGAAAGTGCATACACAGACGAGAGACGCGACAGAAAGGAAGATTGAGGCAAAACGCACCGATAAAAAAAATTATTTGCGAGACGCAACAAAATTACTAGATCAGTCCGTTTTGCCACCTCTCTTCATTACGGTAACAGAACTCGCGCTTAACACATAAAAAAATGTGCAAACGAACGTTCGACCCTGTGTCGTTTCAGAGGTAAAATTTGCTTACCAGAAGCCGCTGCCTGTTGACACTGAATAAACATCAACACTAAACGGTGCCAACCACTTTTTTACTGGACAGATATACACGTTAAAAAAAAATTTTGTATCTTTTACAACAACGTATTGTCCATAAACCTTCACCATCTGCGTCTAGTTTTGCGTGTAAAAAAAAAAACTAAAACTGCCATTGACACGGGAAATAAAAGAACAGGTCCGTAAATTTAAACCTGAACACCCGAGCTTTTCACTTATTAAAAAAAAATAATTTTTTTTTAAATTTCATATCCATATTCAATGAAATTATTTTTTAGCCTACGACGCGAAATCCAAAATATATGAAAACTCAATAATAATCACACGAATATTATTGAAAAAAATTATCCGCAAAAAAAATATTAATTTTCTCAAATTAATCTCGAGGTGTTTTCCCGCACGATATTTTTTTTTTAATATTTTTTTTATATTTAATCTCCGTGCAATCGTGGGTCTTCAAACTATTTGCAAAAAAAAAAACAAATATGTCCGGAAGATTGAACTTTTGCCACGCATTTCTACTTTCAGTGCTTTATGTACTAAATTTCCGGTGCCAAATTTGCCACGTTAGTGTTGCAGCGATAAATTCATCAAAACAGTGCTAGATTGACTTTAGCACCGACAGGAACAACACTGGTCCAACCTCAAGTGTCGACGATAAACTTTCGTTGCCACAAGATGGAATCTGAAGGTCGTATCCGGTGATCGAAAATATAATTCTCGGTTTCGCCCTACCGGGCTCTCCGTCGCTCGAAACTCGTACTCGCCATGTAAACACTCAGCACACACATCCAGACGTAAATAAAATGAGCCTTTCCGCTGCTCGGTTTATCGTTCGTTTCACATCTCGAGATTTACGAATCGGAAATGCCAAATTTCTCGAAGCCTATTTACCCAGTGACTATTAAATTCGGCCTTGATTGGCGAACCTAATTTAATTTGCCGACGCGCTTTTTTTTTCTGGCATGTCTCGCAACGAGAATACGCGTTGCTGCGACTGCTGCTGGCCCACCGACAACTTTCGCCGATACTTCACACCCCAATGCTATTTCGAATCTTGTCTCGTAAGTCGGTTCTTCGTCGATTGCCAGTTAAGAAAATAAATCAACGATATTCGATAAAAAAAATAAATAAATAAAAATAAAAATAAAAACGTTTCCCCGTCTGAAAATAATAAATCAAATGTAATTGTAAACACGAGAATAATAACAAAATAATAATAAACACTGTGATCGTAGGTTGATTGATGAAAATGAAGCTGGGAAAAAAAAATTGAATCTAAATAGACCGAGAGTTTCCGAATGTTTCTAGGGCGTCGAAACGGCCGGCCACTTCGCAGTCCGCCCAGTGGAATGTTGTTTGTCGATCGAGTTAATTTATTTTAATCTCAATTCGCACACAACGAAAACACCCACGTTCGTATTCTCCGACGTGACGACGTTGTCTCTCGTCGACTATTAAAAAAAAAATAAAAAATAAAAAATAAAAAAAAATACAGACTTCCTTTAGTTTCTTTAGTCACGTCGATGATGTCCCGTCGAGCGGCTCTTTCACGCGTCCTCGTCCCTTCGATAAGCTTTTCGCCACGTCGAGTCACTCGAAAAATACCCGCGAGTCCCGTTCCAATTACTATAATCAATTTTTTTTTTTTTCCCCCAGAGTAGACAGTTCGCTCGGATTTCTTGCGGCAGAAAAATCGAAAGATCGACCGGAAACGGAAACACCGGAAAGTTCCAAAAATTCGCTGTGCTCGACCCCCAAAAAAAAAAAAAAAAAAATCTCGAGAAATGCAAAAGTCGCCGAGGAGCTGAGAAAACTCCGCCATGTGTTTCATACGTTGCCTGTTGATGTCGATGTGCAATTATTTTTTGGCTGCGACCCGAGCTCCCGAGGATGATTGAGGCAACGGCGAAGAGGAAAAATGTGTTGATTATCGTTGATATTGTGACCTTTGATGAACCTCGAACGGTGAATTCACAGACATTGTCGGCGGAACGAATCTACGAGACTTTGTTTTTTTTTTTTTATAGTCGATGATATTTATTCGACGAGCATTTTTGTGAATGGTTTTTATTATTATTTTTTTTGAATTTTTTAATTCAATGATGTAAATATTTATCGACGATATCGAATCGCCAATTCGATGAGACGTGAGATAGGAATACGTTAGAGTGAGATCTCGAGTTGGAGTTCACGACGAAGTTGCATCGAGGAGAGCCGCGAGAGAGGCGGCGTTGAAGCGAGCGAATCTCGGAGAGGATGCTTTTTAGACGTCAGACCAGCGATCCCAGCAATGGACCCGGCGGGACCGGAAGTGCTGGGAAGAACTCGACAAACGGGACCGACGTCCAATCGACAACGACTTCCGGCTCGACAGCCGGCCTATTGGCACAGTGGTGCGCAAAAATCGCTACTAATGTCAAGAAACGCCAGAACTTCAGTCCGAGAACGTTGCTGAAAAAAGCATTGGTACAAATCGTTGGAATTCACACTTTTCGTTGTCTGGTGTAATTTTTTTTTTTTTACTGGCATTTTTTGTTTTTTTACTGGGGAAATATACACGTGGAAATTCGAGGTTCAGAAAAAATATTATGAATCATGACAACGTGATCTGAATTTCTGAATCGCGAGGAACGATGAATTTCGAAAGTGAAAATGCTGCGTCGATTTTTTAAAATATGTATAAATTGTTATATCGTTATATTCTATTTTTTCTTCGCTCGATGCGTCGTTACAATCGTTGATTTAATTTTCTTTTTCAGCTGCCCGTGGTCGATCCCTTCTTGGAAAAAGTCTCTCTCTCCGATCTCGGTGAGTAACGCCAAAATTTAATTTACAATTAATTCTAAAAAATTTCCAAGTCCCTCGGAATTGTGCGTGTTCACGATGTCACACATTTAGATTAATTTTATAAACTGGAACATTAGCGAAATATTGACCAGTCAGTCGATGAACACCGGCAATTAAAGGTGTACGAGTTGGTGAAAAAAATTTAATTTTTAAAGCCTCGGACATTCGACAAAACAAATTATTCGAATTTGGCAGTTTTATTTATGAAGCCCGGGGTTTTATCGACTTTGAGACGGAGAACAATCGGGCATCCTTCCGCTTCGTTCTTCCACGACGCGGTTTACTGTAATTTTCCATTTCCTCCGGTACATTCGTGTACTTGTCCTTCACCCTGTTCCTCCTCGTTTCTCCGTCGCAATTCAATCTCGGATGTCTCCGAGAAGCTTTTCGCATTTCCACGCTAGCGGAAACATCCTGTATTCTTCGTATAAAAGAACCGCGTCTCGAGAAACTACTTTTCCGCTCAGCCGGAAATCAGAGTTACGTGAAGTACCGCTGAGTCTGAAGATATTGGTGCGCGCGGTAATTGAAGACCTTCCAGGTAATCGGATGAGTTCCTCTACTTTCTCTCGAAACACGCGAGAACGCGTGGTTATTTTCCGAAGCGAGGAAGCGTTAACAAGTACGCTTTGGCACGGAACGAGAGAAAGAAAAAAGAGCGAAAGGCAAAGGCGTGAAAAAACCTTCCCAAGTCTGGCCGAGTGTCGTGAGAGAAAACACGTGTGGGGTTCTTTCTTAAATCAAAATTAAAAGATTTTCGAACTTTTAGATTTTACAATTTTTTTTAAAACATTTTTGAAAACAGGCAAAGCTGAAAATAATTTAACGACAAAAATATATAAAGTTTCGTGAATCATGGGCAAAAAATTTCCGCTCCAGTTTCAATTTCCAATCAGTAAATTCAGGAGAGCGAAACTCGATGCGAGATAGAATTGTTTTTCTCGATAAAGAAGCTTGCAATACGCGTGTAATAGATTTCCATTGCTTCGTCCTCGGCACCGAACGACGTAGGTAACAATCGATGAACTCCATTAACGAGATCTCGATAAACTGCCCGAGGAGATGCACGAGGAATACCTCGATGAAGAAACAACGGAATAAAAAAAATAATAATAAAACGCGAACAATATTACCGCGAAAGCCGGTCGAAGCAACTGGGGAGTCCCGACTATCGACACGACTCGATGCATCCAATACTTGTTGGTTGAATGGGTTGTGGATATACCGCCTACCTGAGGGTGCACGATCGATAAGGTTACCCATGACCCTGACCTACATCGATTGTACCTGCGAACGAAAATGTATTTTCTGCAATGGCCAGTAAATTTTTTTTTAAATTATACACTTACGTCGACACTTTTGTCTGAAATCCAATGACACCCTTTTTTCAGTCCTTATGACAAAACGGCTCTACAGCTGAGCGATAATTTCATGAAAATTCTGATTTGTCAAAAAGTTCTAATATCTAATAGAAAATATGAGTGATAAAATTATTAAAAAATAATAAAATGAATTTAAAAAAAATAAAAAAATTCATAATATAAAACGGGTTTTATAATAAATACATCAATTATATAATGACCTACATCGATTGTACCTGCGAACGAAAATGTATTTTCTGCAATGGCCAGTAACATTT
Source organism: Listrodromus nycthemerus (assembly GCA_963978505.1). NCBI lineage: Eukaryota > Metazoa > Arthropoda > Insecta > Hymenoptera > Ichneumonidae > Listrodromus > Listrodromus nycthemerus. Next base: position 3,331,602 of record OZ021680.1, read on the forward strand.
TTTTTTAAAATTATACACCTACGTCGACACTTTCGTCTGAAATCCAATGACACCCTTTTTTTAGTCCTTATTACAAAGCTGCTCTACAGCTGAGCGATAATTTCATGAAAATTCTGATTTGTCAAAAAATTCTAATATCTAATAGAAAAAATGAGTAATAAAATTTTTTAAAAATAATAAAATGAATTTAAAAAAAATAAAAAAATTCATAATATAAAACGGGTTTTATAATAAATACATCAATTATATAATGACCTACATCGATTGTACCTGCGAACGAAAGTGTTGATTGAAAAAAATTAAATACCTACATCGACACTTTTGTCTCGATTCCAATGACCTCTTTTCTTTGGTCGTTATGTCAAAGCGTTTTACAGCCGAGAGATGATGTTAAAAAAAATTCCGATTTGTCGATAAATTAAAACGGTTGATAATATTAAAAAAGGATTGTATAATAAATTATTTTTAAATCAGTAATTTTAAATCATTTCGAAAAAAAAAAAATTCAACTCGCCAAGTCGTGTAAGAGTTTCCGACGGAATAGACGGGTGAAAAAATCCATCGACCCCGCCCACGAGTCTGAACGTCAGTCGCAACAGGACCACCTAGACCTACACTTTAACCCTGACCTAGAAGAGTCGGTATCTCTAAATTTAGAAGTCTCATCGCTTCGATAATTCCGAACTCGAATCTGGATTTGTGCATTTTTTTAAACATAGATTTTCCCACTCGCTCCTTCTTCGTTTCAGAAGCGTCGATTTATCACAAGCTAGTCCACGTTCATACGCTCACATGTTCCAAACGGCCAATGTCCGAAGTATGGCGAACGTTATCCCAGATGGATTCTTCATATCCACATTGAAAAAAAAAAAAATTGCTCTCCGTTTACAGAAAATAGCAAAAAATAGAAAAAATTCCTGCTTCAATTCTTACAAACCCATGTCATATTGAAACAAAAATCTCAAGACGGTCACGTTGACACGTTGTCGATTCAATCATGTAATCGTAAGTATTTAAATAAAATTTCTCGCGTAAGAATTGAAACAGAATTTTTACCGGAATTTTACTGGCATTTTGTCTTGTTTTTTTTATTTTTTATTTTTATTTTTTTTTCGACCATAAATTGCCTTTAACGATTTCCTTCTCGGTCCGAGGGAGATTGGATTATCAGTGCGAGAGTAAACTTTCCGCGTTATCGGTGTATCGCCCTCGGGCTCTTCGGTTCCTTGCGTAATACTAATCGCGATAATGGCCACTATTGATTTAGCCGACGCTGCGTGGAATACATCAAAAGCGACGACAACGTATGGTTTCCCACAATTAATAACACGCGCCAGCAATCGATCGGCTCGTGTCGTCGTTTGCAAATAGGAAATGGAGACTTTATTTTCATTGATTTTTTTTTTTTTTTTGAGTCCGCCAGCAAATTCGAGCTAAATTGCACAAACTTAATTTTTTTCACCTCTAACGCCAATGAGTGACTATTTTATATATTTTTTTATATTTTTTTCTTGACCGTAATTAGCGACCGTATTCGCTATTTTTTTTTTTTTTTTCTGCCTTCGTGATAAACTTTCGACGCTTCGACTAACGAGATGAATTTCACTATGCGCTAGCTCGGAATAACGCTCTGGTAGATACGAATTTCCAAGGCCTTTGCCCACTGAGCTGCGACTATTCCTTTGAGCCAGAGGCACCGTATGCGCCGGTACAGTGGAAACGGATATTATCGATCAGACGCCCCGGCCTGTCTTTGAGGGGACGAGCTTTTGCCATCGCATCAACGTCATTAATATTTTTTATACCTCACTTCAAGAATATTCGATGATCATAATCGATTTTTTTTTCATTATTCATTATTGAAATTATTAATGACAGATGTCAATCTGTCTGTAAAAAAAAAAAATCCGATACCGGTTAATAAATAAATTAATTTTTACAAACCAGCCGCAGCGCGGATGAGAACTTTCTCGGGTACTTTAATTTAGATACTGGGTCTTCGGTCGAACCGCATTTCTTATCAAATTACTCACAGACTCGCATGTAACTTACGTCCGCAAAGGCGCCGTGATTGGAATCCTGTTTCCTTCAACAGGGCATTAATTAAATTGATTATACACATATATATATATATATATAGATATTTTTTTTTTGCAATTTATAAAAGTCTTGTCGTCGCCGCCGGCGTGTCAAGAATGTCGGGAAGGGGGCGACGGGGGTGCAAGGAGGATGGCTATAGATTGAAAAAGTAATCCAAGTCCCCTCAGGCCCGGACTTTGATTATTTTGTCCCTATGCGAACGCTCGTGTCACCGGAAACATTAATATATATATATATATATATATATATGAGTGAATATTTTATGAGAAAAATTGCTTCCAAACGACATCGCCATTTTTTTCGAGAAATTCGAAAAATGCCGAATGATGTAAAATGTTTTTAGAAAAAAAAACAAAAAAATAATTTATCAGTGCCAGAGTGCGAAGAAAAATTTTCAAAGAAATTTAAAGTGGCGAATAAAAAAAAAAACAAGTCAACATTTTTTAAAAATGAAATTTCGAATATACAATTATTATTAACCACCAATACTTAAGGTATTCTCCTTCTCAAAGCTTCCTCCGTCGGGAAACAAAAATGTCGATCAGCACACATTACACATCTCACCATATACCTTAACCTTAATCGACTATCAGCGTTTTTTTCCACAAAATGATTTCGTGAAAAAATATAAATTTCACTGTGCCAATCGACCGTCGTCTCGAAAATCTTTTACCCATTTTTTTTTGGTTTCGAGGTAAACAAGTCGTTGGTAATTCAGGCAGCTAGAGTTACGAGGCAATTTCCGAAGTTAGTCTCGGATAAAACGACGATGCCGGTAACGTACCATACGCTCGGTTCGCTCGCGTATCATCTACACTCGAGAACGCAGAATCGCGATTCGACCATCCGCGTCAACGTATGGAAAAAAAAAAAAGGTTGGCGAGGAAACGGCGATGGGAGAAGTGGAAACAGCCGGTGGTCGGACAGTCCGTACGGTGAGAGAAGCTTTTTTTTTCTTGGCAAGCGGCAAGCGCGAGCGTTTCACTGGCGTTATTCTTGGCTCGACCGTCGGCGACGACGACGGCGGGGACGGCGAACGCGATGCGAAACGCGGACGAGAAGAAGCCGCTCGGCCACGCATCGTCTCACGGATGCGATTCTGGACGGGCCAGTCATTCGGTTCGTTGGCTACGATGCCGGACTCTCTTCACACGCTTCCGGTTTCCGTCACGGTTTCGCATAAATCGAAAGGGACTCGAGGAAAAACATGTCGAGAGAATATGTCGGTTGGGTGAAACAATAATAAATATAATGAATCGCGGATCCGAACGATCAAACGTTTCTTGTACCGTTCATAAAAAAGCGGACTATGTTGGAGACCCGTTGAGCACTCAGCAACCTTGGTTCTAGGTTCTGTGCGGGTTGCGTTGAGTTCCTTCAGCGTCTCCGTTGGGAACAAATAAAATTGGAGTAATTGCCCACACGTGGGCCGAAGGGTCGATCACGAGCTTGGTTTGCTTTCCTTTCGCTTCCTAACGCGACGAATCGGATACTGCACACTGAAAACAAATATTCGTCACTCGAGTGCAACTTGGGTGACAAAAATTGACAAAAATTATACTTTTAATTCGATTTTCAATTCTATTTTTCAATCCTACTTTTCAATCCTACTTTTCAATCCTACTTTTCAATTCTACTTTTCAATCCTACTTTGCAATCCTACTTTGCAATCCTACTTTTCAATCCTACTTTTCAATTCTACTCTTCAGTATCATATGGAATTATAAGAATTGAAAGTAGAATTGAAAAAAGTGTTATTGGATCATTCGCTCGAATGTTTTTATTTGTAGGCTGTCCAGACATTACCACAAAAGACACTGTGCGCCTAAAACGATTAACGTTGAATTTTGTACTTATACATTAAAAAAAAAAAAAAAAAGCTCGCCCACAACCGAAGAAAATTTGTTTGGTCTAGTTTGGCGCCAGTGTCTGGTGTCGGTGTGTGCGCGCGCACGCTATTTCGTCGACACCTGTCCGGCACCAATCGCAACCGATTTGTTTTCATTTATAATTAGCCGTACCCGAATCGATGAACGCGGGGCCGATCGTGTCAGTCGAATCTTGCGTCTCGTTCTTTGTCGCGCATGCCATAACCAATCGCATCCTCCGCAGCACTGACTGAAACGCAGTTGCCTTTTAAAAAAAAAAAAAAAAAAAACCAATTGCCGAAAGGTTCCTCGAAAGGTGCGTTATCATTTTTTTTTTTTTTTTTTTTTTTTTTTCTAGAGCGAAAACTCCAAAGTCCGAGAAGTCGAATTTTTTGAGATCGCGCACGCGGGTATAAAATTGCCGAACGATAATCCGATAATTCACTGCAGTTGACTATTGTCGACAATTGAAAAAATGGTATCGAAAGTACGAGTGAAAAAATGTGTGTTTCGGCAGTTTTTGGACGGTCTTTACTGACGTTCGGCCCGACTGCACTCGAGACTCTATTTCCATCGAGCGAGGTCTCTCGTTTCCTCAGCATCTTCAACAGCCTCGAACTCAGACACAAACCGCGGTCTTCGATGCGCCTCGCCATCATTGCTGCGATATCGGTGATTCTATAAATAATGACCAAAGTTTCGAGACTCTTTACCCGACGGATTAGAAGATCCATGTACTTCGACGGTCATCAGACGCAGAGATCTTTCTATCGAGAATTCTGTGGTTGAACATTAGTGGGAAAAATGGATGACGTGTCAGTTGGATTTTTTATTGCAATTCGAAGATTGGTGTTGCAACGCGGTGCACGCTCGTTCGACGTGAACTTTTTCATAAATTGATCAGATAACCGTGAGAAAAAGGGTGGAAACGTAAATCGAGTTTCATTTTTATTTTAACGAAGAAACAATCGTCAAATAAAAAAATCGCTTACAAAATCGGAGACCAGTGATGACTTTATGCAATAATGTTGACGCTGCACTATTATTCGAACGCGGCGACGATCCGAGCTGCGATGCGACAAGTCGCAGCCTCCTGGTTAAGCCAGGAGGACGACGATCCTGTGTACTCGAAGGATCTTATCAAAGAATTCGACGTGGAAAATCCGCCGTTAGAGGACGAACTCGCCTGGGTTCTTTCCAAAGGTAACGATGCGGTATTTAATTTTCGCCAATCTATTATAGTTTTTGCACATATTTAAAACCCATTTTGACTGCAGAGGAAAAAAAACAATTTTTTTTATTTTCACAATTTTTTTATTTTTCGACGAATTATATTTTCTGTTTAAAAAATATTGTTGAGTTAGAAAGAAATAATATTGTGTATGTGACGATTTGTGGTGAATGTTTGAACACTTTTTCCGTCGGTCTTAAATATTTTATCGCCTGTCGCTCCGACCGTCGCCCATTAAAGAGAGATCGTCAAAATTCCGCAAGAGTCTTCAACGGAAATTTCGACGATTTGATCTATCGTGGCAAACATTGACAAAGACCGAGCTGACGGAATTTCGTTTTTATTATTCGATACCAAAAATATATGCTCCATGTCTTCAGCACAATTTTCTGGCAATATGGACAACAATATTCAAAGTTCCATCACTTCACAAAAATATTTAATATAATAAAAAAATAATTCCGTTTAAAAAGAAATTCTCAAAATTGTATCTTAAAATCGAGGAGAGAATATTTTTAAGCCCATCGTGCCAACGAAGCAAGTATGTTAAAAAAGTTTCCCACGAAACGCTTTACGAAATAATTTTTCAAGAATGTTTCCTGAATCATTCAGAATTTTTTTTTTTTTTGTAAAATCCTGTAAAATCGTATTGGATTTTTTCTTTGGCAAAACCGTGTATGTGTTACGTGGTCGATAGTCAACCAATTAAACTCGTGTGTGTTCGATAATTGGATACTTTGCTTAGAAAAAACGATGAGTATACCCGGATGTGGAGACTCGACTTTCCGATAGTTGCGCGAGAGTTCGAGGCCGATATAATTGCTTTCAACCGTGGCGAAGGTAGAGCGCGGTTTGGCTTCTTTGAGTTCTCGAATTTCCTATATTGCGCGCTATTCAACATCGTTTCTAGACACAATTTACTATACTCGTGCCTCCTTTGCCGTCGCTAATTACCTAACCGTAGCAAATTATCGACCAATTAACTTCACCAACGACTCGACTGAGCGACTTCATTTATACGGATCAGAAATGCTAGCAATTTGTGTCAACATCTTCACGGCTACTAATTACGAAGCCTTGTACACCTTCCACTCTGTACAGCTTCGAACGATCGAATGCGAGTTCTCAGGTCAGGACTATAAAAAAAAAAAGTCGGTCGATGACGAAATCTCCAGTCTGAATTTTTTTTTTTCCTTTATCAATATTACAGTTAATTTTATGGAATTTATTTTTTCACTTGTCGAAAATTAAATTCCATAAAATCGAACGATCGAATTCGAGTTCTCAAGTCGGGACTATAAAAAAAAAGTCGATCGACGACGAAACCTCCAGTCTGAATTTTTTTTTTTATTATCAATATTGCAGTTAATTTTATGGAATTTATTTTTTGATTTGTCGAAAATTAAATTCCATAAAATCGAACGATCGAATTCGAGTTCTCAAGTCGGGACTAGAAAAACTAAAAAGTTAGTCGATGACGAAACATCCAGTCTTTAATTATTTATTTTTTGTTATTAATATCGCGGTTAATTTTATGGTATTCTCGTACCGGTAGTACAAAAACTTGGACTCTCCTTAAGCGCCGTGAACGAAGATAGACACGGATAGAGTTTCAAGCCTTACCAGCAATTGCGTCCCCTCGCACGAAGTACCCGTTGCTGTTTTCCATTCTGGCACAAGCGAGCCACAGTCCGACCATAGTTTCTGAGTCAGTTGCCTGCCGGTTTCTGTGCGGTGGTGAATGTCCCTCGTCTCGCTTATCCACACTTTCCGCGAACGGAGATCGAGTGTATTGTCGAAATTATCTTGTAATTTCGAAGCTTTTTCACAAAAAAAAAATCAGTTCAACGCTTAGAAGAAAAAAAACCAGAAATAAATAAAAAATAAATAAATGCAGATAAATAATTCTTCAATGTTTGTCCGTCCATGAAATTTAATTACCGTACGATTAAATAAATAATCGGGACAGATTCTGTTTAAAATAAATAATATGCTGCTATAAATAAATAAATTATTATTGTGGTCCTGAGAATACTCGATTAAATACTGTGATTCGATCAGTCGATCGAACTATCGAAGGTGTGACTCACGAGTCGTATCGCGAAAAATGCCCGTTGCTTTTCGACGAGAGTCGCGGATTCGTGTAACACCTTGACGCTTGGGACGATTTCCTTATTAAGTTCAATAATCGTAAATCACACCTCGTTGACACCGACACGACGAAACGGATTTTCGTCACACTCTCTACAAATCATTGCGTCACAGCACTTAACGAAGGACACGAGGGTACTTTGTAATTAAAAAAAAAAAAAAAAAAACGTTGATCTTTTTTCGATAAGATAATTGTGACACGATAATCTAATTTCCGATAATAAAAAAAAAATAGACAATAATGAGAATCGCTAAATTCTATTAATTGAATGTCTTGTAATAAATTGTTTGCAATAAATGTCAATTCACTGATAATCATTTTTATTTGTCCTTGTCGGAAAAATAAAAATTTTGTCGGTAATGTGCATTTAAAAAAAATTGAAAACAATAATACTAGCAGTGGAGAAAATTAATGAATTGCACAGTCACCGTTCAACGTGCCCGCATCGAGTGTCAATGAACTCGTTGCTGGCACGGTCTCGCCGCATTCCCTAGAAAGTCACTTTTCACAATGACGAAACAATGCGAAAAGTTCACGACCTGACAGCTATTTGTGCCTAAATTTAACTCTCCGGTGACTCGGTTGGGTTTCCCTTCTTCGAGCTCGTCTCCCAGCAAGTTTTCTAGATCCCCTTTGCTCTGCTGGAATCTTAAAGACTGCCAAGTGTTGCTAGAGTACTCGGAATATCCCTTCCTCTCGATTTATCGGTGCAATCGCGCTGCTCATGGAAAAAATCCGGTTGGAAAATAAAAAATTTTAATACACTTCACTTCCTTCGGTCGTAACAATAATACATTTTTTCCCCTCTTCGGCAACGATTTTTTGTTCACTATTAATCATCAACGTTGACAATGTTCGATTAAAAGACTCATTCATAATTATTGATAAAGACTCACACATAATTATAGAACAAAAATAATAAGGTCTTGTTTCGTGATTAAATAGCCCAGAGAAAAAGTAACGATAATAGTGCGTTGTGAACCAAGTACTCTTTGGACTATTGCGTCGTTGCTGCTGATAATTTTTCGTCGAGCTAATCTCCCTGTACGAATTGTGGAAAACAAACGAAATACCCTCGATTGTCGTTCGAGAATCCAAAGTAACCGCTGCGTTGTGACATCGTGAAAAAATACACACAATATTTAAATAATAATAAAATTGAGGGACGCACAATGTTGAGAAGAAATAGAAAAGCCTTGTTATACTGTGAATTGTTTGGGCTTACAGAGGAGGATGAGTCACAGATATACGTCAAATTCTTCAAATTTCACAAGTGTTATGACCTCATACCGACGAGCGCCAAGCTGGTCGTGTTCGATACTCACCTGCTCGTGAAGAAGGCCTTTTTCGCTCTCGTCTATAATGGTGAGTTTGCACAGATATATATATTTTTTTTTGTGTTTTGAATCTCTTCGATCGTAAATTTCGTTTCAAAGATACTCGGAATGTAACGAAATAATTAAAAATCGTTTTACAGGGGTGAGGGCTGCGCCGCTCTGGGACAGCTCGAGGCAGCAGTTCGTGGGAATGCTCACGATAACGGATTTTATAAAAATTCTGCAAATGTACTACACCAGTCCGTCAGTTACCATGGACGAGCTGGAGGAACACGAGTTGGACACTTGGCGAAGTAAGTTTGCGTGTAAAGAATATTAAATAGAAGAATATGAAATTGAGTAATCCTATAATGTAGAGGGAAAATATAGAATAGAAGAATAATACAAAATTGATCAGTTTTTTGAGAACAGTTTGTCGAATAAAATAATTGCCTGTCGACATGAAAACTATGAAAGCTTGCAGTTCTTTACGAGACGATTCCGGATAAGAACAGTATTTCTCGACGATTATATTCCAGAAAACTAAAATAAAAAATAAGGGATGAAAAATTATGCTTTTCAACGATATACAAAAACGTTGCTCATTGGAATGTTCTGATCTTATTGCAGAGGTGCTGAAAGCTCAGGTGAATCCTTTGGTTAGCATCGGTCCCGACGCCTCCCTCTACGAAGCCATCAAGACTCTAATCAACAACAGAATTCACCGATTGCCTGTGATAGATCCTGACACTGGAAACGTTCTGTACATTCTGACACACAAGAGGATATTAAGGTTTCTCTTCCTCTACGTGAGTAACCATTTATTTATTTCCTAACGCATACAAGTATAATGTCATTTTCCATCCCAACGAAGAAAACGCAGTTTTGTGCACTTGTAGTCTCTTTTTTTGCACTAGTGCGAAAAAGTGCCTTCCCGAGCTCACATCTTAAAAATGAAAACTGTGATTTTTCATGAATTTCTTAATACAAGTAATGTGAATGGCAGCGACGTAGAAAGGCGAGATTCGATTCGGTTGAACGCGCACTTTACAAAAATTCCTTTCCTACGGCTTTCCCATATAAATAACTATTTTCATCGCCAGTTAACAACATATTTAAACTCCAGCTGCATTCATTTATTTCTCTTTTGTTCTCCACAGATCCACGAATTACCTAAGCCTTCCTTCACGAAAAAAACCCTGAGGGATCTGAGGATAGGAACTTTTGACAACATAGAAACGGCTACCGAGGAAACTAGTATAATTTTAGCCCTGAAGAAATTTGTCGAGAGGCGAGTATCGGCGTTGCCTATCATCGATATCGAGGGAAAGTTAGTCAACATCTACTCCAAATTCGATGTCATTGTAAGTTAAACTTAATTTTAGTTAAAGACAAAAAAATCATTATTTCCATTATCTTAATCATTCGAATAATATAACCAACTAAACTTTTCTATAAAACCAGAATCTAGCAGCTGAGAAAACGTATAATAACTTGGACGTTTCGCTGAGGGAAGCTAACGAGCACAGAAACGAATGGTTTGAGGGTGTTCAAAGTTGTAAATTAGACGAGACCCTCTTCACCGTTATGGAAAAGATTGTGAGGGCGGAGGTGAGTCAACCTACTAGAAGCCAATGTTCATCGCTCAAACAAAGTTTACTAAACGCAATTTTGTCTTCTTAATTTTCAGGTCCATAGGCTAGTTGTGGTAGACGAAGACGAAAAAGTTATCGGAATAATTTCACTCTCCGATCTGTTATTTTATCTCGTCCTCAGGCCTTGCGGTAAGAGACGGAAAATTAACGTTTTTTTTTCTTCGAATTTTTCTTGTAATTATTAGATAATTGTTTCATTCTTTTTTCCTACAGGTGAAGATGGAAGTAGCAACAAAGGTAGCTCTATATCCCTTCGAGCACAGGATTCGATACCATCGAAAGCGCCGAGTTCCGCCCAGTCTGAAGCTTCACTCGGCGACGAGCCGGAAGATGATCAAGACGGTGGCGAGGCGAATGAATCGGTCCAAGTTCCGGCGACCCCTAGTCCGCCACTGAGTCCCGCTGCATCGGACACATCCGAGCCTCAATCGAGTCTCGTTAATCAACCGTCGGAAACAACTTGGAGAGAGGTCACAGTTTCCGGTGGCGAATGAGAGAGCGCTCCTGCGAGTTGTGCTGTTGAGTACGCTATTGAAATTGAGAGCCCGTATCAGTACTGCTTCGGTTACCATATATTGTAAAATCATTGGACTGGGAGAATGGATGCGGACGAAATTTGTAAAAAAAAGTTTCTGACAGCTTTTGGTCAGATAAATCGATGGTGAGTGGCAGAAAATTCCCTGCGAAAAATCACGGATGAAACGATGGAAACGGCAACAACAACTAAATCGAAAATATCGAGAAATCTTGGTGTTTATTTATATTTTCTTTTCTGTCATTCCATTAGTTGTTTTTCGCTGGGGAAAATTTCGATCGCTGTTGCTTCAACCTTTTTGTTTCGCGCTGAAGAGATCATGTTTAGAATGAAGGATCCCGACGTTGCCAAGATTTAACACCAAGCGGCACACACAGATGTAAGGAAAGAAGAAAAAAAATACGATCGCGCAGTATAGATATTTTAAAGCAAAGCGATTCTTACTCGGGACCGTTTGAAATACACTGTACAGAATGATCCGTTACTTGCCATAATTCTCCAGGTTCAATTGATTGTTTGGTAACAATTTATTCTTTTTTAATGATAACACAGTTCCGAAACGGGGTAACAATTCCCGTTTCATTTGTAGATACCAATTCGTCGTCGGATTCTTTGATGAAACGATTATAAGTTTGCACATTGCTAGGAGAATCGAGCGTGTATTCTCGTTTATGTTGCATAATATAGATACAAAGATTAAGAATGAGAAGGAAAAAGATGAAACAAACAAAGCTATGTACGAGGTTTAAACTGCAAATGACATGTGATACTCCGTGAAGAAGGTCGAGGATGCCTTTACTTTCTGACGGATGTTCTCGAACGTCGGTCGGATCTTGATTGGAGGAAAATAAATTAAACAATGAATAAACATACAAAGCAAAAACCGTTGAAATAATGTCTTGTGTAAATAGGTAATGAATTTACCACGTTAATTATTATGGATTGTTGGTAGGAGCTTAAAATCGGATGTTTTTGAGTCGGAAATTTGTAATTTTAAAGAACAAAAAAAATAATAACTCGGGCGTTCTTGCACGCGGCGCGAAGTAACAACAGTAAAAATTATGACTCATTCTGAACGCTATAAATTGTAACAAACAACATAATGCATATTATTATTTTTCTTTGTTTCGTTTTGACTGTACTTTTGTTTTTGACGGAAGATTGTCTCGAGAATGCGGATAAAATTTACGGATGATGTGTGCAATGTATATTGTGTACGTGCGAGGGTTGCATTAAACGGCCTACGTAAGGAACGTTTAAACGAGATAAATAACAAACGGCTATAGAATTTCTAGTACTTAGCGCGCATGATCGAAATTTGTGGACTGGCGCTACGCAGAGGAAACACAAGACACTCGTTGAAATTTGATAAATAATTATGATTGAAAAAAAAAATCATCTAAATTATTAATTAATACGAATATGCCAACCAATATTTATAGCGATGCCCCCGTACATTGGTTTCGACCACGCCTTCTTCATTAAACTAATTTCTACTAAGTTTAAATTACCTTATTACTTAAGTCTCTAGCATGTGTAGTGTATACTATTGCATAGAAATGTTGTACGTAGCGAATGTCGAATGAAAAACAAAAAAACAAGAAAAAGAAAGAAAAACGGCAAATGTCGATGCGCTGGACAAAATTAATGCCTTTTTCCAGTGTCGCAGATATTTCGATGAACAGATTTAGAAACATAAATCTAAAAAAAATTCTAAGGTTGTTCCCTGTTGAAATAAAACACGAAGCTACCACTAGTCGTACAGAAAAATAATTTGCGTAATTGGATCAGTTATCCGTTGGAGTAACGTCCTCTTCGAGAAGGCGATGACACCTGCAGTGAAGAGTAAGTATTCGGTCAGACAACAGTGTTTTTTTCTATGAAATTGGCCATTGACCTCGTGGAAATCGAATCGCTGCTACCAATGAGGAACGAAAAGGGATTTTCATGAATTGCACAAAAAAAATAACATGAAATTCCTGCTATAATTTATTTAACAAGAAAAGACGAAAATCAGTCGACAACTCGTACTGTCTATCCTTACAAAGACCATTCTCAAACAAATCTAATGCCTAAAGCGATTAATCGAAATTGAAATACTTCGGTATAAAAAAATAAACGGAACACTTTTTCAGAACAGGTCTTATTCCCCTCGCAAAAATCAAGAGTCTGTATCGCAAATCTAGATGATGCTGCCAACGCACAATTTGAATGAATGACGTACGTATTGTTACGAGACTGGAAGAATATTAATTTGACATTTATTTTACGGTTCGAAAGTTGGTCATGCTAAAATTCTTAAATTTTTTTAACCGTTATTTTTAGATGTCTTATCATTAAAATGGTTTCAGGCTACTTCAACGACGGAACCTTTGCTCTTCTTTAACCTTTTATGATTGGCCGGTACCGATGTGTCTGTTGACTGAAAAATCGATAGTGTTAGTTGTTAAAGTCAACCTTTGACTTATTACACACTTATTGTATTGTATTTACCTGCACTTTTTTTGTCTTTAATGTTTCTGTTTTACTTCGTTTTTTTTTTATCTCTTTGACATTCGCTTCGTTCTCTTCGTTGGCTATCACAGCCATTTTATCAAAAATTTCGTCGTATTCCGCCTCGCTCTCTGATTCAACGCTAGTGACATAAATATCCTCACTGTTAGTGCTCTTGACAGACTCTTCCGATTCGTCTTTCACCTCGTCGCCATCCTTAAGCACGAAGTCCGATCGAAGAACCATAGAGCTCAGCCGAGAAGTCATATATATCTAGAATATTATGGTACAAGCTCATATTAAAGAATCACTTCGATAAAATTGTGAATGCTTACTTTCTTCAAAAGTTGTTTGGTGTCCAAGTGATGTACCCGCAGGTACCGATCAAGACCAACGCTGACGATGTATGGATTCGATTTAGAGCACACCACAGCAGTGATGCTTCCCACAAAGTCCTTGTACGTGTTTAGTATCTTTCCGGGTTTACGTAAATCAACAAGATTCATAACACCTTTTCCGGAACCGACGACGATATGCCTGTACAAAAAAATAATAAACGATGAAAGGTAAAACTTATGACTGAGAAATAGATTTTGCAATTTGAAAAATTGGTAATCTTAGTAACATAGTTTCATCTAAGGGAGAAAAATTTTATAAAATAAGAAAATTCTGAACTGTTCTAAATACCTTTCCCGTGGTGAAATGGCCAAAGCTGTAAGAGCTTGATCTTTAATTTCCAAATTGATAACGGGCCTTCTCTGTGCTACTGGATCGTACAAACGAACCTGAAACATATAACTCCTGTAGTGGTTCGTCCATGTGCTAACGTATTTTTTTTCTTTAAAAAAATTATGAATATTAATTTATAGAATTTAATCATTACAATTTTAACACTCATCGGAAGTGAAAACAAAAGTCTCAACAACTCAAACACGTACATGCCCATACTTGCCACAGGTAACGACTTGTGAACTGTCGGGCAAGAATCCAATGTCGGATATCCACAGTGGAACTTTAAGTTCGAGCCAGTCATGAGAAACATTTTTCTCTGTAAAAACCTTAGTCTGCCTCTCCAGATCGAACAGCTGCAGTTTGTGTTCTTTGCCTCCGGTGGCTATTATATTTTTGTTTAACGACGAATGTCTCATCCTAGACATGTTTTCGCCTGCTTCTATGAGCTGTTGATTATTGTCGTTGAATCTCCATAGCTTTACGTGACCCGACTCCACACCTGTTATTACCGCGCTAATAAAGATTCAGAAAAATAAATACATTTTACTGGAACAAGAGTCGTACATGGGAGCACTCAGGAGGTTTGAGAAACTCACTCGTCGTATTGTGAAAGACCAACGATGTTTCCTTTTCCAGTGTCGCAGATGAAGGAACTCGTAAAGGCATTATGCTCCGTATCGTAAATTTTGACACTGAAATGCAAAGAAAATAAATACTCTTTATTGTAGAATTAACGTAGGTTATCGTATTGAGAAACAATTTTATTTCGTGACAAATTACTTATGAGTATGACCTCCGATCTCCTTTGGACCCGCAGGCGATTAAAATTTCTTTTTCCATCTCGCCAGCCCAAGACATCGCGGTCACCTCGTGATCTTGTGTTATAGACATCAGACTCTGTATGTTTTTTATAATGCACGCTTTCTTATTAACTTTGACACCTTTGAAGACGCCCGACTTTCCACCCACAAACACATCGAAGTCTTTTTTGTAAACCATTGTTTAACTTATTTTCGACTGGCCGCGTTGAACGACGTTGATCTTTTGGAACGTTTATCAAGTAAACCATGTGCGCTCACGGCACGAGAGTAACGGTAAACTCTCCGCTGTGAATAACCTGCAAACCAAGTTCGTCGGTCTCATAAATAACGTTAGTTCATGGAAATCCCGGCCATCGGAGTGGCAGCACGCGCACTTCCGGCGTAAGGAAGTTCCTCAAATGTATCACAAAATGATTATTTATAGCAGTACAATGTGAAAGGTTTGTTACTTAATCGTGTTATTATAATTACGAATAAATAAATTGTCAATTATATAAACAAGTTTATCGACGTAATGGGGAAAAAAACGACGTAAGATTATGTCATTAGAACAATCTATTGTCTTTGAAAATTGTAGTTTCACACCGTATAGTTCCCCATAAGGTGTAGGTTTGGCGCGTCCGGGTTACGCGGTCAAAGTTGACACGTCGCTAACCCAAATTTCTCTCTAACTATCGAACCGAGAGATGCTCACACTTCCTAGTCAATGTGTCTCTCTCGCTCCGCTGAAAGCGCCACAGTTGCAATCTCCCTTGCGCTCCATAGCCTTTTACTTGTTCTTAATAGTTACGGTATCGACCCGCCGTTTTTTCTCCCTCTCCGCACTTGCGCTATCGGCGCGTTGCGGTAGATCCGCGCGTTAAACACACATTACCTCATTGGCTGTTCAGCCGATGATTACGCGGTATCGCACAGTTGTATAGTTCGCGATTTTCGAGTGGTCGCGGTTGACACAAATGGGTATTCTTGCCAACTTCCGGGATCCGTTACTTATGCGGACCTTATAAAATTATCGTATCCCTACCGGTATCTCGGAGAACTGTCTTCTATCGTTAGGAACAGGGTATTTCTATCGTTGCATCGTAAGTTCTTCAATAATTAATATATCATAACTCTCGCGTACATTCACCGATTGTGCGTGTGCAAAGTACCAAACTTGGCGGTCTCAGCCCTGTTCCAAAATGTGCGAATGCCTGGCTGCTCGAAAGTGACATCATACCGGAAACTGGGATTTTCAAACCGGGAAATAACGTGTTTGCGATGTGTTTCTGTTTTCAATAATAACTTTTCGGTGAAAACGAGCGGGAGCTGAAAAAAGTTTTGGCGTAATGCAACATAGCGGAAGTTTATAGTCGAATCGACGCGTCGATGAAGAGAATAGGTGGAGAAGCGACGATAACTTTTCTTTCCGGATGGAAAACTGACGGCACTGGATCTACTCGGTACCGCACGGGAGAGCACGCCGTGATGGAACAATGCAGACGTGCGTGCGTATGAAGATGTCGCGACGGTCTTTTGTTACCAGAAGCTGCTCGCACAGTTCACACCGCGAAATTTTGCAATCCCAATGCGAAACTCGACATCGAGCTGGAACTCTGTTGCCAATACAGTTCCAGCTCGCTTCCGGTAGAATGTCGTCGTCCACCGACACACAAATGTCACGTGACGCTTTTCATTCTCAGTTAAGGTTTGCTTCAATGAACAGGAGGCAGGTATTGAAAAACAAATTTATTACATTGAACATAGGAGAGTGAAGTATGACATTGACGTGCGAACCACCTGTAATTGATAAAGTAGAATTCTGAATGAAAATGTTCTCTATCGCTGTCGTAGGAACTATAAGAAGCCTCGCGAAGAATAACTTATCCGTACAGAGCTGAAATTTTCCATCGACATCGTGTACAGGTTCCCGGCTCTAAGCTGCATGGGAATCTTACTTCGGAGCATCGCGAAGTTTATAAGATTTCTTGTTCGCATAGACGTCATGTACCATCGCGTTCTGGTCCTGTACAGAAAGATACACTCAGCACCATTGAACTTCACATTGCAACCCTCTCGGAAGATAAACTCACAGACTCTCAAAAATCCGAAGGCTATGATCGCTGAGTCTTTGCGAAAAGTAACACTCGAAGAAGAGATGAAACAATTCGCACCCTGTGAGCATTGCTTGACGAATTGCTTCTGCCGGTTTGTCCAAATTCCAGATTACCTGAGGATGTATTTAATTACAAAAATTGCAAAGTGGTAGCAATTAATGTTTATCGTCAATGATTGGACGAATGAATACCTGAAGACCGGTAAAACTCATTACTGGTATGTTGAAAAGGACCAGAAATAAGAATGCCCCGGAGTACATGTCGGCAAGGATATCGACAAACCTTGTTAAAGTTTCATTCATAATCTAATGTAACAGCGGATAAATGGTACTGCGATTGGTCTCACACAGTAGGTACAGCTATTGTCAAATCCGTGACGTTTTTGTTTGAACGCTGCACAGTGGACGGTCAATAACTGTACCCCTTACATTTGTCGTAAGAGTAAGAACACATAATTTTCTAGAAGAAATTGATACAAACAATTACTCTCCAATACTCACTCAATAACTGATTTATGTTTTTTTAAACAATCGATCACGATCCAATACGATTCATCCTCTTCGCATGAGACATGGAGATCAATATTCAAATCATCGGATTCTATCAAATGCTCCAATCGGTATCTGCATCATTGTTAATATCATCGATAATTCTTTGACATTGGAGATCAGGAAACAAAAAAAAACAATTGTCAACAAGTGTTGTGGATTACCCAACTGCTGAAAAGACACCCGATGCGTGTTGGACAAAAATAACGAATAACGTATCAACAGCAATGTATATCGTTATCATGAAGAATATAGCGATGCACAAATGAATTTGTATGTATAACAAATTCTCATCACTGTCGACGAAATAATCAACCGGAATAGCGAACACTGCTGCGGTTGACAAATTTGCCCATCCCAGGGCAACTATAACTTTCGGTGTGAACGGCACAATTAAAAAGACGATCATCGAACAATACAGAAGACCTGAAAATTCATCATTAACATTAATCTGTGCCGAGTTAATTGTTTAATATTTAGATTTAAAATGTCCCCTCCCAACTTTGTGTGACATTTGTCGCCGTAGAACAAAAAATTCCTAACTTTTCTAAAAAAACTTTCCCAACAAAGACTTACCTTAGTTCCAAAAAAATCGCAACAAACCGAGCCACTGCAAAATCAATACGGTGATACAAAAATTACCTGCATATGCCAGGCTGAATTTTCGGCCATCGTCCGAGAATTGTGCGAGAACCTTCCCTTCAGGTCCCATCGGCGAACTCCAGTCACCCTCTATATATTGTAGCAAGTTTTTCACCTAACTTTTTGTATTAATAATAAGATTTTACTTGCGAATATGATATTATGAATTAACAAAGTCAAGGCACCTTGTCGGCGTGTATGACGCAAATTGCAACTTTTATCACACAGCCAAGATGGACTATAAATGGGGCTACTGACTCGATTATGACCGCTGTATTGTCACTGTCAACGACGACTTTTCGTATCTGCAGCAAAATATTCCCGGGAAATATTATTCAATATATTCGTAGATGCATGAGAGAAAGATGAGAGAAACGATGACATCCGATTATACATGAACACATCAAGCCAGATATGATCATTTCCGAATCAACTTTCTGGCAAAAAAATTTTTTTAAATATTTTTCAATTGTGAGCTTCATCCCGAAATAACATTTTGCAATGTGTCTATGAAAGTTTTAAAATAATATCAATCGGAAATTGAACTCAGACCTATACCATACTAAGCCGCTTACCAATCGGTCAGGTTCACTTTTTTACCTCCAGCAATCAACATAATTCACAAGGGTACAAAAACTTGTTCAAATCTGACACCAGATAGCCCATATATTCAGATATGATTTAAACATATGGCTTATATGTGTTCATGTCTGATCTAATATAATCTTTCTTTTCTCTGTTTATCAAGACTTTATTTTGTACATTCCAGAGCTGGGCAGTACTCAAAGTACATGAGTACTTCTTTGGTACTTAAAGTATCAAAATACTTTTTGGTACTTCAAGTTATATTACTGAGACCAAGACAAAAGTACTTGTACTATCGATAGCACAATTCCTCTTTAAGGAAGAAATGCCCAGAATTTTGATAAATAAGAAAACCACATGCAAATTACTTTGCACTGGTTTTGTAACGTGAACAAAAATCGAGACCTTTCTTACTTCCCACCATTGAACTAGATTCATGCATGCCAGATTTAATTATACATCTAATCAACCTCCACTCAGTTCTCGAAGGTCCAGTTGTCGTACTCCAGTCGTTGAATCTTTTACCAAGCGTTAAAAACGAATTTGAACAGGAACGTTTGATTAAAAAATTCCGCCCCAATTTTCGTACCCCTGGAACTTGGCCTCTTTCGATTGAGGAAAAGTACTTTGCACTTCGTGTTTTATAAAAGTACTGTAAGTACGGAAATGACATTTTATTCTTCAAGTACTCGCGGTAACTTCGTACTTCAAATGCTTTTTGGTACATTGCTCAGCTCTGGTACATTTGATCCTCGATTTACATACTTGAACAATCAAAAGTGTGGCACTGGAAAGAACGGTCAACACGAACAACACTTCCTTCTCTAATTTTTTCTGATTAGGCCACAACCCGTTCACCCTCAGTAGATTTTTATTTATCCTATAACGTCGCTGGTCAAAAAAATCCATCGTCTTGCCGACCATATTCTCGCTAAGACGGTCGCTACGGAAATATATTTCCCGTTCGTTTTACGTATTTTCGAACAATTATCTCGAGGCACGGATCGACTTATCATCTCATCGAGAATGGACATTATAATTGCTTGTCATGAAGACGCGATATGATAATAGCTTCGCGGTCTTGCCCGACAGACGAAAAGCGATAATGAACATCATAATTGCTTGTCAGGAAGACGCGATACGATAATAGCTTCGCGGTCTTACCCGACACGGGAAGATCGATAATTTTTTTTCGCGACGCATGCGATTATAATCGCATGCGTCGCGAACGGGACACACCGAAAAGAACAGTGGAGTCCGTGTGACTAAACATATTACTAATCAACACATGCGCACAAAATTCAAGAAATTTGTTCGATATCTTGTTATTTTGCTTCCTCATGGAGTGAGTCTTGTTTAAGAACAAACAAAAAATCGAGATTGTAATAAAAGGGTTTACGAGTTGGGATTTGGGAGTTCGGAGTTGAGAGTTGAGAGTTTCAGAGTTTCAGAGTTGAGAGTTTACGAGTTGGGAGTTGAAGGTTTGAGGGTTTGAGAGTTTGGGAGTTCGGAGTTGAGGGTTTCTGAGATTGAGGATTAAGGGTTTACGAGTTGGAAGTTGGGAGTTCGGAGTTGAAAGTTGAGAGTTGACAGTTGAGATTTTGAGAGTTGGAAGTTGAAAGTTGAAAGTTGAGATTTTGAGAGTTGGGAGTTGAATGTTTGAGGGTTTGAGCGTTTGAGAGTTCGGAGTTGAGACTTGAAAGATAAAAAGTGAGAGATGAAAGTTGAGAATTTGAGAGTTGGGAGTTGGGAGTTGAAAACCTCGCAGTCTCAAATTAGGCTGACGTCGAATAATGAAAAAAAAAAACAAAAGAATCAAGAACTTAAATTTTCGTGGTCTCAAAGCTTTTATGATGAAACTATTTTCGACTTCTTCTATCCGCGTAACAATACAACTCACCCCGACTGACTTAAATGAGCTCAGTGTGTGTTCGATGAGGGTGTTTCCAACTTATAGCGATATAAATTTTTTGAGTCACATGACCAACAATAAATTCTCGAATAAAACGTCTTTTTTATCATTTCAGCTCCGCCGTCATGATTAACGTTTTCTTCTTCACATCAATAGTCTGGATCTAAATTTTTTTCGCCTCTTAATAAGTGACATTGATCTTCATTTCTGCCATTTTTTGCCACTACTAATTTCTGAACCGTCGATCA
Organism: Listrodromus nycthemerus; assembly: GCA_963978505.1. NCBI lineage: Eukaryota > Metazoa > Arthropoda > Insecta > Hymenoptera > Ichneumonidae > Listrodromus > Listrodromus nycthemerus. Next base: position 3,352,536 of record OZ021680.1, read on the forward strand.
CTGAGAAATCATCTCGATTTCGCTGCAGTAATGAAATCAAATGTATGCTTCAATATTCTTTCAACTCGGAGCAGGTCGAATCTATCGGCGATGATCCCTATTCTTCTTCATTGAGATGGAACGTCGTCGTGAGGGCGTTTGTAGACCGGAAGTGCTGATACAAAGACGTTGACCTGCGCCTTATCGATGATTCGTCAAAATTTCGAAATTTCGACTGTCTGTCGAACTTATTAATGTAGACATCTTTGCCATCTCATCCAGGCCTACTGTCATCGCTGGTGAGTAACTTATTAATTTTGACATCGTTGCCACGTCATTCACTACTCTTTACTCCTCCTCTCTTACAGATATGCCGCACTTCAACCCGAAGGTTTCTCTATGAGGAAGCGAAACAAAAAAAAGTTCATCGGAAACCTAAAAAAAAGAATTCCCGAAAACAGAGCTTCCTCTATGGCGGAGCAAAAAAGAGAAGCACACCAACGGTTGGCATCGAAGCTATAGGGTTGCAATAGGGTGAAAGGGGTAATAAGACCTATCCTATGAGCCATTGATTCAAGTGGTAACAGTAGTGGTCGAAATTAACCACTTCGACCTTATCGACCTAATGGAAGATTAAAAAAAAGACCACAAGCGATACAGCTACGTTTTTCCTATCTGTTTTTGACTGACATTCATCAAGTTTCAGAACGAACAGAGCACATCGACTACGTAAGAAAAATCCCGATGTCGAAACGCCACGTGAGAATCCCCGCAGCAGCGACGATCAGTCCGAACGATGAAATGGTCATTCGTCGGATGTTGAAATTGGTGCCGTTCTTCAATGCCATTCCTTTAATCCAATCGATGTAGTAATCGACCCGACAGTAAACACCCGGAGAATTGGCTGCCGCACAACCGTATCCCCAAGAAACTATGCCGACCTGAATCCCACTGCAGATCAGAGGACCACCGCTATCGCCCTTAAAACAGACCGAACTCATGCGAGAATCCTCCTCCGAGTATGAAGCAGATGCAAGAAATATTGCCCCAAAAACGGTACCTGACAAGCATCGACACCGCCCTCCTTTTTCCCAGCGCAGATCTGAACTAAATCATGAATTGGCGTCACGTAACGTTTACATTCCTTAGTGGACATCATTGGAACGTCCACGTATTGCAGAGTATCGCTGGTCATCTAGAAAGAGCAATCAATAATGAAGATCATTTATTGCCTCGAGATTGGGAACGCCAATAATTTTTTTGAATATATCAAAATCAAAATAATCAAGATTGCCCTATTATGGGTTTCCTCATCAGTCTATTTTAAGATGATTCAATAATCCCAATGATCTAATTCAATTTAATTCAATTTTTCCTGATGAATCATTCGTTTGGTGGAGGGTTTTTGTGTTTGGGTCTAAAAGCTTCGTCAGTACTTATAAGACTTTTGATATTTATAATTTTACAACGATGGACGAGAATAAACGTACGGTGCTGTACTCGGAAGTTTTACCCCATCCAACAACCGTGCAGGATGATTGATTTTTCGTAAATAGCTCATGGTCTTCTGCTGAGGGCAACGGTGCGTAAGTAACGTACGGCGTAATGCGCAAGGGCTTGGCGATCTGCGGATAGGAGATAAAGCTTTTTTTATACATTCTATAGAGGGTGAATTTTCTTGGGCGTTACGATGCGATGGCTTCGTAGTCAGTTGATTATTGAATTAAATGGTGAAACACGAAACCCTGAATAGTCCAATGTCGTTGGCCATGGTGTGGTAGGTGAACTCCGGATGAGGCAATACCGCGTCAGTCACGGCGATCTGCCAAGTTGGCGAATACCATAAATTCGAAGTTCCGGCCATCACCAAGTAGAATCTTGGATTCTCGGATTGCCAGAAGTATCCGTTGTACCTGACAGTCGTAAAAAAATTGTCTATAAAGAGTTGCAATATTTTTTTACTGAGGTCATCCTAAAAGTCATTTTGAAGCTGGTCGAAAAACACTCGGTCGTTAATGAAAAAAAAATGTTTCCAGGGTTCTTTGAAATATTGGAGTAAAAGAAAATTTTTCAAAGAAATTTGCGACACGCGAAAAACGCTCCGAATGGACAGATTGGAAAAATTGATTTTTTAAATTAATTTCGCTTTGGGAAAAATTACCATTTTTATTTTTCATTTTTATTTTTAATTTCGAAAAATTGTCATTTGACGCGTACCTGACCATACAATGTGCAGCGGATAGAACGAATCTAGGCATTATGTAAGATCCTCCGCAGTGATGCGTGCTTCCAAGGCGCCATTGAACGGAGACCTGAGCAAAATTTATATCATCGTTGGAGGGTAATTGTTAAATTTTTCTTTTAAATTTCAAATTCTTCAAGCCCACGGTAAAGGGATAAGATTTAATGTCAGCGGCGTCTCCACCGATGATACGTGTGGCAACTTCGAACGACCTATTCTTCACCTCGACAAGAACCGTTGTCGTATTATTCGCGCCATCGACGAGCCGAAAAATCTTACAGATCAATAAGATTTTGATAATCAACATTCTTGGCATTTCTGACGTTTCGGTTATTTTTACATTAAAAAAAAAAATTACGTCAGTCGCAAAGCTCTCTCGATTGTTTCGCCGTTTCTTTTTCTCAATATTTCCGTGCATCGGACGGATTAGCTAACAAAATAATAAACTCCCATGATTGTTTGGTCTTTTATTCTTCAGCGTTTTACAGTACGACAGTATTATACACATTATTTACTCTATTGCAATTGACTTTTATTAAGGAATTATTAGATGCATAACACTTAGTATGCACACCACAGCCAGCGATGCAGTAAAACCACTGGCTGAAATTGTCCCCGAAGCCGGCACGACTTCGATTTCCACTGAAAGAAGTCGATCGTTAAAAAAAAAAAAAATTCAAATTTTTCCTAACAATGTTTGAAAAAAAAAAATCCAAATCTCAAAATTCCACTGAAGGGAGTCGTTCATTTATAAAAAAACTATAATTTTATCGAAAAATATTTTTATTGAGAAGAAAAAACTTCAAAATCTCAAAATTCCACTGAAGGGAGTCGTTCATTTATAAAAAAAAAATCATAATCTTATCGAAAAATATTTTATTGAGAAAAAAAAAACTTCAAAATCTCAAAATTCCACTGAATGAGATCGTTAAAAAAAAGAATAATAATAATTATTTCTAAACATTTAATTTGAAAAAAAAATTAAAAAAAAAATTTAATTTCAATAGAAAAATAAATTACCCGTGACAGTCTTAGATCTGCTGTCGGCGTATTGCTCGTGATGGGTCACGAAGCCCGGTATGGTCGATTGACAACGGATCTCGAGATGCCCGTTGTGACCGACTTTCAAATCGGACGCCTTGATCGATAGTTTAGAGTTCGCTGACATGAGATTACCGTCGTGAAAACGATGAGGAAATGGTGTAATCAGTCCAATGTCCACCTGGATGTTATTACGTCATTAACGAATCATGGACAAATAACGAGACCGAACGAAATCGTCGACGTCCACGGGGACGATGAAAATCGTTACCTCGTCATCGTTGATGAACCAAGTCAGATGAGGAACTGGATGAGCGGGTGCCGAGGAGCAATTCGCCTCGAGTATCTCGCCCGGTTTGTAAACAGACTTCTCGAAAGTTATGTGCGGATTGTCCGACTGAGGTACTAAAAAAAAAAAAAAAAATTAAAAAATTAAAAAATAAAAAAAAAAAATAAAAAAAAAATTTCATTGAATTTGACAAAATGTTTGGTAATTTTTATTGATTTATTTTCAGTGGGAACCTACGATTGGGAGTGTCATTTTCCACGGTCGCTGTCTACGACGACGGATCATACTACTCACCTATCACCTGCAATTTCTTCGGATTTGAATTCTTGGTGAATATTGGGGAGGCGGCAACGACCACGCATAGGTATGATCCGGTCGCTGCGAAACGTATAGAGTTCAGTGTGATTGTCTTGCCATCGAGCGAAGGCTAAAATTGGGAAATACATTCTTTTAATTTTTTTTTTTTTTTTTTTTAGCGCTCCAAAATAATATAATTAAATTAAATTGAATTAAATTAAATTTTATATATATAATTGAATTATATAACCATAAGAATTATATGAAAAAATATGAGTGACTAATCGTGGAAAAAGGATAGTGAAATGCGATGAGATTTGGGAATACCTCAAAGTCCACCCCGGGCGGGGGAGTTTTCTGCAATGGATCCGTCCGACCCCTTACATATTGAAGAATCTTTTTGTCGTCCTTCAAAAATTCTATCTTGTGAAGAACGTCCGGGGCGACGTTGTGGTTGCACGTAAGGATCGCCGAGTCGTTATATTTCACGTAATTCGGTGCGACGAGCTGAACAACGTGTTGCGCGTTTGTTGCATCTGCGAAACAATCGAAACCGATCGCGGCGGTCGGAAAAATTAATTCATTAAAAAAAAAAAAACAAAAAAAAAAACAAAAAAAAAACAAAAAAAAAACAAACCAAAAAATAACGAAGTTTCCTCAACTATTAAAAAAAAAAAAAAAAAAAAAAAAATATCCGTAAAATTCCTCAGCCAATCGGACAAATTGTAAAAATCCATCGACAACGATCCCAGAAAGTTTCGTCGATCGATGAGAAAAATTAAAAAAAAAAAAACAAAAAAAAACAAACCAATAAATAACGAAGTTTCCTCAACTATTAAAAAAAAAAAAAAAAATCCGTCAAATTCCTCAGGCAATCGGACAAATTGTAAAAATCCATCGACAACGATCCCAGAAAGTTTCGTCGATCGATGGGAAAAATAAAAAAAAAACAAAAAAAAAACAAAAAAAAAAAACAAACCAAAAAATAACGAAGTTTCCTCAACTATAAAAAAAAAAAAAAAAAAAAAAATCCGTAAAATTCCTCAGCCAATCGGACAAATTGTAAAAATTCGTCGACAACGATCCCAGAAAGTTTCGTCGATCGATGAGAAAAATTTCAAAAAAAAAAAAATTAAAAAATAAAAAAAAATTAATCGACCACGTTTTTCGACACGGCGAAAATTCATCGAGTTTCCGTCGCGAATCTGTGAACAGACCGAGGCGACGTTGTCGCGGTCGGTCCCTCGTGAGTCTCTCTTCATTACGGAGTCATAAGGGAAGCGGCTATCGACGTATATTCAATAAATTAGGCCCGCCCGATCGATAATAAATGAATTGGCCCGGCGAAGCAATATCCCGAGTCGTCGATACATTTTGTGTGGTTCGGTGCTTTTGCGTTGACTATAACGCAAACCCCGGTGTACCCTGTTGCTGGGAGGCGCAACTGTATCGATCAGGTAACGCGCGTGTCCTTCCGCACCAAGAACAGAAATATTATCGGGGACTCGAGAACGATCGTCTCGTTCACGCACGATGACAATCGCCGCGATCTTCCTCGGTAGGTGAAGATTGAGGGGGAAAAAAAAAAAAAAAAAAAAAAAAAAAAAAAAAAAAATTCATTGCTCCGATCGTTCTGGGTGGCCCAGATTCTCGGGGAAATTAATCGCGAACGAGGTGGTGCGAGCACGAGAGTATTTATAGTTGTGACGACGGTGTTGCATTGCGGACAACGAGCCTCGCGACAAATTATCCTTACTCGTTGGAGAAATTGAAAAAAAAAAAAAATAAACAAATAAATAAAAATCTACAAATACAATAATTAAAGTACGAGACACTTTTTACGCGGGTCGAAACGTTTCGAGGACGGTCCGGTGAGAATGCAGGTGTCTATGTCGTTCGTCGTTGCGCGGGGTTTTTTTCTTTTTTTTTTTTTTTTTACCAAACCGTTGGTTACATTTTTTTTTTTTTTAGACATTCTCAAATTTCAGTAATTTTTTTTATATATATATTTTTTTTTAATTTTCGAGGCCTTCGACATTACTCCGTTTCGATGAGTTTCGAAATAATTGTTTTGAATTAACGTTCGAATGAGGTTTTTGAATTCCGATTGACGTCGAATATCTTCAACATTCGGTGCCGTTTAATTTTTCGTGATTTTTTCGACGACAATCGGACGACGAACGAAAATTAAAAAGCGACAAATTTCTCAGCTGTGGGCTACGAATATTTTTTCGAAAAGCTCGTGTCCACCGGGAAGAATATTTGTTCGTGACTCTCTGTGTGTGTGTGTGTGTGTGCGTGTGTGAGAGTAAGGGGCTCGGTCATTTTTCCCAGCGAGGACCTCGCCGAATAATTTCATGATCCTTCCGTGTCTCCTCGCCTTGTCACAACCATTGCTACGCTCTATCGTTGCAAAAAACATTGCCGATACGATTCTCACTGACTGAACAAACGACATAACACAGAAATTATTTTAAAAAATTCAACTTACATGAAAATAATTGTAAAATATATACGAATACAATTTTTCTCCAGTCGGCTTGTTGGCGCGGCATTTTTTCGTCTGTTTGTTGCTCTATTTATTTTTCTCTCTCTTTTTCGTTTATTTTCTTGTTATTTCTTCTTTTTATTTTTTTTTTTCGGCTTCTGTTTTCCGTTTTCTTTTTTTTTCTTCAATTTTTCCGTTTTTTTTTTTTTTTTCTTTATTTTTGTTTTGTTTTTTTTTTGTTATTTAAAATTCTCTCTTGCAATTTATTTGTCGAGGGTATCGGGTACGGTGCGTTATTAATTTTAATGTACTAATTAATTTGTTACAAACGTGCGTCTAATTTTATACAGTGTGTGCCTTTAAACTACGCAACTTCGTGCCGTGTCGGCGCTACGACTGGGGAAGACTTTCGATCGTCTCGCCGTGCCTCCGCGATCCACCCCACGGAGAGGTGGAAACCCTAGGATTTTAGGTGTTCCTGGTGGGAGCGCCATCGCACGGTGGAAATTGTCCGATACGCGAACCCCCGGCGAAGCCGCAAAGCTCGCGTGCGATTTCGCCGAAGCTTCGCGCGCATGTCGCTTCATCCCCCTGGAGCGAACCCCGCTACGGGCGACCCTCTCAGAGACCGCGCTACCCACGAGCCTCTCACTCAACGGGGCCACTCGACTATAGTGTCGGATAAAAGTCACCTTTTTTTTGTTCCTCCTCATTTTCTTATTTTTTATTATTTTTATTTTAAAGAAAACAATTTTTTTTTTCTGAATTTCAGAGAATTTTATTGTCGGGGAGCGAGGAGGATTTTCGAGGAAGGTTCGTCGGTCTCCGTCGTCATAGTCGGCAGGAGTGAATAACAAGGGTTGCTGGCGGCGAGAAAGAATTTTGAGGGCTCGTTGTTCGCCAAAAGTCGTCCGACGATTTGTCCGAAATTCGGTCGATTCTCGGCCCTGGCGGCCCAACAGGATCGCATCAGGTCGTAGACTTCCGGTGCAACGTTCTTCGGTCTCTCGAGGCGTCCCTCCTCGTGGAGAACGTGACGAAGCAATTGTTCGTCCTCGATGTCGTAATATGGAAAAGCCCCGAGAGTTCCAATTTCCCAGAGAACAACGGCGAACGACCAGACGTCGCTCTTCGACGTGAACGCCCGATCGCGAAGAGCTTCCGGCGCCATCCACCGTACCGGAAGTCGACGGACAACGCCGTCGACGTTCCCGATCACGTACACGCCGTCGTTGCGCGACAGTCCGAAATCCGAGATCTGTACGACGGAATCAACGATAGAAACAACGACGAAGTTCACACAAAAATAAAATAGTAATTAGAATCGAGGGGAGAAAAAAATTAATCGACGATTTTTTTTTGTTCCAATCTCATTCTCGATTCTTGAAATTCCATGTGATGTTGAAGCAACGACAGAAATAATGTCGAAGTGTTATCCTCACATTTCTTTTGGAATTGTAAAATTTTTTTTTAAATAATTAGAATAACTATTAAAAATAAAATTTAAATGACCATTTAAAATGTAATTAAAATGACTATTTAAAGTAGAATTAAAATGACCATTTAAAGTATAATTAAAATGATCATTAAAAGTAGAATTAAAATGATCATTAGAAGTAAAATTAAAATGATCATTAAAAGTAAAATTAAAATGATCATTAAAAGTACAATTGAAATTACCATCAAAAGTAGAATTAAAATGATCATTAAAAGTATAATTAAAATGACGATTAAAAACAGAATTGATATGACCATTAAAATAAAATTGAAATTACCATCAAAAATATAATGTAAATTATCATTAAACATATAATTGATATGACCATAAAAAATTGTTTTAGTTAACGACTAAGTCGTACCTTCAGAGTCATGTCCGCGCTGAGCAATATGTTTCTCGCAGCGAGATCCCTGTGGATGATTCCCCGAGATTCGAGATGTTGCATTCCACGCGCTATGTCCAATGCGAAGGAAATGAAACGATCTCTGTCGAGGTCCTTACTATCGTCAAATACGTCTCGGGAATCGTCGTCGCCGATGTTCACGTAGACCAGTCCGTTTTCTCTCGTGACGTCGACGCAAGGACTCTTCATCGGATAATCCGGAAACGCACCGAGGGTCGGCGACGGATTGTCCAACGTCGTGTACACAGCTGAAAAAAAAAAAAAATTATTTTCGCTATCAGCGACGCTATTTAAAAAAAATTTACTCAACTATTTCTTCACGAATTTCAACGCCCAACTCGAGTCTTAAAAAGTACCTCGAGTACCAAACAAGTGTCTGGTACCTGAAGAACTGCTCCAATCTCCCTCATATTTTACAATTCATTAAACTCGTGAAAAAAAATGTTTTGCAAATTCCGACAATGATCCAGCTCGAATCAGTCTGAACGAAAAAATTTACATCAGCAGCGACATTTAAAAAAAATTTACTCAACTAATTCTTCACAAATTTCAACGCCTAACTCGAGTATTAAAAAGTACCTCGATTACCAAACAAGTGTCTGGTACCTGAAGAACTGCTCCAATCTCCCTCATATTTTACAATTCATTAAACTCGTAAAAAAAATGTTTTACAAATTCCGACAATGATCCAGCTCGAATCAGGCTGAACGAAAAAATTTAATTATCAGCAGCGACATTTAAAAAAAAATTACTCAACTATTTCTTCACGAATTTCAACGCCCAACTCGAGTATTAAAAAGTACCTCGAGTACCAAACAAGTGTCTGGTACCTGAAGAACTGCTCCAATCTCCCTCATATTTTACAATTCATTAAACTCGTGAAAAAAAATGTTTTGCAAATTCCGACAATGATCCAGCTCGAATCAGTCTGAACGAAAAAATTTACATCAGCAGCGACATTTAAAAAAAATTTACTCAACTAATTCTTCACAAATTTCAACGCCTAACTCGAGTATTAAAAAGTACCTCGATTACCAAACAAGTGTCTGGTACCTGAAGAACTGCTCCAATCTCCCTCATATTTTACAATTCATTAAACTCGTAAAAAAAATGTTTTGCAAATTCCGAAAATGCGAAAAAATGTTTTGCAAATTCCGAAAGAGACTCCGTGAATTAATTCGTACTTTCCGAAAGACTCGGTCTTTTGCTCGAATCCCGAGCGTCGTTGCAGTCCACGCAATCGCGGAGACGATGAAGATGAGCCAACAGGTCGCCACCCTCGAGATACTCGAGAATGACGCATATAGGCTTTTCCGGCGACGTGCAAGTGGCCAATAGTCGGACGAGATGAGGATGAGAGCCGGCGTTCTTCATCGTTTCAATTTCGGCGAGCAATTGGCGTCGAGCCTCGGGCTCGGCGCTCGGATCCGGTGAATTCGAAATTTTAATCGCCACGACGGAATCGCAGTGGCCCTCGAGATTACCGAGATACACTCTGCCGAATTGTCCCTCGCCCAATTCGCGAATAAATTTCAATCTTTTATGAGACACCTCGTACCGGTCCGTCCGACCTCGATTTGTCGCTTCCTGAAAGGCGACGAAATTAAATAAATAACATTTATTGAAGATCCAGATAGGTCGAGTAAAATTGAAGTCTCACCGGAATTTCTTGGTCCACGTAGAGGACGTTTCGTTCGCTCAGAACGGAAGTTGCCCGTTGAGATCTCAACCTCGATAATCCAACGAGGCCAGGAATTCTGAGTGAAAGGACGGTGATGAATATTGGGAAAATTTTGCAGGTGATAAAAAAAATAAATAAAAAAAAATTACCTTTGTGTCGATTGATTTTTCCATATGGATTTGTGGCACTTCCGGTTGCGGGCGTACAGAAAAGTGGAGGTCGCCGTTAAAATCAGGATGAAGAGACCGACCGGTGAGACCCAGCCGAACCACTGAAAATCCAAGGTGTATTCGGGACTCCGCATTAAATCTCTGTGGACCTCAGGTGCGCTCATGAATTATTCAAGGCTTACATAGGTGGAGCGCTGGATGGAAACTAATGCGTCGACCCGAGGCTCGATCAGTGAAGTCCCCGATATTCCTAAACACCCCGTGGAATCTTCGACGGCCACGTAGACCTTCCCGCCCGATGTCACGTCGAAATCCGTTTCGTTGAGTGACCACGAATACGAGGAGACTGTCGAAGGTACGCTGGCGATTTTGGAAATATTGTAGACCGGTAGGCGTTTGTTCGATATCAAAAAGGGCTTTCCAAAGCTGAAAATTTTTTTTTTATTAGGCGGTCGAATTTTTTTGTTTATTTTCGTCGATGAAACACAACCTCGGTGGACGAATTGATTGTTATTAAATTATATATTTTTATTCCAGGGTCGACGAACCTTATGACGTAAGAATCTACGAGAGAGTCTGCTGGTTTTGTCTTCCATTCTATGGCAATGCGTTCCGAGCTTTTGACGGCGACATCGACTTCCGGTATTGGCAGATACTCCTGAGCTTTCTCGCAACCACACCATCGTCCCACGCACTTTGGCACGGTCAATACTATCTGAAAATAATGGGAAGCCTCGTGAAAAAATATTTTTCTGATTTTTTGTCGTGGAATTGATGCGAAGGTCTCGGTTTTTCTGTCTATGGGAGACTTGAAAATCGGGCGACTCGAACGTTAATCGACTTGAAAGTTAGGCGATTAGTACATTGAGCGACTCGAATTTTAGGCGACTTCAACATTAGGCGAACTTCAACGACAGGCGATTTGGACATTAGGCGACTCAAACGGTGGTCGACTCGAACGTTCGGCGAGTTGAACTTTAGGCGACTTGGACATTAGGCGACTTGAACGATAGGCGACTTGAACATTAACCGATTTGAACATTAAGCGACTTAAGCGTTAGTCGACTTGAACGTTAGGCGACTTGGACATCAGGCGGCTTGAACATTAAGCAACTTAAGCGTTAGTCGACTCGAACGTTAGGCGATTTGAACTTTAGGCGACTTGGACATTAGGCGACTTGAACGATAGGCGACTTAAACGTTAGTCGACTCAAGTGTTAGGCGATTTGAACTTTAGGCGACTTGGACATCAGGCGACTTGAACATTAAGCGACTTAAGCGTTAGTCGACTCGAACGTTAGGCGATTTGAACTTTAGGCGACTTGGACGTTAGGCGACTTAAACGGTAGGCGACTTGAACATTAACCGACTTGAACAGTAAGCGACTTGAACATTAACCATCTTGAAATTTAGTCGATCAGTACATTAGGCGACTTCAACATTAGGCGACTTGAATATTAGGCGACTTGGACATTAAGCGACTTAAGCTTTAGTCGACTCGAACGTTAGGCGATTTGAACTTTAGACGACTCGAACGATTAATCGGCTGACCTACCTCCGAAACCTCGAGTTTGGGATTGCTTCGTGGATTAGCGTAAACTTGAATGCTGTAGGAACAAGTCGGCCGAATACTGAGCTCCGGCACTTCGGATAAGAATTGATTCTCCGGTAACACGGCGTACAAACGATCCTTCTCCCAAATTGTATGAAACAGTGTCTCTTCGGGACACGTCTTCGCATTCTCACTGTCATGATTCGGCAGTGACGTTATCAGAATGCTGCAAGCATTTATTCTGTCTCAAAATTAACAGAAAAAAAAAAAACTTCACATCCAAACATTGAAGAACTATAAAATATAAATTATAAAAATAGAACAAAAAAAAAATAATTATTTTCCGTCCGACATTTTTTTCATATTTTCATTTGATACTCCATACGAATATCCGTTTTTAATGTCATTGGAAGAAGGAAAAATCAGGTGCTCTTTCGAGTGGAAGCGAAGCGATTAATCGATCGATTGTTACCTGTAGGACGACGGTTGTCTGCCATTTAACGGGGCTTTCCAGGTGACGTTCAATTTTAGAGGACCGTGGTCTTCGCTATCTGCGGTCCACGCCGTATCTTCGAAAACCGATGCATTTAAGTTGCGAGGTACGCCGGATTTTTGAACGCTCGAACTCACCTGATCGAACGATCCCACAAGCAAAAAAATCAAGCCGATCGCGCTCGATTTTCGACAATCGATCCGACTTTCCGCGGACATTTCATCGTTGATATCAACGATTATTGAACTCTCGCATTTCTCGCGATCTAAACGACGCAATTAACGACTTTAATTATTTTAATATTTAAAAAAAAAAAAAAAAAAAAACAAAAAACAAAAAACAAAACCCAAAAATCAAACAAAAAAATGTTTTCACTTACAAGCACATTTTTCGTTAAAATATAATCGTTCTCGTGTTTGGTCTCACGTTGAAAAAAAAAAAAAAAAAAAAACATTACAAATCTTCCGTCCATTATTTGTGACGATTATTTTTCTATCGACCTTATTGGCTTACTTCGCATTTTCTTCGACCAACAACTTAGTAGCCTGACCCTATCGGCACGTACGTTCACGGCGAAATGTCGAGAACCCATCGTGCTCGCGATAACGGACAGATAAGAAGATTTTTTTTTTTTTTTTTTTTTTTTTTTTTCCAAGATACATTTCAGACTCGTATGCGTGACATTGTATCTGTATCATCATAAATGCCCTTGGAGGATTATTGAAACGGCTCAGCCGTGGATGTAATCTGTGGAAATACGTGTCGAACGGTCGATCGAATCTATATATCAGAATATTAATGTTAAACCTGGCCTTTATATCCGAAGACCGTGCGAGACACCTCTCGTCCCGGTTATTTCGGACTCGGTCGGTAACAAAGACCGCAATCAACTTTTAGCGTTCGAATTTCCGGTCGAAATATAATATTTAAAACTGAGAATCACGTTTTAACGTCGATGACGTCATTTCCGGTCGAAATATAATATTTAAGACTGAAAATCACGTTTTAACGTCGATGACGTCATTTCCGGTCGAAATATAATATTTAAAACTGAAAAATCACGTTTTAACCTCGATGACGTCATTTCCGGTCGAAATATAATAATTAAAACTGAAAATCACGTTTTTTTCCTCGATGACGTCATTTCCGGTCGAAATATAATATTTTAAACTGAAATTCACGTTATCACCTCGATGACGTCATTTCCGGTCGAAATATAATATTTAAGACTGAAAATCACGTTTTAACCTCGATGACGTCATTTCCGGTCGAAATATGATATTTATAACTGAAAATCACGTTATAACCTCGATGACGTCATTTCCGGTCGAAATATAATCTTTTAAACTGAAAATCGCCTTTTTATCTCGATTACATAATTTCCGGTCGAAATATGATATTGGAAATCCGAGAATGCAGTTTTCCTCAAATTATCATTCTTCAGTAGAAGTTCGAGGTTCGGAATTGAAATTTGATTTTTTCTATGACGTCACACCAGGTTGAAACGTTTTAGTTAAAAACGGCTTTATTATAGTTGTACATCGACGGCCACGAATGGTCATTGCACATCTTTGATTTCGAAGTACCGAATCTGCCACAATAACCGTGGTGTCACGATTCAATTAGCAATATTTTATCAACTTGAGGGCATGTGGAATGAGTTCTCGGTGCGTCTCTCTCGATCCGCCACGAGCGCCAATGATGCAGTCCCTCTCGCACTGCATAGCGTTTAAGATGCTCGTAATGCCATGTGAAAATCATGTGAGCAGATCACGAGAGGAACGAAGACGTCGGTATCGATGCTTGCAGTGGACAGAGAAGGCACGAGAGAGTTGCACTTGCCGTTAAAAAAAACGCGCAATACGGCGGTCGATGATACAAACCGCAATCATCGTGACTCAGCCGGTATAAAAAACTGCAATGAACGTTTCTCATGGGTTCACGTGTGAGCGCTCGAAAGAAAAGTCACATTGACGGTGGATATTACCTCGGTTTTTTATGAGACCTTGCGATCGTGAATGCCAGAATTCATGAGCAAAGATGATTGAAGTCTTCATTACCGAGCAAGGTATTTCACGCGGTCTTCGAACGGTTGCGACGTCCTGCCGCTAGTATGAAAATTCGCTTCCAATTTTCCTTTATCCTAGTTACCTTTCGGCGGAAACGACTTTCGGTCGACTTGACTTTACCGTAAAAACATACGCCTCACACACTTTGTCTATTTCGTTCCGTCATCAAACGATAATTACGTACCGCTCGCCAGGGACAACAGCTGTTCCTCGAGTTCACAAGCGAAAACCTCGTAACCCAAACGAAAAAAAGTCCAACACTGCGTATAACCTGCGTTTCGTGCTGCGTATCGGTTCGAACGACTCCTTAAAAGTATTGTTTGTTGTCTCGTCGTCATCGAGCTCACGATACACCAAAATGTAAGGGTTTGGTGACAATTTAAGCGGATAAAAAGAAAACAAACGTACCGTGTCATACGACGGAAATTGCTTTAATAGGAAAAAGAGAACAGAAAATTACATTGTCTTTTTTCAGTAAAACAGATGGCCTCGGCCGCGACGTCGCCGACGGACGACGACGAGCCCACATTGCCTCGCTCCTCCATCAACAGAATGATCAAAGAGATATTACCTCAGGTGCGAGTCGCGACGGAGTGCCGGGAGCTCATACATAACTGCTGCACAGAGTTTATTCACCTTTTGTCATCCGAGGCCAATGAGATCTGCAATCAGCAGCAGAAGAAGATTATAAATGCCGAACACATACTGCAAGCTCTGGAGAAACTGGGATTCGGGGATTATAGCGTCGAAGCGGAGGCCGTTTCCAAAGACTGCAAAGAGATGGCTGCAAAGAGAAGAAGCCAGAGCATGAAATTGGAACATTTGGGAATACCGGAGGAAGAGTTGTGGCGTCAGCAACAGGAACTGTTCGCGAAAGCGAGGGAAGAACAGGCAGTGGCGGAGCAACAGCAGTGGCAACAACTACAGGCGGTTGCCCAGATGGCATCCATGCAACAAGCGGACAGCGAACAGGAGGATTACAATTAGAATCTCGAAGGGAACAAATAGTGAATTTATTAAGATTTGTGAAACTTGTCCATGAATTGAAATATCAAAAAGGAGTTTTTTTTGTTATAATGCTTTGGGAAAACTTCAAAATTTTGCACACTATTATGAAAAAACGTCAAGATTTCGTACAGAGATATTATTCACGCTTTCTACTTCGCAGAAATCAATTCCATTGCGGTTGCCATGCTAGACACATTTTAGCGCGCATATTCGCGTTTTTTGAATGTATAGAGTTCAAGGACTGAAACACACACATAGTATGGAGCAGAACTTTTCTTATGTGTAGGCTGCTCATTTTGGCAGGCTCCAAATCAATAACAATAATCTATGGGACCTTCCCATGGCAAAGTAAGGATCGATGAAAGCTATTCAAAGTGAGTGGCAGCTTGGAGAATCAGTCTATTGTTTTTCTTTTAAAATTGTAATCGAAGTTGTCCTCACGGAAGTGAGATATTTTTTCTACCAACGGTTTAAAATCTCACATAGAGATAATAAGCTTGTACATTCTTTCGGCTGAAACGAGAAGATGTGCTACGATGCTGTTGATAAATTCACCTGAGTAACGTTCTTAGCAACGATATGTCAATGGCATCCTGTATGGTACGAGGCACAGTGCTGTTTCATGGCATGAGCCTTCCGTATTCTAAAGAAAGGTGACTTTTCTTTATCGCCTCCATTACTTTGGAAACGTAGTGGTACCTGGAGAACGAAGAGTTGTAATATGATGAGTGATCAATATTGTAATGAATAAGTAAAAAAAAAAATTATTCCGAAAATTCTCGCGTTACATCGAATAACTCACCAATTCTTTTCCGTCAGAGCCGTGGGAGTCATTGGATTCCGTGTAACACCGTGAATCTTTGTTCGCAATTCTTCTATCAATTCGTTCCTGGATTTGTCATCAGTCTTCAATTTCTCGTCAACCCACGCAGTTTTCTCGTCTGAAATATAAAAATAATATCGATGAGTGAGCGATTTCAATTAATCAGAAGCACAGTAGATTTGAGGCGTAAATGATTACCGTCTGACTTTGTAGCTGGGATCAGGAATAAATTAAACAGTAGCTCGACGGAATTTGAGTTCATATGAAGGCCACTGTGCGTTTGCAATCTCGAGCTAGCGAATGCTTTACTGTAAAAGTCCTGGAAACGAAGATGACGACTTAATTTTAAAGTACCAAACGAATATACACAGTACAAAGAATTGAAGTTATGTTATTATTTGCCTTCATCATTTCTAACGTGCTCGGCATGAAATCGTGCAGTTCTGCTTTATTGTGAAGGAAAAGAATATGCGGATAATATTCCACATAGTCTTGATCCATATTCGTCGTTGACGACGGTTTCAACATTTCGGCAGCTTGAAGAAATCTGTCAGTGGTGTAGAAAAATATTAGAGTAATATCATTAATGAAAGAAGAAGAAGAAAGGATGTTTTCAAACTACCTGACCAAATTCGGATCAACGAACCAATCCTGAACGAAAATGATAACATGACAGACCGAGAACAAGAATGCCGCAAACTGCAACGATTGCAATTCTAAATTGCTCTCGATATTAGCGAAATCCGTTGTGCTTTTCTTTTGATCGAAAGGAGCGGAGTGATCAATAACTGAACCGGAAAGTATTGGCTGAGTGTCCAGATATACGACTCGGTTTTTCGTGACATAAAAATCTATTCCGCCAGTGCAATTTGCGCCACTCTCATGATGCGACAGACCTTGAGCGGCGAAGATGTCAGCGCTGGAAAAATGTTGTGAAAAATAATTTCATTGAAAAATTTCAATAAAATACTTCCAGAATTTTTTCTACGACGAAAGAGTGAGAAATACCGACGCATAATTTGATGTTAGAAGAGACAGGATGGTCGACTTCCCTACCCCTTGAGGACCCAAAACCCCAACAACCAGGAAATCTTGCTGGTCGTACAGGTAGTCCAGTGGATTTTCGCACAGTTGCATGTTCTCGTCCATAAATTTCATGCAGCTCGTCATCTCGATGCAAGTTGAGATGAGTCTTCGTGCTGTCAAAAATACCAGAAAAAAAAAAGTGTTCACTCATAGAATTTTATTCTCCGAGTGAACTTCCCACAGCAAAGTTTAAGCGACGGAAAATACTTTCATTGTGATGGGAAAAAGTAATCTTCAGGATCATGTAAGTTATCACTCATTTGTTTGTGTATATGCGATTATCTAATTTGAATGAAAAAAATATCATTTCGTGATATTCCTGCCATTTCTGTAGATACATACGTTCCGGAGTTTTTGACGAGACATTGGGTTGACTTTCTGATTCTTTCCTAAAATCGATTGCAACGACAGGTTTAGGAAAAATAACAGATTTCCGTATGCGAGCCAACGGGCCATTGAGAAATTCCTTTACTTGTTTCCATTGCGCTGACTCGGCGACACAGCGCGACTCTCGCCTTCTCTCGTTTTTAGTATAAAAGTCGGCCTGTCTGCAACTTTAATCGACACTCTGGCATCGTTTTCCTTGGACTCCGAATCTTTCAAGCTGGACGACCCAATTTTTCGTGAACTCATATTGATTCTATGTGCATAACTTGTGCTCGACTATTCACCTCGATTTACCTGTAATAAACAATTCAAATTTCAATATTTGTTCGACATCGTCCCGTATCGGCGACATCTCGAACGTTATTATCCGGCTGACGGCAGTGCCAAGGTAGCTCAGTGAATAAACAAAATTTAATTCAATAGCAATAATCGTAAGTTACCTATTGTACGTCAAGAAAAGAGTTCATTTCTCAAACGGGTTTGTTGCGAGGTTTGGTGAGGTTATAAAAACACAAATGTCCCGAGGTGTCGCGCGTAACAAGCGATTATTATTCCGACAGCCGAGCCCTCACGTTGCAGCAGTTGTGGATACAAAAGAATTCTACTTATCTAAGGGAGATTGTAGTTAAATCTATATAAACTAGAATTAACTGACCAAACGGATCTTCCATGTACGATCGGAAGAAAAATCTCATCGATGGTGGATATCATCGCGGTTTCCGACAGGATTTTTCATTTAATCGTACATGTCAGAATCTATAAGAAAAATTGATTACAGTTTTATTATCAACCGCGAAATATCGCGATAAAAATAATGAAATTTAATTGCAGTACAATAATTTTTAAATACCTGCTTAATGTTAACAAGTGGGAACACTTGTCAATCGGTTTTTTCGTAAAATTATAAAAACACAACGGTTTCGCGAAATTAAGTGTAAAAAATGATTATTATCTTACGAAAGTTTGATCAAACTCTCTGTTAAAGCGGTGCGGTAGCTTTATCGGTGAAAATAAAGTCCGACAAAATTAACCGGAGAGTCCGAAACGGTGTAATACACATTTATTGAATTATAAAAGCTTTCGCGAAAAACGCTTCGTAACAAATAAATGCCGGAGATAAATGCTTTCGTAAGCAAGATGTCATCTTCGTTCAACGCTCGACAAGCGTTGCTTGAATTTCCACAATAAATATTCTTATATTTGTTCAAGATAGTAACTAAGCCTCAGCAGCTTCTTGTTGTTCAAATTTCGGATATTTTCCCTCGACTTCGGTCCATGTGATTTTACCGAAGGACAGATCTCTCACAACGTCGGGAAGTTCGTCCAACTGAAATTTTATTATAATTACAAAATCAATTTCGCGATAGTAATTTCCCATCGAAATTTTATCTATAGTGGCGAACAATACGTACATTTATTCGAACTTGTCCCATGCTGTCGCGTTCCCTAAGAGTCGCGCTGTGCGGAGTCTTCAGTGTGTCGAAATCTATCGTTATACCGAACGGTATCGCGATCTCATCCGTACGGGCGTACCGCCGACCGATACTACCGGAAGAATCGTCCACTTTGTGCGAGACGTCGACCCTCGTCAAATCTTGAGCTGTAATCCAACATGTTTTCTTCAATTTAACAAAATTCTATTCTGCAAATAGACTCCTACTAAACGGATCCGCCTCTCGATCATATTCTAAAATTTATACTTACACAATTTCTTAACGAAAGGAACAAATTCGTTGTTGCCGCTCAACGGCAAAACGGAGCATTTGAGCGGTGCAACGATTGGCGGCAAGCTCAGGAAGGTTCTCATCTCATCGCCTTCCCTCTTCTTAAAATTATGCTCGAATACGGCATACATAACACGTCCAATGCCGAAGGAAGGCTCGATAACAGACGGTATGATCTCCTCGACGTGAACGGTCTTCTTATAGCGTTTCACGGAAACCATATCTTTCGTTATTTTAACGATCGAACCATCCGTCAGTGGTAAATCGTACGAACCATCCGACTCCATGGATTTTTCTAGCGCAGCCACGCCGTCTTTCTCGAGGGCATTCAACGCTTCCAGAACAGCTTTGGCTTCCTTTCTGAAGGCTTTTCCAATGACGCCGCGATTAGGCGCTGCCTCGCATACATCGACGACTTTCGGCTCTGCCAAACGTTTCTCCGCTGCTAATCTGACTCCCGTTGCTTTCGTGTGTTGGGTCAAATCGTACGCGGATCTGTCCGCGCAGCCGACACACTCGATCCATCCGTAGGAGGTCAGACACTCGGCGTCCCAACAGTCGCATGCGTAGTGAGCCATCTCGTTACCCATGTGTTGCCTAAAACGCAACTTTATCGGATCCACTCCGACCTTGAGCAAGAATTGTTGTATCCTCGCCATGAAATATCCGAGGGTCTCGTTCGCCACTAGACCGGCGGCAACGGCATCTCCGATCTTGACGATTTCCGCGCTCTTGCCATCCATCTGATTGCACGCCGAGTACAAAACCAGCGGCGTATCCTTGACCGAATCAAATTTATCGTGAGACTTGTCCCTCGGATCGCAAAAATGCTCGATCTCGGCCATTGTAAATTCACGAACGCGTATCAAGCCGGAACGTGGCGATATCTCGTTTCTGAAAGCATTGCCGATCTGAGCAGCGGCGAACGGCAATTTCTCTTGATTGAATTCCAAGAGACGCTTAAAATTAACAAATATTCCCTGCGCCGTTTCGGGCCTGAGAAAACCTTTTATCAGACCGGTCGGACCGATTTGCGTTCCAAACATTAAATTGAACTCCATCGGTTCGGAGAGATCGTTGCCGGATGTTGGTGATTTCATGTTGAATTTCGTCAGGACAGCGGCCATCTGGGACTTCGTCATACCGTCAAGCTTTACCACGATGTCGCGACATTCTTCTCGCGTCGCCTCATCCGTTTTCTTGTCGGCTGAGACTTTTTCCAAGTGAGCTTTTATCAGATGATCAAGTCTGAAGCATTCGCCGCTCTTAACGTCCTTCACCATCAAATCGGCGAATCTGTCAACGTGCCCTGAGGCTTTCAAGACAGGCTCGGGCGTCAATATGGAACAGTCGACCTCCAGCATTTGCTCCTCAAGAATGAAAAATTTACGCCACGCGCTTATCAGATTCGCTTTGAACGCGCATCCCATCGGACCAAAATCGTACTGTCCAGTTATACCACCATAAATTGCGAACGATTGATCGAAGAAAAATCGACGTTTAAGCAAATCCTCCATTCGCGATCGATCAAACGTTGCCGAGTCGGGTATGTAAGATAACTCCTTGTCCTCGAGTAATTTTTTCCGAAGTTTCAACTCCGCAACTGCCTTCTTAACATCCAATTCCGGAGCTCCATCGGTTTTCAGCTTCCGCACCAGATCCCCCTGGGAATTTCAGATGAAACAAATTGAGTTAAATTATGTCCGACTTTTTCTATCTGATAATTGTGTCGCCATTGTTAGATGAATTCTTGATCGAGAGTTATTTTTTTAACGACAAGTAATGACTAAGTAAAATTCTCTAGACGAGGAATGAAAGAGTGTCATCGGTAAATATTAAAAATCTAACAAATGATTAAAACACCCTGCAAAAAAAAGTACCCATACTTTTGGCATAGATCATTAGTGAAATCAGTTTCTCATCACGGATAAAAAAAAATTATAAAATTTCGGGTGTCGTATTTGTCTACCGGAGTTACGAAAAGTTTTCGATCACGAATCGCAAAGATTTCATCGTCGATTGTCAAACAAACGAGTATGCATAGTCGGTCGATTGTTGAGTTAGGTTAAGAACGAGGCAGTAAAGTGCAACCATATGGCATAATACCTGTTCCTTTACGCTAGCACGCAAAGGTGCTAAAGCTTCCTCGATCTTCGGATCAGTCATGTCCGGTTGAAAATGTAATTTAACTTTTCTGTGTTTCTTTGCGGTGCCCCAACTCTCGAAGCCGGATAACCTACAGGCCAATCCAAAATTTCGCAACTGATTAAAAGTTCCGTACGCTCCAGCGTGGGAGTGAATGTACTGTCGTGACACTACTGTGCAAGCTACACGAGTACTGTACAGGAGAAAACGCATTCGCGAGATTTCAACACGCGAATGCTCGTAAGCAACGAGAGTACGTAGAAACCTGACAGAAACCCTGTGCATTCCTGTGGGGTAACACAGTTGACCGCATTCGAACTGTGAATCATGGCCAACCTCATCATATCGAAAGTCTCTAGCATAGTTTAGATCCAAAATCTTTTCCAAAGCAACCATCTTTAACGCGGAGCCGTTTTTGACTCAACCGATAACATTTTTTTTTTGAATTTTTGCGTTAATGAAATAGGTCGGAATTCTTATTGTTCTTTAAGGTAGTCCTTCCGTTGCTACGACGAATGCAATATTCGGGTAAAGCGGGTGGGTATGAGATAAGTAAATAACGCTTGAATTAAGATTCGTTGTATCGCTAAAATTATTCTTGACCTTTACATCCTAATTATAGTACAATGGACAGGGAAATTATAACTGTCACGCGAGGCCAGAATATGTACTGGACTCTCCTCGACGTCGTGGTACGCTGTGCAGACTCCAGCAATTCGGTCTCAAGTATTCGTACCGGCGTCGCGAAACTCTGACCTTCGTTCCGTGACGTCGGTAGAATTTGTCGAAGTCTCGGAAAATTGGGCCTGCCGAAAGGTCGACTGCACGACTTCCGGTGCGCTCCGGGTGCGTTCGGTACGAAACTCGACCGACGTACTTGCCGATGTCTCCCGACAATCTGCGATCGTCAATCTGCCTCGATGCTTGGCTCTTATCGCCGACACAATTTTTCCATCGTTTGATTTAACACCTATCGGGGAACTTAAGGGACTTGTTGATTTGCTCACTGATAAGCTTCCGTCAACGCTTGCACTGCACGACCTTTCGAATCGAAAACAAAAGGTTTTTTTTTTCGTAAATAGAAAAACGTTATTTCGTAAATTAAAGAATTTTTTTTTTCGCGAAGAGGAAGAAGCCATTTTGCTCACAGTCTCCCAGAGACCCTCATCGCTTCCTCGCTCCGTCTACGTCGACTGCACTCGGACAACTTCTCTATTGTTCTCGCGTCGACGTTGATTGTTTTAGTCTTCTGCGCTACACTCCTCAGCTTTTCGATATTCTGCATCAGCTGTTGCACGTGCAATTTTAACGTCGCGTTCTCGTACACCAATTTGCTGTTCCTCCGAACGACCTGCAAAATCAGTAGCGACCGTCGGTAACCTCGATCGCCTTTTTATCCGAGGATTAATTTTTCCTTTAAAGCTAGGCAATTTTTTGAGTTACCCGAGTTTCAGATTCGTTTAATTACCTGCAAGAACTTTGACTTGCTTATCGGTAAAGGTTCCTGAAATTTTTCCGACACGATGATGTTCAATTCTTCTCTAGCCTCATCGAGTTTTTCCATCATCTCGGCCATAACCTGCAGATGCTCTCGCAGCAGACGGTCGAGTTTCTGCCTGAGTGAATCTCTCGAGTCTTTCATTCTCAAGAATTTGATGCAAAGATTATAAGTTGTTTCGCTTCTCTCCGCTACATCGTCCCTCAATCGTTTGTTCTCGTCTTCCAAGCTCTCGCGAATTTTCTCAGCCTCCCTGCGCAGTTGCTGTTGCGCATTCGCCGTACCGCCGACGCACTTTGCCCGATGATTTTGCATCTCCTCGCAAAAGTGCTCCTTTTCCTTCTGATAGAAGAACCTTTCATCGTCCAGCTGTTCTAGAATAAAAACTTGGGTCAATTTAATCATCACCATCGGGTTTTCTTTGTGTGGGTTCACAGAAACTTACGCTTTAGATTTCTGTTGCAACGCTGCTGCCTCTTCAGTTCAGAGGCGAGCCTCTCGTTGTCCCGTCGAATATTCTCGATCTGTAAATCCTTCGCACTAATCGTTGTCCTCAGTTCGACGATCGTTTCACTCAACTTCGCTACCTTGAATTCATTTTTTTTAGGAAAACGATATTTAGTTACGGTGAATTAAAAAAAAAAAATTATAGATACGTCGAACCAAGGCTTGAGGTAAGGCAAATTACCACGGTCGGTAATACTGGCTGGCGCATACACGGACTTTGTATAAAAATTGTTTAGCGAATAACATTTTATGAATTATCCGTTTCAGGTACGAAGTATTATTCTCGATACCTGCCGATGAAGGTCGTTCACTTCGTCCAAAATATTACATGTCGAAGAAGCTCGGAAGTCCTTGCGGCCGGTACTCTCGGGACAATCTTCGTTCGGCTCAATGATCTGCATATCATTTTTGTGACCTCCGGCGACCGAGCCGCAAATTGTTTTTTCCTCGGAGTTTCTCGTAGAGTTAGAAAATTTCCTAAGGGTTTTTTTTTTTCAACGGACCGTTAAATTCAATTAACCTAAATTGTATGTGCAACATACTCCTAATTGAAATAGTCACGTGACTTGTGGCTTTAACACTCACCCCAATTTAGAATCGAAATTCAGGTACATAAATGATTCCCAAATGTTTGAGCGCTAATAAATCTCCACACCAAACGGTTTTGGGCACGAGGAATAAATCTCTCGCAGAATTATCCGAGGATTACTTATCGAACATAAAATTATAAAACTTTGTTGTTAAAAAAACGGGATCATATTAAAAAGTATAGAGTTACTGAGGCTGAGGGCAGACCGAGAGCACGCAATTTTACGTCAGATGTCACACTGTCAGAAATAATTATTTCTTATCATCGGACAAAAGAACAAAGTCTTTCTGACTTGACCCTTAACTGTTAAATCATTTAAATTAACATATTTTACCCGGGGCAAAAACGACAGTTTTACACACGTTTCCTGCGCAACGACGTAAGAGTAAAGTACAATTTTGTACTTTACTCGTACGAAAGTAGGTTTTCTCAACTCGTGTGATTGTATCATTCGCTTCAACTTGTGTAGGAAACTCACACTCGTCCGTAATGTTTTTTTTTCCTACTAGTATCGTAGTATACTGACATGAGTTTTTTTTGCCACGCTGCAGGCATAAAGAGTAGATTGTGTGCATTTCTTGCAAAACTAATAAATCACAACACTAGTGCGAAAAAAAAACATTTTAGACGACTGACAGTTCGCGTTGTGAATTTTTCTTACGAGTATGGTACAAAATCTTATTTCATAAGGTGTCACAAATGAGAATTTTGTGCCCGCGAATCATACGTCAAACTGCATTTTTTTCACGCTGTAAAATAAAGTAGTATGCAATACTACTTTATTACAGCAATACCGTCGTATAGTCGCACTATCAATTACATAGCAAAGCGATAAACTTCGACTGCTTTTCTTGTTTTTTCAATACTTTTCCAGCCTTCACCAACAAATCTCTACAGCCTCCTGCGACAGAACGGAAGGCTTAACAATTTCTTTGAAACGAAGCTGACTTTGTGTGAAATGTTTTATTGTATCGTATATGTACAAAAAGGTGTACGGACTACTGTCAATCGCTCGGGTATGAGTCGCCAATGTAATTAAGACTTGACGCTCTACCGCCTGAAGGACAATCTAAAAATTGTCACACATGTGTTGTACACCCGTGACCCCTCGTCTGTTGTCGTTCATCGGAGTGGAATGAATGTCGATAAATGACATATGCGTGTATGCTTGTTATTTCTTTTCCTTTTCATTTCCTTTTTCCTCATAATTTCATGGTACAACCTCGCTTCACTTCGATCAAAAAATATTTCCCAAAAATCACTCGCGAACGCTCATCGATGTTGGGTCTCCACGCGCTGCTGGATCGACATCGTCGGTATGTACGATCAGATATGAAGAAACACGAAAATTGAATCACCTTTTGCCAAGAAATTGTCTCGAGCAGTCGATTATTGTTATTAAATTACTGTGTCTCATTGTATACTCGCTTCACAAGTTCTTTCGATAAATTGAAAACAAAGCGGAGTTTCAGATGCGTGGATAACCCATCGATCGTTTTTCAAGCTATGTTTATTCGCTAATACGAAAACTGGACCTCATTGTTAGACTCGATCCGAAACGAGATTTCCAGACTTAAAAAAAAAATCAAGGGCGAACCGAGAAAGAAAGGTAAAATCTATGTCGCAAAAGTATGTTCGTAGTTTCCGTTTACGTTTTTTTGGATACGGCCTGGAGATCGAGTATGGCGACGAGTGGAAGACAAGTGTCAAATAATAGTTCGTCGAGACTGGAAGTAAAAAAAATTCACACGACTGGACGAGTCGCAGAAAAAAAGTGAAGACATTGTACAACTTTCTCACGTGAGAATTAAAACGTTAAAAGTATATGTATGCTGTTTCTTTTTCTCACGAATACGCTGAGTCGCTTTTGTTACATATTCGCTATATTCACACTCGAGTGGCCCAGTTTCGATTTGGAAACCGCGGTACGCAAAAAAATCCTTTTTTTTTTTCATTTTTTTTTTGCGGTCGTCTGAATAATCGGATGAAAATACGATTTCTGATTAGACAGAAACGCGGAGATGATAGTTGATGGACTTATGCTTAGTAGCCTAGCCTAGAGTTGGTTGAGTTTTTTTCTTTTTCTTTTAAATGAGGTCTCTTTAAGAACTCCCGGAGTTTATTTTTTCTTGTTCTTGTTAGCCTGATTTTTGTTTTTGGCCGCGGCCGCCAGTTTGACTTTTTTCTTCTTGGGTTCGTCATCCTCGTCGTCCTCGTCCTCGGGATCCTGCACGTCGCAAATAATTATAGATGAGAAAACGAGGCTTCGAGCAGGCACGAATTTACGCAAAAAAAAGTTCATCTCCATCCTTTTATTCAACAATTGGGGCATATCGGCAGATCGAATCGATCGACAAGGCAAACCCGTGCCAAGATGGAGCTGAAGGAAGCGTGAAGTGTGCACAATGAAAAAAAAGAAAAAAAAATCAAACTTCTCGTTTAGAAAAAAATGATTTATTTCGAGGCAAGAAAGAATAACAAATTAAAAAATGCGAACAGAAGAGTTTTTTTTTTTAACATTTGTTGCATCACGAGCCGGTGAACTTTCCTTATAATCAGATCAGTTTTTTCTTCGAATAAAGAAAAAAATCGCCAGTTCTTTTGATATAAAAATTAAGAAACTCGCGTGACTCAGACTCGTAAAACTTACGCCACACTTAATATCCCTCCTTTTGTTTCGTTTTCTCTTTTGTTCAACTAACGCATTATTTATCTACTGCTTCGTCCATCTTGGCACGTTTGGTGCCATTTTTTTTACCGTCAGCAGAATTCTTTCGTTTCTTTTGCGGTGCCTGAAATGTTCATTTCTAATTTTTAAACACGCTCAGAACGACAAACTTTGAGGCAGGTTCACCGCTGTTACGAAACACCGGTTGCTCGTATATAGCAGCGGTGAATCTGCGTGAAATTATTATGTTTAGACTACGTACGTAAAGAATAATAAAAAATGAATAAACATAAGAAAACTGCAAATCTGATGTATCTCATAAATAAAATAAATAGTAAAACAGGGTGAGATAAGTTCATACCTTCTCGTCATCTTCCTCATCAATGTTCTCTTCTTCCATTTCATCCTCTAGGTCGTCAAATTCCTCCATGTGCGTTCCTATTAGTGAAACAATTCGTTCGTACAGTAACATTCTTATTTGATTTTTTTTAATTTCATGAAAATATGCTATAATAGTAGCATTATTTTATGTACGGAAATACCAACAAAAATTTCAGTCTAGTGCAAGGCATAAGATTATAAACTAGACGAATCACGTCATACCCACCGTAAAACGCTATCGATCTCAACCTCGAGATAATAGTGATTTGTAACAATTATTTTTTATTTAATATTTTTTTTCTTTTTCTTACCAAGGAGATTGTGTCCTACTATATGAACCGGTCCACTGCCCTTGATGAGAGTAAATGTTACTGGAGGATCGGGAAAACTGAGATCAAGAATGATTTGCACTGTCCTTCCAACTTCTAGGAGAGCAATGGGACACTTGATAAGACCCTTGAGTCCCATGGCTTCTACCTGTAGGACGTTGAGCTCTCCAGGCTTGGCTTCCGGTCCCAAAAGTGCCTGTAAATGATGAAGTTTTTATTTTACATATCTCATTTTATACTTATACTTATCTTGCATCGTCTATCACATATTTAATGCTTATGTAAATGTTAAAATTTTAACTCAAAACTTGTGTGTGTTTTTTTTCAATACCTATACCCCTAGTTAAATTCCTTTTCTCAAAGGACGGGTTCATCGTGCATACTTTAAAATCAATTATGATACGAAATTTGATCTATATTATTAAGTTCATTATTATTTTTATTTACAGAAAGTAAGTTTTCTTATGAAAATCTGCATCTAAGTAAATAAATTTGCACTGAATTTTTCAGTGAACAATGCACAATACATACGTATATACATATATCTGTGCATACACATAATTTATTAAAAATTCAACGTTCTTGATTTGAAATTCCTGACGAGGGGTACAATACAAGCCGAACCGTTAAGTTAATTCCCTCTTCGCATCGTAATTCCCGACCATTCATTCTATGCCAGAGATTTCCGTTGCAGCGATCCCTCCCCCCTTTCCACACAGAAGACTCGTGAAGGGTGGCACGTTCGAGAGTAGGGGAGGAAACACTGACGGGTAAAAAAAACATCGTGGCAGACAAAAAAATCACACACGAACACCTCGCTAATTTATTTATTTTTCCGCGTCCTATCATCGCGACCAGGTCGTTAAATCTCGTGATTTTACAATTGCCGCTGGAACAGAGAAATAGTAGCGAGTATCGCGAAGTCCGGAGAAAAAAAAAACAGTGTTAGCACCAGTCGGTAAATTTTCGCGTTCCACAGTTGGCGCGCAAAACTCGAACGTTCCTAGTTGGCGCATCGTAGTTGGCAACGGCGAGCGAGCGAAACAGAACTATTTCTCGAGGAGGACCGAACATCACCGGCACACATTATATTCGGCTAAGGTTAATGGCGAATACATTTTTTTCCTCGCGATTTAGACTCGCCGAGTCTGCGAGGTCGGAACGCAAATCGGCCGTCGAACCGCAAGGTCCAAAAAATAATTCGAGAAACAAACTGGAAACTCGAATAATCCGTCGAGACGACAAAAACTGCAAATTCGCGGGACATTCAGCGAAAGGCACGACTCTCGTCATTAGCTCGAACGGACATTCGGGATTAATACGACGAACGAAAGACATCGAATGACAAGCGAACCAGCCGAAAACTTGAGGAACGAGCATTTGACGCATCGACCCTCGAACCTCAAAAAAGAAAAAAAAAAACTCGCCGATAAATCGCGACACGCCGCACGTAACGCTCGACCCACATATATATGTATTGATCAGTGACGAAAAAAAAATTGCAACATACCATTTTGATGATGAGTTTCTGATCAACGCCGAAATGTTGATTGGCACCATCGGCGTCGTCGTTCTTGCGTTCGGGATCCCAGACTTCACTGGCGTTTGGTCCTTCGAGGGTGATTCCTGCACACAAATTTGGCACATTTTCGTTAACGTCAAAGATCCGTGCAGACTCGAACGGCGTAAGGTCCGTGAGGATAATATTTTTTTTTTTTTCCAACGTTTTTTTTACTCCGGAGAAAAAATCGCGGAGACTCGGAGGAGGGGGGACAATGGATTCGTCACAATGGCCGAAAAGCTGCCGGCGTCCCGTCCAATGCGTTACGCACTTTCAATGGCCACCGTGAAGCAAGTAACGAATTGTGGAATTAAATAATTCGATGTCGTCGAGGTCCGTGCTACGACGCGTTATATTTACCGTAAAGATATTCCTCGGCCATGACGATTGTTACGATATCGACGGATTATAACGTTAGACAAATGAAGGAGCCGATGTAGCGTGTGTGCCGTACGAGAGGTAGCTAAGAGGAGACGCCGCCGCGCGCAATGGTCACCGTGCGAAGTGCCGCCCGCCGGGCAACCGTCGGGGGGGGGGAGAACGGTGGTCGCACGTGCTAGACGAACGCAGACGAACGCGTAGCAAATGAGTTTCGCGTAGCCGTCGTTGCGCGCCCAGAGTACGTTCGGCGATCTGATTGGCTCGCGCTGCCTTCATCGGCTCTCGGCAGGGTTGCCGCCACGCCAAGCCGGAAACATAATGCGGAGATTCACCCGTGAATAGCGTTATTTTGGGCTTCACCTGGAAAATTGATCCACGCCGTTAGTTGCATTTAAATTTTATCGTTACATTTCATCCACACCGTCGCAGATTTTTCCAGTTGTTTTTTCTTTTAGAAAGAGGAACTATGCTTTCGTGCCGACAACATCGCACTCGACAGATGGGCACTATTCGCCGGGACGCCTCGTGGCGGGGGTTCGTGGCGAAGGCAGGTGCGCAGCTGCAGAACTATTTCGTCCTGTATGAATGAGCGTTTTCAAAAGAGTCGGCCTCCGGGAGAATTGTTATTCGAAAAACGTTCAATTTGGAGGTACCAGACTACAATACGATTTATACGGCTGGAGCTTGCTGCAGACGTACTCTGTTGGTATATTCATTTTATACGGACGTTATGCATTAATTTCTGCGTAGCCCGTATGAAACACTTGCCGGTATTAAAAACTGTAATAAACTTTTCTCACGGATTTACGCACGAACGATCAAAAGAAAAGTCTCATCGGAAGCGGATCTCAAGGCTTAAGATAAAACTTGTTTTTTTTTTTCTCATGTGTGCAAGGATTCGCGAGGAAATTTTATTACAGTGTTGATTACCGATCGAGCTATGGGATGGCCGAAGTGCTCGTAAAATATTTATACATTGTGAAATATTTACAAAATTATTTTGAAATATTTCGTGCTATGTCCGCTTCCGTAAAAGAGTAAAATAAATTATGGGCACTCTGGGAAAAAACCGCCCTGAATGACCCAAAACTTATACTCCTCATCGACGCGAAATCGTCTGAGCAGAATAATGAAGTGCACGCTTACATCGTAAAACTGAGATCCGCCCCTGTCCAAAAAATCACTTCTTTCCCTCATCACCCACCAAATGACTGCCGAAAGAAAAAGCAAGAAAACATTTACGCAGTCGGTAATTTATTTTTTTCCTAATGTGACAATGACGACGCCGAGGACTACGCGCGATTTGTACACGAAGCGTTATAGGAACGTTACATTTGTTATATTACATAATAATCTTTTGTTATTCGGTAAAACGTATAATGTATAATAAGTGGGAATAAATATTAATGTACATGGTAAATTTGATTAGTCGCCTTGGGATATCGGCGAGCCGCGGTCTCGTTTCGATCCTTTTCCCTTTCCCTTTGATTTCGGATCGCGTTTCCGATTGAGCGATGAGGTCGAGGTCGTCGACGTCGAGTCCGCCGGGCTCGAATGATTCGAGCCGTCGCGATCCCAGCGAGCCAGGGCTTCCCGCAAATTTTGTCCGTCGCTCTCGTCGTACGCGTCGACGTCGACGAGATTGTCCTGACCGGTTCGTCCGCCCTCCGTTGTCTCCAGATTGGCTCTCATTTCCTTCCTCTGGTCCTCCGTGTGTTGCGGACAGCGCATCGAGCGCGTGCACAATTTCTTCGTATGCTCCGATACGACACCGCATATCTGCGTGAGCAGAGCTCGCTTATCGTCGATCGACATGTTCTCGTAGTTCGACGGCGAATTCTCATTGCTCGTGTGAACGTGTTCACCAGGCGCGTCGCCATTTCGCTGGCTGTTCTTCTGCTGCTTCGATCTCTTTAACCCGTTTCTGTCCTTCCTACGCTTGCGCTTGTCCGTTGAGAGACTCCAGTCGACGTCGTCGTCGTCGTCGCTCATAACGCCGCTGAAATTGCTCATGTCCTTCGAACTGTTGGCTATCCTTCTCGAAGCTATCCTAGAACTGTTTCGTCCCATTCCCATGCATTTCTCGAGGTGAGTGGCGAATCTGCAGGCAGCTACACCTCTGTCGCAGTTCGGACAGTTGCACTCCTGAGACTTCTTCACCGGATGCTGGCCGAACACATCCAGGCCTGGCGAGTCTGAGGATTGAGATAATCATCTTAATGATCAAAGAACATTTTTATAGCCAATGATAGCTCAGCTAAGAACATTGCTATTGACTCAGACCACTATTAAATGGAAACTTCTATTACTGCAGATCACGGATACAACATTTTCAATAAGGCAGATTACCAATCCCAGAAAATTTGTAATAGCAGAGATTACCGAACTAATAAAAATTTCGTTAACGCACATTGCCGATTTAGGGAAATACTGAATGTTACAGATAAGAGATAAGAGGACACGTTTGATGTCGTTTATCACTGATTGGATAAAACTTTTGGTGCGGTAGATGATCTCTTACCCACGATAGCATAGGACTCATCGTCCGGAATGCCTTCCTCGACGTTGGAGCTTCCAGTTTTTATGGTTCGGTGTACATCGAACACGAAACCCATGAAAACCTCGTCCAACAGATCCTCGTAAATTTCTTTTGTCGCGGACTCAACGTTTTCCGTTTTACTCATAAATTCGAGGAAACTTCTGTCCAGCTCTTGTATCCTCTCCTCCGTGACGGACATGTCTGGACTCAAAATCGCCACCGTCCAATCGTCAGCTCGTTCCAGCCTCTGTTTACAGTTGGCTCGAGAATTCTCGTCCACTGCTGAGCGACTGTTTTGTTATTCTATCGATCCCTCGTTATTTCGACCAATTCCTACGACGTGTGACAAGAGTTTTGTCCGACAATCGGGCCTGTGCGAAAGATTAATTAGTGTTTTCATTGCCAATTCACAAAAAGCTCGTACTTTACGTGTGTCCGCATTTTTTTTTCGTTCCTGTCAAGCGACTTTTGACGCCCGGACCTTCGACGACAGGGCAGCAGGTGGCGGATGTATTTTTTTTCGGTTGCGCGATTTTTTTGAATTATTGTAACCTAACATCGTTCAGTTCGATCACCAGTTGAAATACAAGTTTGAGGGATTTAGTGAGCTGAGTAAATAATGCTCGGTGTTTCGTTTTTTATTTTTTCTAAACAACATTTCCGGGCTCGAAAACCACGGTCCCTAATCGGTCATTTTTCGACGCGCAGAGTAAAGTCCACGTGACCGTCAACTGACCCGTTTTCTTTTTGAAGACTGTACGATTCGTTATACACGAATATTCTCAATGAGTACAAATACGTAATTTTTTGTAATTATTGTGTTTTAATTTATGTTTATAATATATTAATTGTAGCGAACATTGTAATTTGATAATTTTTTATAATGTTTATTCAATTACGTTTATCCCCCTTCCGGTGTCCTCGAGGTATTTGGAAGCGATGATTCCAACAAGACGATTAATATTATCTCTGACATATTCGCGGGAAGCGCTTCCGGCCAGATAATAAATCCTTTCTTTTAAATGCTTTGATGTGTAAATTGATATGAAAAAATAATTTATTGATATCGAATGAATACAATTTATAGCAGAAATTATATAAGCGAGAGGTAGAAGGTACGATATGTGAAAAGCCAATGTTCACGTGTATCCTTAAGTTACTAATAAGTATCAGCATAAAGTACACTGTAAAAAAAATGAAATTTAATGTACTGGTATTAAAAGTTTTTAAACATTACATCACACTTCATGTACTGTTGTGAAGAAAAATTAATGTTCAATGTATTAAAAACTTTCAAAACACTTCACACTTAATAATTTGCTTTAATTTCACTGTCAAAGCTCATTCATTTTTCATCGCATTCGTACGTTAAATTTAGTGTGCCAGTTTTTGCATGGAAACTTTCAATTTGCTGCATTAAATTTACGATTTTTTCAACAGTGCATACAATAAATTAACATAGTAATCTTAATCCAAAAAATCGTCTTCGCCTGATAATGCCGGTATCTTGCTTAAATCAACTTTTACGAATATCCTTAATAAGTATGAGCGCGTAATTTGGAATGTTGAGTCAATCACGTTCATTCGACTTCCAGTGATTTTGACGAATTCGTAAATAATAGCTCCGGGAAGACATCAGTCCCAAAAAAAAATTTTGCTGCGCCATTTGATATACTAAAATAATTTACTGATGCTGAATATATACGATTTATAGGAAATTTATAGTTTACACAACCGAGGTGCGCAAAGCCAGATTTTATAGTCGAGTCGAGCGTCGGTTTAGTTATGGGTATTCTTAAATTATACTTAATATGTATGTATATGGTAAGAAATAAATTAATATAATGAAGATCTTAATGCAGGAGAAGAAAGAGAGCGAAAATTCAGATTATTAATCCAGAAAATCATCTTCGCAGTCCGATAGTTCCGGCAGTTCGATTGAGTCATCTTTTACCGACAAATCATCGATCGAAATGTTTACGTTGGCAATTGGCTGCGATATCGGTTCCGTGTCTGGAAGAAAAAAAAAGTTGTTTACGCATATTTTTCTAGAATGTGGAAAACAAATTTCAGACTATATCAAGCATTCCATTTACCGGACTCAAATCCTTCGTCCTCGTACGGCTGAATGGGAGCTTTGGACACCCTCAAGAATTCAACGAATTCTCGATCCAACTTGTCGATAGTGCATTCTGTAATTTTCAAAAATAGTCCCATAAAATGTTTAGTGGATTGGTGAAAAAAAAAATTCCGTCTACGGATAAACAATTTTTACCGAAGGAGTTTCTATCGTCGTAATGGAATGCCAATACGTCTGGCTTTGGATAACCATTTCCAGGTCTCATGAGAGGATAAGCAGATGGTTTTTTGAAAATAGTATCCTCCGATTGCTGTTTCTCATTTGTCAAGTTGTTGACAGGAGACCTGGACTTTGACGACAGTGCCTTTTGTTGCTTGGATTTCATCACCTCCAACTACACGGAAATTATTATTATTATTATTACAATCTATGGAAAAGGAAAGAAGTTTAACACTTTTCAAATCTGCATCTATAACAACTGATAAAGACATTAACATATGTGAGTATGCCAATTCTTAAATTGAGTGATTGCCTGGGACTGGTTACTTGAATTAAATTAAAGTTTAATTTTTATACTGAATATTTTACCAAGACGCGAAGTGATTTTTTTGTATCAAGAACAAATAATAATCAATTATTTTAAAAAATGTTAAAAAATTTCAGATTTTTTTTTTTTTGTCATGCAGATATAACATAATTCTGTTAACGCCTTGTGGTCTCAAAAATTTGCCACGATTACCTTGGAAGATTTAGAGCGGGGGGATAGGGGTAGAGAAACGCATTCGGATCCTCCACGATAAGCCTTGACGAGTGTCTTGTTCGGACTCTTCTTTCTGGGCGATCTGTCACCGATGTTGTTCGATCTAACGACATTGATATCAGAGTTCGTGCGCATAGAAAGGCCTTTCGGTTTGGCGGGCGTCAGCAGAGCATTTTTGCCAGCCGCGACTCGAGGGTTTCCAAAGATCGTCGACTTTACAGACGATTCGGTCGGACCTACAATACCAACAATAAAAGTAATAGAAAAATGTAATCCGAAAACGTTTACCTCGGACGGAGAAGAATCTCGAAAAAGGCGCGAAAATCGCGAGCGATAATCTGAAAATGATCTCACCGAACGAAGGCTGCTGCTTAGCCGTCTGAATACTTCCTCCGCTTCCTCCGAACAGATTGAATATCGAAGACATGTTCGATCGTGGACGAATATGTCAGTGAACATAAAGACGCTCGAACCTCCTCTTCAATTTGATGTTTTTTATTAGTATAAATTCAGAAACAAGCGTGATAATCAGAACAGTTGAGATTGCTATTTTCTGTCGTCTATCGTCTTTCGTTGGCGCTTGTCGATTTTCCGCTGTGCCTCTAGAAGAAGATTATTGAACCTGTCTCATCGACTCAGTCCGTTAAAAACAATAATACAAACACCGACTCTCTCTTCAGCAGCCCACGATTTCTACAAGACCCGATTCTACACAATCTTGCCTTGGCCAATCGGGAAGTCAGAAATAAACTTCCACCAATCAACGGAGCTTGTGTAGAAACGTTTTATGGAGGTATGGCGGGCTGCCCTTTGTCGTGTTTAGTCATCGTGTTATCACATCAGACCGCGGGGCGCGCTCGAATCGCAAACTCAACAAGTGAGCGTGTAGCGGTGTGAATCTCGATCGCTGATTAGTCGAGCGCACAATGCGCTTAATTAGCTCGAAAAGATTTCGTGGATAACTCTTATTAACGTTAATAATTAATTAATTAATTCCAGGTGCATAAGCAACTTCATGGTCAGCCAATCTATGTCAGATGCAGCTCAATTTTCAGCCATCAAGGAAAACATCGACCACTTCGCTTGGTCGTCTCAGTTCTTTGGAAACCACAAACAAACAGCGAATCGCTGTTTGTATTGTATCCGACGTATCCGTTACTTTGAGACTGTGGTGTAATGAACAGTCACTCGCAATTAATTCTCCTAAAAGATTCTTCAGGAGACAAAAATATTAATGTTTCCAATAACGTAGTAAAGGTAATAATTTGAGAAAAAAAATATTTCGTTTTTTACAAAATGAAATATATTTCTTGTATTGTTCATCACTCAGCACGCGTGAGAAACTCTCTTATTTACATGTTAACACGTGTACAACTCCGTGTGTCCGTTGCCGATACACTTCTAAGATAATTTGTCCAACGCTTACTCGTTTACCTATTTTATTTTTATTTATTTTTTTATTTTTTTTTTTATTGTACGATCGATCGACGTGGTCGTTCGCTTTGAGACTCTCTCCGACAGTCGCTTCAAATTACTTTTCCGGGAGACTTTTTCGTTTGCATCCAGGTCGCTACGGCCTTTTTTAGCGATACCATTTTTTTTCTTCGAATTTTTCAAATTTTCGGCGACTTCGGACCTGAACAATGGTCATGTACAAAAATAATGAAAAAAAAAAAAAAAAAAAAAACCCCGGACGTTACGCATTAATATTATTCTATGATACTATATAATATGATCCACGTCATATAATAAAATATAATGAAGTATTTATCCTCAACGTATCCCCAAACTTCGGATAATTTGTAAATCGTTTTAAACAAAACAAAAAGTAATAAAAAAGAAAGTTACTGATTGATTTGACCCGTGCGATAAACGAGTCTGCGCATTCCCTTCGAAGAAGCCAATTAATGGTCTCGTCCTATTGAATCGAAACCTAATTGTGGTCTTGTTCGAGTCTTACACCTAATTAACAATCATGAGAACAGTGGTTAAATTACGTCGCGATGGTTAGACAGACAGTATAATTTTTCGGATGTTACAACTTTTATCTCTAGCCCGTTCGTGGGTAACAATTCTGTAAACTTTCATACTACTTCGCAGGCGTCTTGCAACCAAAAGAGTTTCCCCTGACAAAACTACGAAGAAAATAGAAGAAAAAAAAACATACAATGATCATGGATGAACCGATCAACGAGCTGGCATTGTCAGACGTACTTTGATCGATCATGTTTAATCTATATACATATATATTTTTTATTTTACCATCTACGACGTCTCCAGACTATCCGGTTGTAAAAAAAATTATAATTCCCTAAATATTATATCGTTTTTGTTCTTAGAACGAGGTCAGGTATTTCGAAGAAGGAGGTAGTTCCTCGTTATCGTGGGACACCGAGGAAGCGAAAAAAAAATGCCCGAAGTGATTGGACGATAAAAAAGTTAAGCGATAGGAAAAAATTCGAGCACGTATGTGAATTATATTATTCGCTCGTGGTACGATAGATTGTCGAGTCGACGAAGTTCCCAGAACCGTTGAGGCTGACGTTTTTTGATCGACTGCAACCGGATTAACAGAATTCATATCAGTTAGCGTTCGGACAATTTCGAGGACGCGAATAATCGACAAGTTAATTCTCGAATCGAAGTGGTAAATGCGTAACTACGGAGAGTCGACCTCGGTCTTACATGCGATCGGGTCGTCAGGTATCTTAAAAGAGGTAGTGGTGTGTTATTGAGGGAAACTATTCCCAGGTAAAAAAAATGTATCTTAATGGATTGCATATTTCCATCCGAATGGTAACCATGAAGTATCCTACATTGAAAAGTTAACTTCTTGGATTGGTAGTCACTTTCGGTTGCCCGAAAGACGGACGTAGCGAACCCATTAAGATAATTTTTTTCGAAACATTATTTCTTTGTGCCACCTGGGAAGGGGCGATAAAACGGTGCGCGATGTCATGGACTTGAGAAAAAAACGTTGAGCGTTGAGTAAATTCGAGCGTCGGGTGCGAATAACGCATGTTTCACGCTGCGGTAGCGTCGACGAAGTCTCCGGAATCGCTGAGGCCGATGTTCGTTATCGACTGTAACCGGAGCAAGGAAATGCCAAGCCGTTAGCACTCTGGGACACTTCCGGGGATGCGAATAATTGCCGGGTCGCTTCACTATTCAACCGGGTCATCTCCCGTGACGCCGGAGGGCCAAACTCGGTATCACGTGCAATCTCGTCGTACGAAAGTCGGATCGCGATTCCTGCAAAAAAATTTCATTCCAACTAAGTTAAATTTATTCGTCTTCCGACTTCGCAACAAACGTCGACGCAACATCAAGGACGAAACAAAGCGGATAAAGCCCTGACGGAGCTGAGGCGACCACCGGCAAACCGCAAACTGACTGATGCGTAATGTGCTACATTTTGTATCGCTCAACTTTCTTGATAATTTATTCGACTTGGTATTTTTTTTTGCTATACTAGAAATTATCGTTGTATAGTCTTATTTATTTGACTCATTTATATATAGCGCGCAATATTTTGAGATCAGTTTACCGATATTTTCAATATTTCATATCTTACGAAATACATGAAAATACTACGTGGCAATATTATGTCCAGATATTCCAATAAAACGTTTCTCAAATATCTCAGAAGCATACCTAAACTTTTCAACGCATATAAAATATATCTTAAACATAGTGATAAAAAGTCTGATATTTTTATTTATTTCGTATTTCGAAATATTTTTACGAATGTTTTC
This sequence comes from Listrodromus nycthemerus, assembly GCA_963978505.1. Classification (NCBI taxonomy): domain Eukaryota; kingdom Metazoa; phylum Arthropoda; class Insecta; order Hymenoptera; family Ichneumonidae; genus Listrodromus; species Listrodromus nycthemerus. Next base: position 3,390,959 of record OZ021680.1, read on the forward strand.
GTGCCTATATGCGGGTTTGTATATGCAAATTGAATTGGTAATATGCGATCTATGAAATTTCGCAAAAATGGCAAAAAAAAAACATTTTGTGGATATTAACAGTTTGCGCGAAGCGATCGATCTCACGCCAGCATATATTCGGAGTCTCGTCAAAGTCACCGAACTCGCAGATGCATTCCTACACTGGACATAAAAAGTGGCGAATTAAATGTCCCGGTCGGGTAGTTTTTATTTTTTTTAAACTCGTATATCAAATTTCATGGTCGATTGTGATATAAAAAAAATTAATATATATTTACATTAAAAGTAAAGTGAATTATAAACATGTGAGTACTTTAACAGTAACATTAAAGCAGATGATTAAAAGTACAGTATTTCCAAATGTGTTTCATACACCGAACATAAATTGTTTATCACAATTCCACATGAAATTTAATATACCAGTCTCAACAAAAAAAAACTCCGTTCCGCTAAATAAAATTCCACATAATTTTTCTTTTTTACAGCACAGATAACCCAAATGCCTCTGCGACTGTGACGCAGCTCCGAATTCGCCTTTCCGCCAGTTCCCCGGATAAAAAAAACCCAACGAAATATTAAAACCTTTCGATGTTGAATGAATCTTCATAGCTATGATCTCAGTCAATTCTCTCTAGCATGTGTTCTCTCTAGCATATGATCTCAGTCAATTCGCTCTAACATGTGTACGGTCACGTCTCTCTCCATCGCGTAGGACCTACAGCACAGCGGAGATTATTGAGTAATTGTGAAATCATCTTTGATTTATCTTTGTTCAACGCAAGTTCTGGACAAAACAATCAACGATGGCACATTACCGCCGTTTTTTTCTCTCGAACCTCTTCGCCGCGAATTCGGTCTGTCTCATGAAACTTGCAATCGGCCCCGGCGCTCGAGCATCTCGTCTCATTCTCATTCTCAACATCGCCACCCTCATCCGTCCTCAACGTCCCCGGAACGTCCTCGTCCTTGCTGCAATCCATCGAATCAAGAATTTCACACCCGCGCTCATTCTCACCTCTAACAAAATCCATGTTAGCAACGTCCGTTGATGAGTCGCACGCGAATGCAACATCGTCGTCCTTCGCATTTGGCGTCTCCCTGGATCCGGCCTCGTTCTTCTCGACGACCTCGTACGAGTCGTTTCGCTTTTTGATCGTTATGCCTATACCAATACCTGAGTCTCGATCGCTGCTGTCTCTCGTCTCTCGATGACTCAACTTGTCCTCCTCCACAGATCGGCAGTCAGACTCCGAGAGGGTGATGACGCTGTCCTCCTCGGTGTGGTCCATCGTCTCGCTGTCCATTTCATCCTCGATCTTCCGCCTCTTCGTTTCGGGATCGGGACTCGGTGTGAGTCGCTCGTCCGAAGAGCTCGTCATTCTCTTCCGACTAACGGACGAAAAATCGTCATCCTCGCTCGTCACGGTACCATTGGAATTGCTCTTGGAGCTTTCCGAGCAATCGGTCAGTGCCAAAGGATCGGCGATCGGATCGGAAATCGAATCCTTATCGTTCGAACGGCTGTGTCTCTGCCTCACGTAGATCTCGTGTTTCTGCAGAACTCCATTTACCGTGTTGACGTTCAGATGCCTCACGATTGTGCTGAGATTCTTATATTTGAAGAGGCAACCAGCACACTGGTACGTCTTCCGGCCGTTTGAGCTGCGAAGAACTGCGACTCGAGGATCCTCACCGGCCTCGATCGCGACCGCTATCGATTCCCTGCTCCGCCTTTCTTTGGGCTTTTGTTCCGGCCTAGCCACGACTAGCTCCGGCCTGTCGTCCGGCTCGATTTTTGTCAACGGTAGAACGCTCTCTGGTGAGTTTATCCTGTGATATTCTATCAGGTGCTTTCTAACGTCGACGTAAGATCTCTTGCACAGGAAACAGTCGGTAGTCGCCGGAGGGATCTTTGGCGGCGAGCCCGGAACGCCCGCCAGCGTCTTCTGAAGAACTTCCTCCTCGCGCTTCGTGCATTCTGTGTAGGAAGTACGCGCGGCGCATGCGCGCCTCGGCCTCTCGATGCCCTTCCTCTTGTTCAACAACTTCGATCCACCGCCCCTGTAGGATTTCCCGCTTCGGGTCACTATCGCCTCGTCCTCGATCTTTATCAGCTCGGCCTTAAATATCTCGTTGTTCTTCGGTGCGGCGAGAAAACCACCGCGCTTGTAGGGCGGCACGTGCAGGCCGTGGTGACGCGCCGTGTGGATTCTCAAACTCTTGCGCAGAACGAACTTCTTGTCGCAGCTCTTGCACGTGTACAGGTAACGGTACTTAACACCATCGATGGTACGGATCTGAGAGTTTCGGAATTTTTTACTCTTCGGCGGAATTTTTATGTTTTCCGACTTCGAGTCCGAGCTCTTCGAGGTCTCGCTCAGCGACTCGGAACTCGACGCCACCTTTCGGTCGATCTTCGACGTCTTACGGTTCTTCAATCGAAGCTTCTTACGAGACTCTTGCGCGGACATCGCGTGTAACTCAAACGAGTGTCTGTAGAGGCGTTTGCGGTTCGTGAATGTCGCCGGACAGAGAGGACACTCGAGAACGATTCCGAGCAGTTGGTTGAGCTCCGTTGAGTCCGGATGCTTGGAATCGACGACTTCGTCAGCTCTTTGGCGTAGGTGATTCGAGGAAGCTTCGGCTGTCTTCTCGTCCGAGACGGAATGTCGAACGCTCCGCTGACTCAGCTCGGACGGCGTTCGGGGTCGGAGGGTTCTCGTCTCGCCCGTCGAACGGTTCTTGTGACGCTCGGGTGGCAAAACTATACCGTGCTTCTTCTGCGAGTGTAGCCGCAGACTTCGCCGCTCGCTGTACTGGCGACCACATGTCACGCAGTGGTAAACCTTACGCTGACTTTTCACTGCCAGGTAGAAGTTTGGTAGGGCATTGTTGCCGTTTCCCTGCATCGGCTGGTACTTTATGTAAGGGACAGCCGAACTGGCTGGCTCTGGGAGACTCGACGCTGATTGGGACGAATGGTAATCCTCGTCATCGTCACCGGAGAGCGTGTTTTCACTGTCATAATCCCTCTGGATCTTCTTCAGCAACTGCATTGTGTCCCATATCTTGTCGCATCTCTCCAAACCAACTATCGCCTCCTGAAGCTTATACTTCTCTTTCAGGCGTTGTGAGAGCCGAATAAATTCGTCCTGCGGAATTTTATTAAAACAATTTTATTTTTGTTGTGTAAAGATTTTTTCACTAAGAGATTTTATAAGACCCTTTTTCATTCACTTTTTGGATTTCCATACAAGTTAGATGTAAGTGCAATTATCATTGCCAGAATCTCATTGTCTCGGAACTGGCTCGAATAAAATCTTTCTCCATCGTAATTTTCTGGCTGACGATTAATTTTTTTTAAAACAAGAAAATTCTCTCCGGATAAAAAGTAATGACACATTGTAGCAAGATTCTAATTAGTCTATCCCCTTACAGTTTTTCCTTCCCTGACTCTTCGCTTACTCGTCCGATCATTTCTTAACCACCAAACATATCCAGAATCTTAAGTGAACTACCAAAAAATGTACAGTTTATTTCTTATGTAAAAATACATAGTAAAAATCCTTTTCCAGGTACGAAAATATCGTCCAGCAAGATTTTTGTCTGGCAGATCCGTCGCCCATGAAAACGAGATTTCCTTGATAATAGGCTCGCGTTTACGTCGGGAATGCAATGTCGAATCACGAGTTCTCACCGATAACAATCGCGGATCATATTCGCTCTTTAGCGTGGCGTGTGCGCTGCGATAGAAAGATCGTCGGGTAATGAATTGCGGTTATGCTCGACGCCGAAAGACCGTCACAGTCGGTGCGGGCGAATGAGCGGGAAAAGTTGATACGCTCGATATAACAAAAACAATATAATAATACATCAAAGAAAATTCACGAAAACACCCGGCACAAAGGATAATTGGTCGATGGTAACGTCGATAATTTTTGTGACAAATCTCGCTCGCGAATCATGCCAACAAGTGTTATACTCACGTCCAACAACGAATCATCGTCGCTGTTCTCGTCGCCGTTGAGCAGTGTGAGCTCGTCGGACAGTTCGTCCTCGTCATCGTCGATCGCTGACTCGGATGACATTAGCCATTCGCTGTTTTCCTCCTCGCTCTCGAAAGTATCGTACGAAGACGGCTCCGACATGATAGTTCGATATCGTTAAGTCGGTAGTGCGAACGTACGATATTAGTAAACGCGCCAGTTCCACGAGCGTTGGCCTGGCCTGGCATCCAGTCTGCAGACATCTTGCCCTCGGTGAACGCGAACAACGCACGCTTACGTTTCATTGGTCGCGATCGTAATTCCCGCGCTTTTAGCCTCTCTATCGCCTGAAGTAGCGCGCATGCGCGTCTCTCAGCTGAGCGTGTAACAAGCGTTGACCGAACGCGCAAGATGTTTTCACTAACATCTGTTTTTTTGTTATCGAAACTAATTTTATAGATTCTCTCGATGACGCCACGAATAAGTTAACCACCAAAAAGGACTTGTCATTTTTAAAGAGCGATATCCCGCGTAAACTGTCCTACGTTAAAAAAGTTAACTTTTTGGATAGATCGTAACTTTCGGATACCGTACAGACGTCCATATGTAACCCATTTCAAATACTTTCTGATAATTCTTTTGAGTTACCTGATATGTCTAGAAGTTACCATCCGGACTGGGATAGTTTATAATCACCATTCTGACGGACATAAGTAACCCGTTTGGATCATTTTTCCGTACCAGACATCTTTCTACTATTTGAAATGTAAAACCTTGCGCATGCGCGTGTTCGCGTGGGCCTGTCATAGCAGTAAATTCACGAGAGGTTCTATACGGTTCTGTGTTAAAGGAGAATAATAATTTATTGGAAAAGTTGCATCAGTGATCCCTTCACGATATTCCTTCGTGCACATGCGACATCGTCACAGTTGATTGCAACGAGTCGGCAACTCGCGTGCCTAACATTGTGCGCGCACGAAGAGAGTTGCGCAGTTCTCCGCTAGAGGCTGATCTGGCACATGACAAAAGCCTAAAAAACGAAGATAAAAAAATTGTACACACGCCTGCACGCGCCGGTCAGTGTTCGTAACATCGAGCCGGTGCTGTCGGATGAAAGATCTGCTGATAGACCGTTCTATTCAGTGTCATCTTCTTCCGGTCGCACAATGCGAGCCGTTGAATTAATACTCGATAAAACAGCGAGTCGAAGAGGTGCGACTACGACGATCATGCATTTCCGGTGCCGTAAGTTATATGAGACCGAGCACGGAGAATTCCCCGACCAGTTCTCTCGAAACCTATACAATGCGACTGTGGATGATTGGAATTTTTTATCTTGCTGCTGTGCAAGTAATTGCACCAGCGGCTGAAGCCAACAAGACTGCTGGGGCTGCCGTTGAAACCAGCACTGCGGCAGCAGTCAAGAACACCCTAGCATTTTCCACGGTAGCTGCAGTCCGCAGCACCCATATGACTGCAGCTGTGGTCAACAACACTGTAGCAGCTGTAGTTGAAACCACAACTGCCGGTGTGGGCAACAATACCTCAGCCGCGGTGGTTGAGAGCATGACTGCAGCCGCAGGTAGCAACAGCACGAAGGTTACTGTCAACAACACTAATGCAACTCCAGGAGACAATACTCTGAAGGTTGCATTCAACAACACTGGTGTGGCTGGAGGCGACAACACTCTGAAGATTGCAATAAATAACACTGGTATGGCTACAGGCAATAAAATCGATTTAACCACGGGCGACGAGGCCGGTGCAACTGTGGGCTTTAATTTGCGCAAGGGTGTAGGAAAAAAACCTGTAAAGGTTTCAGTTCGCTCCACCACAGTAGCTTCACTCGAGACATCCGGAGTACCGGTTCTCAGCACAACTTGGGCTGCAGGGAACTCGGCAGCCGATTTCGGTAATACATGCTTATGAACCGGATAATGTACGAAAAAATTACTAACAAGAAAGTCGTTCAATTACACAGTGCAAAGTATCAAAGACTCACAATATGATAAGTATTTTAAGCATTTGGGGAGTACTTTTTGCAATTGCATTTACTGCGTTGCCGTGTGGCTTAAAAAAATGTCCAAAGTAGTTTCCTTATTTATTACAAGTTTGCATAGAACTTTTCTATGAAACATTTGTTTTATAGAAGGAAGCTGTGCTCAAAATTGTAATAAATGCAGAATCCCTGTGAAAATAACTTTGTACCTTTTTTTCAAACCATTCAAAAATGTTGGCATTAAATAAACTTCAAATTACCACCACATCTTCATTGAGCGATCGAATTTTTTTGGAGAAAACTATGAATAAAAATCCTGTATTCTTATTCAGATACACATGAAAGAAGTTTGAGACACGTCCGATCTGTCGGTAACGAGCCGCTACACGCTGCGTTCACCGACAAGATAAAGAAATGGTTCAGGAAGATAAAAAATCGTTTGCTTGGAAAAGACAAAATTGAAACGACGACTTCCGCGTCAGACGAGCAACCCACACCGGTTGTCACATTGGACAAGGAAGATCTTCTATTCATACGACGCAATCCTAGACGTTTCAACGTTGATCTGAGTAAGCACAGTTTTATCGCACACCAATTATGTATTAGTTACTACTTATTATTTTTTTACTTATCATTTAATGTTTATTTTCACCAGCGACATTGACTTTCGATCTTAAAAGAGATTGGGGTTTCCGATTGGGTAGATGGGTGATCATTCGTAAGGTGTCGCCTTGGAAGAAGCCGGAAGGATGGTCGAGAGGTTCTCAGGGGACGATACCTACCGACGATGCTTCCTCGGAGGTGCCTGCGACTGCGAGCTCGACGATAATTCAACGCTGTCCTCCGTACACTCACCACACACCCTCGCCGGCACCTTTCGAGGCGAAGACAACTGGTCCGCCGATGCTGACTGCTGCTCCGCGATCAACGAGCTTTGAAAAGGCAACTCCCAACCCTTCTGGCACGACGGCAGCTGCCCCGTCGATGTTGACCGCTGCTTCGCGATCAACAAACTCTGAAGAGGAAACTCCCAACCTTTCTGGCACGACTGTCCCGTCTATGATGACCGCTGCTCCGCGATCAACGAAAATCGAAGAAGCAACGCCTTCTTCAGAGGCACCCGTAGAAGGAACGTCGAAGAAAAGCAATACCGAAAACAAGAGACGCGATCAATCGGCGGAAGTTTTAGGGCCAACGGAATAATTTTAACATCTGCGACGACAGCCGATGGCTCACGCAAACTAATCCGCAGCTGCGATTTTATCCATGACGATCGGGGAGCCGACGATAACGAAATACACAAAATTTATTGTTGAGATAACACGATCTTCTGTATTTTGTAAATGCTATATTATTGATGTATATATTGGAATAATAAAAAGAAGGTCGAGAAACGAAATCGAATGTTGGAATTTTGCACTGCGTTAAATTTATATTGTAACGAATGTCGTAAAGACGATAGTATAGAGATAAGTATAGAGATTCGGACAGTAGGACATTTGATGAACGGACAAACGATCGAATTCACAGTGATCGCAGATTCAAAACGTTATTCGACAAAATAAAAATTTCGACTATCGCTATTTTTTTTTATGAAAATAAAATAATAAAAATTCACAAGGTACGGAAAAAATAATTGGCGGAAGTAATAGCAGCATCAGGGTAATTATATCAGCGATGAAAATGAATCGGATGCAGGAACTGATTTACAGCTGCGATTACCTAGAACGATGGGATCGCCGACCAGGATCGACAAAGGAACTTTGTTCGGTGCTGATGTAACGCGGAGACAACGATATTCCGTTTTAGTGAACGCTTCTCTCGTTTGGAGTATACGGTGGCCGTTTTTCCGCGAAAAAAATGCATCAAATATTGTATAATGTGCGATTTTGTTTGTTTTTCCCCAAAATGATTCGAATTTTTTTAAAGGTCTTTTTTGTACGTTTCATTTATTTATAGGTTTGACGACCAATTTCGAAATTCCCCAACTTTTCTCTAATTCGCTGATCAAGTTCTTTTACCGTTGACTCTTCTCGATTTCCCACCATCATGTATAATATAATTACTTAAAGAATTACATAATAAAGAAACGGCTGAAAAATGAAATCGAGCGATGAAATTTGTATTGCGTAAAATTTATTATAAATATCGACAATCTAGGGTATGGCAATACCTTACAATAACTTTTACGCCGACGATGTACAGATTGTGGTCTTCATTATCGGTGTTGTGTGGATTTACTGCAATAGAAAAAGAAATCGAATTTTGCCGAATGAGTAAATTGTTTCCATTCCGTTGGAGGAAAGGCCAAAAATTTTGATGCCAAACTATAATTAAGATGAGTTGCGGTAAAAAGTTTCCGACACCACAAGCGAGCACGAACATAGATATATTGAACGAAGTGGAAAAAATAAAAATAAAATAAATAAAAAAAATCCAACTACCAAAGTATAAACATCAATTACGGAGTACTGCTACGCAGGAATCGGTTGCATGCTTTTGACGAACAGTCTCTTACAAAAAGTAAACAAAACCCTTCACCTGACACTTCGATGTAAGTCCGTAAAAGTTGTTCAAGATATATATTTTTTTTTTTTCATTTTTTTTTTTAACGTTGACTGTTCGATTCACTCGAAGGATGATCGTAGCGGCGAATTCGTCTCGGATGGTTTAGTTATTGTTGAAGCAAGAGTGATGATATGACATAGAAAAGAGATGACGATTAAAGCATCAAAAGCTGAGACGAAATACGAAAAAGCTGCCATCGGGAGATCGCGAGAAATCGCCGTTGCCAGTTTTAAAAAAATTTAATTCGTAAATGAAGCGGTTGTTTATCGAAAGTTGCAGTGATATTGTAATCCCAGAAACAAAGGCGTTGCGTAGACATGCTGACCACTTATTAAACTCTCCCTTTCTCAGCGAGTCGGCGGAATAAATAAACATCGTTTGTCTACTTTCTTGCCTAGAATGTGAACAGAAGAATTGTGAAACCATCGAAGGCATGCACAAATTAAAAAAATAAACATTGTGTCGATGTTCGACGGATCACCAAAATAAAAGTAGATAAGGTTAAATATACCATTTTACCCATGCCAATTTTGTTGGAATTTGTTTTCTATTTAAACCATTGATGACATTTTTTGTAACATGCCAAAAAAGCCGAATTTTTTTATAAAGCATCTAAAGCCGAATGATAATTTTGCTTCCCAGTATACAATATTCGTTTGAATGTTTCATTAATATAGTTTGAAAAAAAAATGCAAATTTAGTGCACCAAAAAAGTTCTTATGCAAAACCTGGTTCATTAAATTTGAAGTTTATTCGCAATGAAAAATGCAGGGAACTTCTGCAGTGAAGTTGAAGTAAATCAGTGGATAATTATTTTCATGTAATTTTCATGAAATTTTGGACCACCAGTTGTAAGTATAAAAACTTCCGGTACATTAAATTTCACACACATTTTTATCAAAAGTGTATACAACAATAACGTAAATAGTGAACAGTTTCCTTACCTTCTTAGCCGCTGCTCCAACCTTGCTCTTCTTGGTTCCCCTGACTTTCTTCATTCTGTTCTTACGTTCCTTGCGCTGTTTTCTCGTCTGCTTGTGTTTCTCGTAAAGTCCGTGCCTCGCGAGCCTGTGCTTTGGCTCGAACTTCTTTGCGACATCAAGAGTTTCGTAAATGAGAGCGAAGCCCGTTGACTTTCCGCCTCCAAAATTAGTTTGGAAGCCAAAGACGAAAACTAAGTCAGGTGTGATTTTGTACATCTTGGCAAGTTTCTCGCGTATTTCGGTCTTACGCACCGACGGCCGTCCGGGATGCAGGACATCAACGACCTATACAAAAATTTATGAAATTTTAGGTTAAGGCTATAATGGAAAAAAAATTAATAACAAATAAAACTGCCCTCCGTCTCGCAGAGTGAACTCACCATTTGCTTGCGTGATAGCAGGCGGTTGGTCATAAACTTGCGCGTTCTGATAGTTGCTGAGCCTTCAGACTGCAAAAACAAATGATTACAAGTTATCAAGGGGTGAAGGTGTTTAGGTTAGGTTTAGCGACCGCCGATTGTCATCGCCTAGTTTGGATCTGCTGCGACTTTCGTTCTTGACTAAGCGAGCGTCGTTCGACCGGAGATCCTTAATTCATTTATTCGTGATTCGCAAGAACATAACAGAGGAATTGTCCTGTGGAAGAGGACGTTTACGAGCGGTGTTTACGCACGCTTAACTGCGCTCCGGAGCGCTCATGATAAACACGAAATTTTTGTCAATCGACGGTTCACTCTCGAAAAATGCACGCATCGTTCCGTGGATCGACGATCTAGGAACAATATCTCATAGACCGGCATTGAATTCAATCGACGATTCGTATTTATTTTGCGGATCCGAAATACGTACCATCTTGACCGATTATCGTACCACTCGGGAAAGGCTTTACCGGAAGCACGTAGCAGCGCCCTGCGCGGTGAAATTGCGAAATAGGCGCGCTGTTGCCGCGCTTACGCGTGCCTTGGAGCTGTCTGGAAAATGGCTGTTCATCCGGCGATCAGCTGTTGCTCTGCAGAGATCGTTCCGCACTCCGCACGGAGAGAAAAATTCATCGCTGCTGCGTTCCTCGAATATCATGAATGAGTCGAGCCGGACGAGTCCAAGTCTCGCCACACCCCTCGGACGAGGACCAGACGCGGCGGTTGATCAATTTATTTCTGAATTAACGCGCGTGCGGTCGACCTTCTAGGCGCCTTAAGGCGTGAGTTCCTTTCGCTGGAAAATGTCGGGTTCGGCCTGGTTCGGGGAAAATATTTCTCGCTGCATTTTTCCACCTTTCGAAAGCAACGGTCACGGTTCGCAACGAGCCACGAAAAAATGGTATCGTCCGTCGCGCGTTTGCCAAGTCTTGAGCGTCCAGCGGAGGAAAAGAACTTTTCAGCGCTAATGTGGGAGGCGATTGGCTGCGGTGGCGTGGGAGGAGAGGCAACCGGTTGAGATTGGCCGGGGCGCTGATAGGTGGGGCATCGGCTCATCGACGGTCTCTCGACGAGGTGCTCCGGCGGTGCGGCAGCACTGCGAACTAGCCGTTGCATTGCTGTCGAAAATGGCGTCGGGCGCGGAGCTGCCGGAATATTCGTCTCCAGCCAAACGTCGGAAGGTCGAGCTCGGAGCCTACAGAACGCCCGTCACATCGGAACTCGATTTTCGGGATCACAAGGATTCCATAAAAACGTCACAGGAGGATCTCGAAGGTATTTATAGGCAAAATATGTCGTATTGTTTCGTTGAATCTTCGCGATTTCCAAGATGGCGTCGATAACCGCGAACGACGCCCATTACGCGATGCGTTTTTCTCTACGGATGTCGACGCACCACCCGTCGGTAGAGGGGGTCGGCGGACGCCATGACAGCTCTCGGGAACTTCGGGCGCGTCGATATATTTTTTTTGTCGCAGATATTTTTTTTTATTTCTTGAATTATTTTTTTCTTGATCCTCTCAAGGCGGGTTTGGCGTCGAGCGAGCGACGATTTTTTTCGTTTTTATTTTGGGCGAAAACAGAACGGGCGCGAGGCGAGCGTGGATATTTTCGTGGCGATATTTAACGCGGGAATACTGGGGTCAGTGACAGCGAGCGTTGCCGTGCGGCTCGATCGCGTTCACAGATGGCACGGGTCGCGGCAAACAAAAGCCCAACGCGCACTTGACGTTTAGCAGCCCGCGCAAAATTCAGCCAAGCGTCAGCGGCGAACTGTCATGGACCGCGTGCTTCAAAGTATTGTACTGTTATGATATGTTGTCGATAGAGTTACTTGTGTTCTTGCGAGATAGACACTTGGGATGCAATAATATTTTTCATGGAAAACGCGGATTGAGAATATTGTTAGAAATTTTGGGGATAAATTTTTATTTATTTTTTTTTACAGATTTGATATTGGGAAATTGGAAAATCGAAACATTTGTTTTTCGTGATTTAATAAAATAAATAATGTTTTTTTCTAAAAAAAAATGCCAATTGAGAATATGGCACTTTGTGGGGCTTTGAATAAATAAATGTATATATATATATATGTATTAACACGTTTCATGTTGGTTTATTAAAGAATTTTCATTTCATTTTTCTCAAAGGCAACTTCAGCAAAATGTATTTTTTAACTTTTCATTTACCGTTATAAATTTTTTTGCCTTGAACTTTGAGTTTATATTTCATTTACTGATTGTTAAAAAAATGAGATTTGATTTAATGTCATTTTTTTTAAATCTATTTTATGTCTTGAAGAAAATTGACACTAATGTATACATTATTTTTTTTTTGCCTAGAAACTCTGGGAGGTGACAGCGGTTTCACTGAACTGAGCGACGGATCCAAATCTATATCAACGACGCCGGATCTTAATCATCTCAATTCGACGCCATCTCGCACAGATTCTACGAGCGACGACACTGGTTGCCCGTGAGTTTGAAAAGAACAGTCGTCGATAGTCTCGATCATTAATTAAGCCGGTATAGGCACAGTAGACTGTTGGATGAGAATTTCCGCTCGATACGAGAAGTAAGTCACCAGGCGGAAGAATTGGAAACAAAAGAGAATTCATCGTTTAAATTTATGTCATTCACAAAAACGGATAACGCGTTAAATTACACACATTTCAAATAAAATGCTAATGCATATACAAACGTAAAATCATGCATATTAAATATATTAAGAATACTTGCTGTCGTAAAGGTTTCGTGGTCCGAATATTTTCTCGTATATATCCTACGAGGCAGTACTTCGATTAATCGCGGCCTGATATAAAACTGCTGTTTTTTCAGACTCGACACCGCAGATGAGAAGGACGAGGTATCGTCGACGGTTTCGAATTTATCGGATTTGTCGGGGCTCTCAGAGCTCTCGGGGGGATCGAGCCATCTCTGGAGAAGCGCCTCATCCTGGGTTCAGAAACAAATGCTAAGCGGCATAAATCCTCGTGATTTGCTGCAACATCTTCTAATGGATCCCTCACAGATTCCCAATCAGGTCGACGACATTACGTTATGGAAGGTTCGTCATTTCACGTTATTTTATAGCAATATTTTCTACATTTCTTTTTCTCTAATTTTAACTGCAAAAATCTTAGTGCATATGTATTTATAATAGTTTGATAAAATTGTGATGCACTTTTCAGCTCGTGCTCAATATAATGTCGGAGCCACCGAGACGGCAGAAGCTCCGCCACGTCAATACCCTGACGGACGTCGTCAGGCTGATAAAGAATAGTAAAAAGATAATCGTTCTCACTGGAGCTGGCGTTAGTGTCAGCTGCGGCATACCCGACTTTAGGAGTCGGGATGGCATTTATTCTCGACTCGCCCAAGACTTTCCCGATCTGCCGGATCCGCAGGTAACAATCGACGATGTTCTCGCTGACTTGCGGCAGAGAAAAAAAAATGTTTGAAGAGAATCTCACGTAATCACATCGATAATTTGTCGTTAAAAAATTACAGGCGATGTTCGACATCAATTATTTCGGCCAGGATCCTCGACCGTTCTTTAAATTCGCGAGGGAAATTTATCCGGGACAGTTCAAACCGAGTCCGTGTCACAGGTTCATAAAGATGTTGGAAAAGCACAAGAAACTCCTGAGAAACTATTCGCAAAACATCGATACGCTAGAGCAAGTCGCCGGTATCGAGAATGTAATCGAGTGTCACGGTTCTTTCGCCACTGCGTCGTGCACCAAATGCAAGTATCAAGTTCGAGCGGAGGATATCCGAGAGGACATATTCGCACAGAGAATACCCGTTTGTCCGAAGTGCAGAGCGAACGCCTTGCCGTCTTTGGCCGATATCAACCCCAACGATAATTACAGAGGTAACGGAAAAACGTTCAAAGGGAGTTATTTATTATTGCGACTACGTTATTCAGTGTGGAGTCGAATTGGAATTATAATAGCAGTAAGAGTAAAAGAAAAATTGTTGTTAATTCTATTACAACTTATTTGTTTGACCGAAAATAGTTTTTGATTTGAAATTGATTGAAAGTAGTTATTGAATTTTTTCGGATTTCTAAATTCACTTTGATTTTAAAAAAATTTAGTGTCACAAGTCACGAAATGCAAAGTAAAGTTGAAAATTTGAAAAAATTCGCTCTCGTTGAGATAAATGAAAGAATCATTTTCATAAAGCATGGAATGTTTTCGAGAGATTATTTGAATAATTTTATTTCACAAATCAATGAATAGAATAATTGATATAACTTTTTTTAACCGTAGATCTGGTGTCGCAAGGTATCATGAAGCCAGACATCGTGTTCTTCGGCGAGGGCCTACCAGACGCTTTCCACGACGCAATGGCAAAAGACAAGGATGTCTGCGATCTCCTGATCGTCATCGGCTCGTCGCTGAAAGTTCGTCCAGTGGCTCTGATACCCTCATCGATTCCATCCTACGTTCCACAGATCCTCATAAACCGGGAGTCTCTGCCGCACCTGAAATTCGACGTCGAACTTTTGGGCGACGGCGACGTAATAATAAATCAACTCTGTCATCTGTGAGTGTCTCTCTGAAATCAGAAACCCTTTTATCTCGTGTTAAACGGATCCCTCGATTGCCTAGAATTTATTTGAATTTCCGAGAATGTTTTGCCTTTATTTTTCTTTCTTTATTCGAAGATTTGAATCTTTTTCCCTTAGCACTTTGTTAATCATATTCCGACACCCTCTTGCAAAGTTAATGTTCATTGCATCTGTAATATAGTAAAACACACTTTCGCCCAAGAGAGTCCGTGCAAAGTATTCTTGACTCATCGAAATAATTTCCCAATCCAGAATGGGCTGCGACTTTGAGGAAGTTTGTTGGAGAAACGAGCTGCTCAAAGAGGCGCCTCAGCTGGACCCTCCCTCGAGTTTTCCGATGGACGATCCTTGGGAACGCAGTCAGGACACCGAGACGATCCACGAGTTGTCGCAGGACAGCGAGGAGGTCGACCTCAAGCCGCAGCACAATGTGTCGTCGGAGAGCCAGGATAGCCTGACGATAAACGCCAACACAACGCCCAAGCGGTTGGAGAACACCGATATATGCATATCGCCCTTTCACGCTGGCCACATGGAGAATGCTGAGGGAAGCTTCGCTCTTCTCGGCGAGAGTCCGAAGAGGCGACTCGGTGACTCGAGCGCCGAGAGTAGTCCTAAGAGGATACACCTGACAAGCGGGAGAAGGGAAGCCAGCTCGTCGATCGCCGAAACAACGACGCGGTCGACGGACGGCTTGGAGGAGTCACGATACGCGGTTTCGCGCTACACTCGCGTAATATCCGTTGAGTCGACCTCCGAGAACAACGGACAGATATTCAACCTGGAGGAGTGTCACGTTGTGCCGAGGATAATGGAGAGCGGGGAGGACGCGACACCGACGACGAGCGCAGACGTCGAGACCGCGTCGAGAACAATGAACGACCTCGCCGATTCACGACGAGAAACGGAAATAGTCAGCGAAGACGATCTCATCGACTCGGACAAACTTTCGACAAAGGCGAGACATGCGTCCATCGACTCGGCGATCGATTCGGGCATCGGCGATAGCTGCAACAGTGTCGATAGCACCGAGGAAAAACTCGTCACCGAGAGCAACGAGGCCAAGATCGACGAACTCGAAAGGCGCTGTTGGCCGAAGATCAAAGAAAGCCTCGCCGCTAGGCTACCTGGTAAAGATAATAAATATTTCTAGAAGTCTAAAATTCACAATATAGCTTGTGGATATTGAAATTTTTTATTTTAATTTTATTTTGCCATCGATAAAATTTCATGTCGTGCCGATATTTTTGGAGCCAAATTTACTGCACCGGAAATGCAACAGGTATTGCGATGAAACAAAACTTCTAATCTTCTGAAACTTTCGATTGCCACAGAAAATTCCTATTATCAAATGTCGTTTGGAAAATACATATTCCCCGGAGCGGAGGTTTACTTTGAGCCGGAGGAGTACGATCGTTGCTCTCTATCGGCCAACTCAGAGAGCTCGAGCAGCGACAGTGATTCGTCATCGTCGTCGTCGGGCGAGGAGGAAACTTGTAAGTATTTGCTGGCCACTGAAGCCCATTAACATTTTAATTCCAATCGTACATTGATCGTGCCTTAATCGTGCATCATTTGTGTATCGATCGATTTAATTAATGATCAATCAATACTCTTGCAGGTGCCGAAAACGATTTCTCCGAGGGAATCGAGGCCGAGGCCGAATCGGACGTCGACACGGGAAAACGGAGGGACGGCGTCGAGCTTTACGAGTATCTAAAGAAATTTCTCTAAGATCTTAAACGTTCTCGGATCTCGCTAGCGCGAGATGAGCGAAGCGCGGCGTCGCCTTGACGCCAATGCGCGCGCGTAACTCGCGGCTTACGTTATCGTGCAATTTAGCGGGCGTATTCCTGCCAATTTCTCAGTGGCAACGGCCTTACGTCTCTTCGCGGCGTTCTGCGGCCTTTACAACTCACATCCTCGGTGCTCGGATTTTTTTTACTTCGCAAACTTCGTAATTTCCTCGGTGCTGTTCGATTTTTCTCACGATGCATTTCACTTGGTCGATGCGATTTTTGAACATATCTCTTCCAATGTATTCAGCAACTAAACATTTTTTTTTTATATTCACTTCTCCGTGTTAGACGAAAAAGGAAAATCGCATAAAAATCGATTTCCCACGATGTCTGCAAATAAGCGATTGCACGAGTGATCGCCAGTTTTTTCGGGATGTAGAGTCGAGGAAATGAGAAGGGAGGTCGCAGGTCTTCAGCGATGAATCTGAACGTGTGTTTACCGCGATAAGAACTTGGTCGTTGAAACGGTCGGAACTCAAAGGCGACGACGATGGCAACGATCAGTCGGCCGTTGCTCATAGGTCACAGCTAAGCTGCGCGAGACAGTCGAGTAAAAACCGGTCGAAGTCTCGTGCCAAATTCACGAAGTTCGATTCGGAAACAAGCCGGAGCGAAGCGGCCGGAGAGGCGCGCAAGCGGCACGCATTGAATTTCTATGAATTTCGTGAAGCAAAAAGAAAGGAAAAAAAATCGGAAAAATCATTCTGAGATTAATCGACGGTTAATGTTTGATGCTCAATAAGTGTCTTCCATCAGTTGCACGATCATCGATCTTTTTTTTTTTTTCTCGTAGCGACATTATCAAACAAATCACGCTTCGATCTCGCATTGCGCGCTCAGATTTTTTCATTTATATTTTCTCTATCGACACGATAAATCGCACTTCGTTCGGCATCGAGCTGCGTGTACGCCTCTCCGCCTCGAACGCGCGAGCATCCCTCGTGTTTTTTTTTCTCACCATTTAAATAGCGAATCGTATTTCACTCAAGCTCTCATCATACTTGTTCATTTCTTCATAAACGTCTTTGTACATACAAATAATTTTTTTTTGCTAACAGGTATTTTACTCGTTATCAACTTGTAAGCATCGTATCTAGGACTTAAGAGGAATCTTTTTATTTCATCTTTAATATAAATTTAATGTAAATAAGCAGCGAACTCGTCGTCGCGTGTCGGTATAATACAAAAAAAAAGAAAGATTTTAAACGACCGTGTCGAGAAAATTTCGATCGAGATACTGGATCGCCGGAGTGCGAGGATCGACGGCGAAGCGTCGACGGCCGAAGCTTCGCCGTCGAACTTCCAACCAGGAAATTTCGTACGCGTTAATTGTTCGGCGGAAAAAAAATGATAACATAATTAGTATAAATATGTACGAGATATTGCGTGTGAGTTGTTCGATCGATTTGCACGATTCGTGTGCGGTTTTGAAAACACTGCGTTTGCGAGAGCATTATATTAGTCAGGAATTCTAAACACGCGCTCGCGCCCGAGAGAACGCGATTTGTCTGCTGAAGTTATTTAAAAAAAAAAACTTAAATCCAGAAAATAGCTGGAAAAATATTTCGGAACGAGATCTCGTCACGGGATCTCCTTTTGAACTTTTAACGTCGGACAATTTTCGAAAATCCAAGCTGCGTCCGGCATGTTTGGATTTAAAAAAAAAACGAGAAAAAAGAGCGAATCCGACAAAAAGACGATTTGCGACAAAATTGGCATTCAACGAGTCGGGCGATCGGTGAATTTCTTTTCCGTTTGATTCCTCCCACATTTTTTTGCGATCTCAATTATTATGTATATTAAAAGTAGCACGCGCCGAAAGGACTTGTGATGGTTCCACGGGAAGGGTTAAATTATTTCGTTTTCTTGTAATAATAATTATTATTAATTACTATTATTATAATTTTTATATATATATATATATATATATATATATATATATATATATGACTATGATCCTCTCGAGAATATTGGTGAAAGTAGCAGTCAGTATCGGGCCATCGGGAGTAGTCGTTCCTTCGAGTAATGTGAAGGATTTAGGCGCTATCTTTTTTTTTTTTATACAGGCACACAGTTAGGTTTGGAAATGGTTTGGCAATGATCAATGAATTCATTAATTTGATTCTTTGGTTTCATTGGAGCACAGGCGAATGTACAAAGCAATGCTGGATAGCTTCGCATTGCGTGTTATTTTTATATGAAGAAAAATGAGACGTGGAAAAAAAAAAAACATGAGAAAGAAAAACGTAGTGGTAGCGACTTAACGGAGCGAGCGATTGAGGTGTGCGACGAGGAGTCTGTTCGAGGCTCTCGTAGGGAACGTTCGTTCTTAGATTTCTTCATAGGCGAATTAACGTGATCGCGCGAGGGTTTATTATAAATAAACAGAGTACGTGTAGCGTAATAACTATTCGATAAAAAAATTAAAAAAATACGAACGCGCACGGAGCTTGAGAGAGAAGGCGACAGAGAAATGAATTTCGACGAGTTTCCGAAATTGCGAGATTAATAGAGCGACACAAATTTTTCGTAGGTTTATTCGTAGATTGCACGATGAGAAAAAAAAAAAAGAAAGATTTAATATTCCGCCTTGGTACGTCGAGGATTATCGTCCGCGATAGATTGATTCGGCAGTGCTTAATAGATTCAATGACCGAGTACGGGACGAAATTTCGATCTGCGATCATTAGCGTATAGATAATTTTTTTTTTTATAATTAAACTAGACGATGGGCTAACTTTTGCTTTGTAAAAATGGCACTATTTATATCTTTCGAGAAGGAAGATCCAATGATAAACGGATGGATATCTTTTTTTTTTTTTTTAGTTCCGAAGCCTACTTTCTCTTATTTATTGGAAAAAAAAAGAAGAAAAAAAAAGAAGGAAACTCGAGAAGGAAAAGTTGGTCGAAAAAATCGTTTTCAATGTTTCCGCATACGAACGTCTCGCAGCCTCGATTGAGTTTGCATCGTTTGATCAACGAGATAATCATGGAGAACGGAGAGGGGATACGATGGAAATTTTAACGATTGACCAACTTTTTACAACACTTACTCGTTCTTTCTCTTTTTTTTTACTTTTTTTTTTTTTTTTTTTTAACGTAGATTTATTCACATGTATATATTTATTATTTCTATACTACGTAGCGAATCATTTTGGATTTTGTCACGTCGGCTCGAGAGTAAACCATAAACTGTTACCTCCGCGCGTCCAGCTGATTATAATTTCGACGCTCGAGCCCCACCGACAAGATTTACATCTAGGTGCAGAATTTCTGAATTTTTTATAATTTGTTATTTAATGTAATCGAATGTTATAAAAATGTTCTCTTTATTATGAATGTTGTAAGAATTTTTGTTTCTTCTGGTATTACTAACGTATAAGCTTACCACGTAAATTAAACAATTTTCTATCGTAAAAACAAGAATACACCGCGTCATTTATTTCGTCACCTAAATCGTAGGTAAAAAAAAAAAAAACGTTTAAACAAAGTCGAAAAGAAAAGCCGATTAGTGGACTCTGGCGCATCTCGACGACAACGCGATTCGAAATTTTTGTAACTTCGTTCGGACAAATCATGAAAAAAAAAAAAAAAAAAAAAAATTGAAACAAAAATATCACAGCGAGTACCAAGGGCGATGGAGCGCGTGGCAATTGCGCCGTGTTCAATCAATCATTAAAAGTATAATCGATCGTTGTTAAAATAATAACGTGAGCGTTAAAATAAATAAAACCGTAGGGCGTAGTTATTAATTAGTGTTTAGCAGATTAATTTCAAAAAAAAATTTCGGAGCGGCATTGGTCGAATAAATTAAATAGCAAAAAATAATATATATTGAAAAAAAAAAAAAAAAATGTATTATAACGCTGAATTTTTGGTAGTTACAGCGCCAAAGATATTCTCCATCCTCGGCCGTCTAATTCTCGTCTCGCTGATCTCTAATTCTCTCTCTCTCTCTCTCTCTCGACACAAAAAAATCTGTGTGCTCCGTGGGGATTCTCTTTTATCTTTACCCACCTAACGAATAATACATTACATTATTATATCGCACTCTGTTTCGTTAATATCACAAGTCGATATATAAATGCGTAACGCTATTCCAATTATGTATAAAAAAAAAAAAAAAAAATTAAAAAAACCACTTAGCGATTGTGTTCTCTTCTCGGTAATGAAGGAATTTAAAAATGATCAGAACACGATTGTTACGATGGTTTTTTTTTTATCCGGCGCCTCGTCCGACGACTCGGAGTGAAGAATTAAAAAAAAAAAAAAAATTAACTTAGCCAATTAGCGTGCATTGTAATTATGTGGAAAGAGATTTTATCGAGTGAAGAAACAACAAAGTTACGTTACAATTAATATATCTAAATATCAGAGATTAACCGTGTGTAAATACAATGTTCATGTTGTCTTCTTTTTCGCGAACGGTTAAACGGCAATTCGGTATTAGGGAAGAATAAAAAATAATAATTAATAATAATTATAAAAAATAAAAAAAAAAATAAAAAAATACTAGGAAATAGTGTTTATGAAAATCCGCATCGTGGATCGTGAAAACATTTTCGGTCAGGCTCAATAAGTAATAAATTTCTTCGACCCAGCGATTCATTAGAATTGTAGCGACTTAACGGAAAAAAAAATTTCACGTTTGTTGCTGCACGATTTATTGTATCGAGAAATCGGCAACGTGCGATCGATGATTATCGACCGATCGAGATAATCGTAGTTTCATTGTCGATTTCTGGGAAAAAAAAAAAAAAAAAAAAAAAACGAAAATAATTTTATCACTCTCGATCGTCGTTTCGCTTCGAATTCATGCGTATTATAGTTTGTGTAATTGAATGTACAACGCGTTCCTTTGCTTTCGAAAGAAGATGAAAAACATTTAAAAAAAAAAAAAATTAAACGATTTGCGAAAATATATATAGTTATCCGCACCACGCGCGCCCCTCGTATCGCACGTGACATCAAAAAAAGATTTGTATATTTTCAGCAGCAATAAAGAGAATTAAATGGTTGTCATTCGATGGTAAATTTCTTCATTACCGACGGCTCCGTTCAACCGTCTCGGCCCTCGTCGCAGAGATATCGCTGTATCGTGTACGAGATCGGTACACAAGGTAACTGTAAATAATTTTTTTTCACGAGAATCAAAGATTTTTTTTTTTCCAACCTTTCGTACATAAATTATTTCTGGAATTCCATTTCACCGTTAAATTGATATCTCAACGATTTTTTTTCTTGAATTTCAGACGAAAGATTCGTTACTTTTATGTTTGGTATTTTTATTTTACCAAAAAACCGTATAAATATTCATTTTCAATTATCGTTAATGCAGGAAAATTTCGAAATGCATTACATCGAGTTTATAATTTATTTCTGCTACGCAGAGACTTGCAAAATAATCGCGTTCGCAGATTGGTTCATTTAGATCTTCTCTTCGGTGATTAAAATAATTTGTATCGCTTTGTAATTAATCGATGTGTTTGAGGAAATAAAAACTCAACGACATATATATATATATATATATATATATAATGAAAACTTTTCAAAAGTATTTCCGTGCCATGCGAGTATAATAACTGCCGGTTTCTAGGGATCCTCTTAACCGTCTTACCGTCGATATCTTCGCTTCAGACTTTACCGAGATGTTGGTTAGAGAAATCTTTGTGGCGATAGAGAAGGGCAACGGATAGACATTTTACCGAAGCAAAGTGAAAGCCAAGGACTTCTGACAAGCCGGTAGCGTTGCCGTTAGATAAAACCTATAGGAAGTCAACAAAAAAAAGGTCATCGGGTTCGTCACAATGCGTTACATCAGCGGGCAAACGGGATTCGATACTTTCACGTCAAAAGTCCTTCCACCCTCCGATCACTCGTGGCCGTTCGAAAGACGAACTTCGTCGATGTTCGGCAGCCTTCGGTCCTATTCGTGATGCATACGTGGACGCAATCGAACGATCTCCGGACGGTCGTAATATTTTTTTATGGCCGACAAATAAAGCGCGAAAGATCTCGAGAAAATCGTGGATCGTCTTTCTGTGGACAAGGAATGGCGCGAAAAATTGTTCTGTTCGCCTCGGCAGCGAACGTCCCACTGAACGCAAAAAACGACTCGGGCGCCGCAGCCTCCGCGCCTACGACGCAAGTCAAGCGATACTCTCCGCACAGGCTTTCGGCCGAGTGTCTCGCATTACGCCGATAACTGCGGTAGGCCATTACGTGGGACGATGTGTTTATCGCGAATCGTCGTGGAACAATACGATTCTCAATGGTCGTAAAAGTCGGCGAACTGGAGCGTTCATCGGGACAGTTTCGTGGACGGCAAAGCGTACAATATTGTTGAAGCAGACGACGCGCCCAGCTGTCAGCGAGGCAGTCTCGTCTCATTGGCCGGGCTATACGGTGGCATAAAAACCGTGCGAGCGCCGTCTCTCCGCTCAGACGGCTGCGAGTCGCCTTGGAAGTGTTTACCGTGCGAGTTCCTTTACGTGTCTTTCCCACTTCTCCGTATCATCCAAGTTTACCACGATCGGCGGTTATCGTTACATACGGATACCATGTGCGGTGAGTTGGACAACTATTTGTTTTTGTTATTTCTGGAAACCGCGCTGGATGAAGCGCGTGAATGCGTGGGGGGAAAAAAACGTGTCGCACGAGTAAACGAGTTGCTTCTGACGATGCAACGTCACAGCCGAAATTTCACTCGTGCGGCTGTACTGGATAGACTGGCGACAGTAGCGATTCGTAGTGCAAAGCAGTTCACGGGTTATTGGGATATATGAAATAAAAAAAGAAAATAACTAAAATTTGACATAGGTCCGTACTGTGTACATTGGATATTATAGAAAATCGTACTGTCTTGTATAAATATAGAATATATAATTCGCAGTATTTATGATATGTAAAATCGCAAGGAAAAATATTTTGGCGCCTAAAATATTATGAATGCTCTTTTGGGTCGAATATATCGAAGAGTCGATACACGACATTTTCGAGTCTCAATAGAAATCGCGCGTACGTGAAAAATAAACTCCTGCTTCACACCGTGCAAACCCAAAGCCGAAATTTGACATGCTTCTGTACGGTGTAGACTGGTAACAGTAGAGATTCGTACTTTCTACTGCAAACCAGTTTACCGGTCATCGGTACGTAAAAAAAAAAAAAAAAAACACCAGCGTACCGAAAATTTTTGAAGACCTTCGTTCGTGCGGAAAAGATTAATTGCCGACGCGGGTGTTTTACATTTCAACGACGGAAATCTAGTTCCTGTCACGATTACTGAAACTTCCGAAGCCAACTTCACGACGAATTCCCGATAGATGGCGTTTCCGAGAATTTAATATACGGTGATTAAATTCTTGCGATAAACGAATACGCCGCTTCCCGATGCAAGGCAACTTGAGAATAAGTGCCGTAAGAAAAACATAGATGGAAACCATCTTGGTCTTAAATCGAGTGTTCGACCCGGCGCAAGCTTGCAGTCGCAATTCCCGATGAACACCCGGTATTTTTTCTACGTCTCTCCGACGCCGAGTGCAAACAAAGCGCTGACTTTGACATTGGGAAAAGCCGTTGGGCGATAACACGATGCTGCAGCAACGAGTTTTAATACCTCCGATAAGAATCTGGGCGATGACTGCGAATCTCACGATAAAAATAACCTAAGAATCCACGAAACAAGCGACGCCTACAGAAACCCTAGAAATAACATTGAGTATCGAACTCTTCGCGGAACTTCGTGAAATTTACAATCGATGATTTATCATTCGATCGCAAGTCGTGTAGAACGAATTTTTTCGGATATTTTCTTCGTAATGTAACGGAAATATTTCTTATCCCACGTTTGAGAAAATTGCGTTGGTCGAGGCAGCTTGAAGCATGGAAAGTTCGATCTCGCGCTTTCGCCAGAGGCTGGAGGAGGACCGCGTAAAGTGTGTATTGCGACAGACTCCGAGGAGGCCGGAGTATTCAGTCGATTCTTAGGTTAGTTCTATTTCTACAGAGGCGAATGCTTGCGCCTTCGGCCATCGACCTACGGCAACAGGGGACGAACGAAGAAGGACTCTCATCGTCGCTGGGTCGAACGCTCGTTCGACGTCTCGCTTGCGGTCGTGTCTCGGGCCGTTAAATTGCGAAATCCAAGCGTTGCCTTTCTCAGAGCCGTTCGGTTCACCGAGTGAAAGTTCTCTCGCGCGACACGCGTCCGCCAAACCCACCGAGATCGACAAACTTTTCGAGCTTGTGATCGAACGGGCCGACCTATATTTATTTTTCATTTATCTCGCCAATTCGAATAACCTAATCACGATTATTGTAACGAACGGTGATTTAACGACAAAATAAATTCTCGTCGTTTTTGCGATCGGGAAAAATACATTTTCTCGAGTCGACGACTTCGAAGTGCTTTCGGTCACGTGACCTTAGGCCATATTCTAATACCAGCGATTCAGGCAAGAGCCAACGATAACGTTGATTCGGCTAGCGTGCTACGAGCTTTTCGATAGGTGGAAATCAGCTAGAAAGACCGTGATTCGTTAACGGTGATTGTAATAACTTTAACATGGAACCGGTAAGTTCTCGGGCGAGAATTTACGGTAGGTAGAGAATGAAAAAAATTAACGAAGTCGAGCGGCCGATTGACATTTACGGAGCGGCTATAACGTGGTCGCTCGAGTATGCGGTTCAGCAACGGAACGATACGTATAGTGTGTTTCCAGGCGTACGGATAAGTTCTATCGGGAGAACCGAGGCGTGCGCAAATATTACTAACTCACCGACCAGCCGAGCCGGCATCGCGCACGTGCGGCTCGCCGGACCAACACCGCGCCACTTTCCAATCCTTATTTTTTTATTCATTTTTTTTTTGTTAACTTTTTTACCGACATTTCTTATTACGACACGCACGCGAGAGCGCGATGTTTACGGTTGAGTCTCGACGCGCTCGATCGAGCAGCGATCATTTCGTACAATCGATTATCGGAACGAATTCATTTTTTTGTTTGCTTGAGAAAATGAAAACAAAATGGCTGCCGATCAGCTTCGTCCGAAGAAAATAATATTGAAATTGACGAATAAAAATGGGGCAATTGAAATGGACATGTAAGGAAACGATGTGAAGGGTACGGCGGGGCAGAATGGAATAGTGGGGCGAAATGAAACAGTGGGACAAAATGGAACAGTGGTGCAAAGCACTAAAATTTCTAATAAATTTCACCGATACATCCGGTTTTTCTGGACCATAAAAAAATTGGAAACTTTTCTTTGACTCGATGTCCCGTTTTTTCCGGCTCTCCTATACAATGTTTCTAGGCGTTGCGTTCGATTTATCTGCAGATCCGAGGTGCCTACTAATATTACATCTACGGAGTGTTAACATTCGTATCACTTATAGATCGAAATCGGTCGAGTCGTCGTCGCTCACGTGCGCCGAAGCCGGAGCTTCAGCGCTACTTTCCAATCCGTCTTGTCTGTTCATTTATTTTTCTAACTGTTCCGTCGCCATTTCCCCCTACAAGACGCACGCGACAGTCGTATGTTTACGATGTTTATGATCGAGCGTCGACTCTCGGCGCGCGCGAGCGGCGGCCATTTTGAACAATCGATTATCGAAACACATTAGATTTTTTTACGCGGCAAATATAAAATGACGCCGACGAGCGGTTCGGAAGTGCGACAAAGCAGATAATTTTACAATACACTACGAAAACAAAAAAATGTGAAAAAAAATATATATATAATCTACATCCGGTACAGAGTTCTTTCGATGTCCGAGATAAATGCTGTCCGGAAATCTATCGATCGACGAGTTTCGATTACGAGACGATGTCGGCGAGCGTTTATAGGCGAGCTCTCGGTGTATCGAGCGTCCAATCATGACACGCCGTGAGCCAATCGAAACACGATCTCGAAGAACGTTTCCGATTTCGCTCCGGGCTTTCGAGTCCCACAATGCACTGCGAGATCTCGCACGACGCTTCTCGCGCAATTGACACGCGTAACGAGCGAGAAAATATAAAAGAAAAAAAAAATTAATGTTACCGATAAAACAATGAATAATAAATTTAAATAGTGCCGATAACTGAGCACACCTTCGAGACAAACAGTATCGATACAAATTTTCTGTCCTTCATGTCGAGAAAATATGTAAAAAAAAAAAAAAAAAAAAAAAAATTGAATTAAGAAGGTATGCACGAAGTACTGAGTGGGGCAAAATGGGCAACGGAAGAAATCGCAATTTTCGAATCACTTTCGAGTGAAAGAATTATTTCAAAAATCCCGACACATCTGTGGGGCAAAATGGACTCGAAAATTCAATTCCATTTTGCCCCACTCTTCCTTTTTTACTGAATGAAATATAATGGACGAGTGGGGCAAAACGGACCAGTGGCCTTGATTCAACATATTTCTCAGATTTTTTTTCTCTATCTTTATGCGCCACGAAAAATTGATGTTAAAATGGTCCATTTTCCCACCACCCTCTATCACGCAACGCTTTTCGTCATTCTTAGTCGTGGAAACGAGGAACAACGATCCGGCGATAAGAGGAAGTCGATTGACGATCAAGATTAAATTTGTTTTTACGTTCTGCCGATTTTTTTTTTTTTTTTATAATAATCCCCCCCCCTCCCAGCAATCTTCACTTACCACGGACATTCCGCTATTTTTTTTTCTTACCGCTTATCTTGAAACCGCTGACGGTGTCGTCTGATGTCGATGCGAATAGCGGTAAATATCTTGACAATCCTTGAATTTTCTTCTATCGTTTTAATCCTCGTTGTTTCACACGGCAATGTAGTACGGTAAACATATCGATTATTGGAATCGCATAGAAAAAATAAAATTGAATTTTATTTTGTTATTTTTTTTTATTTTTATTTTTATTTTTTTTATTTTATTTTGAACAAAATTGTTGAAATTCTTCAAGTATTAAGTACTTGCATGTATCGATGTTGGACACTTTGTTTAATAAAGAAAAAAATCTTTTTTAATAATCGTTAATTGATGTTCCAATATTGTCAATGTATAAGATTTTGCTATTGTTGTAAATTTCATTTGTAGCATATACAATGAAATGATAGAAACAATTAAAGTATTTGATGAAATTGCAAGAATTACATTACGAAGATTCAAAAATTTTAATAAAATGCCAATAATCGATATGTTTACCCTATTAATTAAAATACGAAAATTAATGACTTGATACGTAATTTTTCCTGTCTGGGTTGAGACATTCGACGTCGTGTAACAGCTTAGCTGGAATGTCACAGTTGTGCCAACACAGCTCGTATAAACAAACTGTTTTGCTATTTCTATTTGCTATAATTTTACTGGAAAGATAAACGGTAGAAGTGAACGGAGCGGAACAGACGATTTTTTGACGAATTTGTTAGTTAAAAAAAAAAGTTTTTTGTAGGGTCCATTTTGCCCCAGTGTTCCATTTGACCTCTCTTCATCCAACCTGAGACATTCGATGTTGCATTAAACTTCGCATGGAATGTTGGCGCTATAATTATCGCTGGTTGGAAAACACTCGTATAATAAACTCTTCTGCTATATATATATATATATCTAATGGTTATAATGCAAAGTTCCGGTTATCCGAAAAAACCGGTGCCGTATCGATCCGAGACCTTGGCTCGATCGTGCCAAACGATAATAAACGATTCTACTGTCTATCCCACTTAAAACGAAGGGGACACCCAAAAGCCTTTCGATTTCAACGAAGGTCCAACGACGTATCCTTTCGCCCTGAATAATATCTGGTTTTTCCATCGAAAACACGAGGCTAACTCGTTTGCTCAACAACTAAAAGATAAAAAGGATTTTAAAAATTGCCAAAATTATAACACTTTCAAAGATGTAGCAACAAGTTTGCGAAGATAAGACAATACTGGGGTACAATTTATAACAGCTATCGTTTACCTGTTGCAGGAATTTTTGCATACCTGAACCATCTGACGCCGAAGTCGAGACGGGAGATTTTGGAGCTTCTCGTCGGTGGTCTCAAGAGGCTCGAGTATCGTGGATATGACTCTGCCGGTAAGTTATTTTATAGTAACAAAAAATTCATATATTTATGTTTTTCCACATTCCTTTATAAACGAATTTATCGCTCTAAGCGTCGCGATTAAAATGCTAAGAGTCTCGACACGATTGAAAGTGAAAGGCGCGACTTCGAAGAAAGGAAAAGGAAGAGAGGAGAAACGATCTTCGACCTTGTGTATACGTATCGGGCTTTGGTATTCGAGATTTGAAAGAGAAAAAAAAATTAAAAAGAATTCAAAGATTAATGTCACGTTGCTGTCGACGTGTTGTGCATTCGTTATGCAGTCGATGCCCTTTGCCTCTGCATTCCGAGGAAGCAAATTCAAATCCTTCAACATTTGCATTCGACAAAATTTCCATTGCGTATTCACTCACTCCGGTAACATTTTTTTAATAAAACATTTTCATTACAGGTGTTGCAGTGGATTGTCCAGACGGCAAGGAAATTTCGGTTATCAAGAAACAAGGAAAGGTCCAGGCGCTCGTGGACGCGATCTTTCACAGTAAGAAATAGAGCGAGAAGTTCTTCATAGTGTGGGGAAGGGGATTAAGTCCGTTTTTAACCCCGGTCCATCTAAGGATTAAATTTCAAGACGGTAGTTTGAACGCAAAATCGCTCTTGAGAACGAATTATTTACCTTAAGGTCGAACTCGAATTGCAATTGAATTTGAGTTGAGACTCAAGTTCAAATAAAAAATGAAACTTAAACTCGAAATCAAGTTTCAGTTGAATCGCGTAATAAAATTTGGGCCAAACTTGGACCTCATTTTAATTTCAAACTCACGTCTTAAAATTCGACTTGGAGTGTCTTCGATCGCTGCAATAATCGAATTAATTTACGTAGGTGACACCCTCGAATTCGATGGAAAGACGGAGAGTCATTGCGGAATCGCTCACACCCGTTGGGCTACACACGGTGTGCCGTCCGAGGTCAACTCCCATCCCCAGAGATCCGATCCGGGTCACGCTTTCGTGGTGGTTCATAACGGTAATTAAAAAGGATTAAATTTGCGACATTCAATAAATACCTACCAGACACATTCATATAGAACTTCGACCGTAAAGTTACAAATACCGCTACCCGAATACCAAACAGTTTGAGATTTAACCATTTTACTCATGAATAATTATTTCACTCATGAATGCAGGCATCGTCACGAATTACAAGGAAGTCAAGACCCTGCTGCAGCAGCGCGGCTACGTATTCGAGAGTGAAACCGACACCGAAGTTATTGCAAAGTTGATTCATCATCTGTGGGTTCAGCATCCGACCTACTCGTTCCGCGAGCTCGTTGAGCAAGTTATTCAGCAATTGGTACGTTTTTTTTACGGCTTCTTTTTCATTTTTCGTAAGACTTAATAATTCGTGAACTTTTTTTACGATTTGAAGTACGATGTACAGGTGCTTCTTTGAGTACACGCTGTTTCGATTAATGCATGATTATTGATATAAACTTCGCAGCGATCATAAGTGGAACGATAATTTATTTCTAAAAATTTGTTTCAAATAATGTATATAACAAAATACATTTTTAGAATATAATCAAAATACATCAAACTTCAATTTTTCTGCAATATTTCAGGAAGGTGCCTTCGCGCTGTGCTTCAAGAGCAAGCATTTCCCGCGAGAGTGTGTCGCCACTCGGCGAGGTTCTCCTCTTCTCGTCGGCATCAAGACTAAGACTCGATTGGTCACCGATCATGTGCCAATTCTTTACGGAAAAGGTGAGTCGACCGCGAACGAATTCAAAGGGCCGAACGAGTTGGCCGAATAGGTCGACGATTTGCCGGACGAGCGTTAACAGCAGACGAAGGGCAAGCCGAGAAAAAAAAAGTGAAAGACGGAGGCTGAAAGATGCGACGGGATGAACGAGAAGCGTCGAGCATCTGCTGTTCAAATCACGATTGCCCTAATAATTCTTGGGTCTTCGAAGAGACGACCCGGTGGACGGCGCGCCGATTAATTAATTAACAAACTCATAATCCCGAGTTCGGTCGATAATACTTTCCTTCTGCACTAAAGAAAAAAAATCATAAAGTGAATGCTACGCATTGTTGGACGGAAGCCATGTTTACTAATCAAAAAAGTGTTTCAGTATAATTCAATAATCCACTAACGAAAACGCATGAGACGAATCGTCTACAAGAGCAATCAACTTGAAGTGTCGGTCTATGTTCGATGCATGTTTATTAACACATTAAAAAATTAGCTCAAATTTCACACAATTTCACAGTCTGTGGAAGAAAAAAAATCGGTTAGTATCCATGTCACAAGTAGATATCACCCATAGAATTTTTTTTTTTTAAATTGTTTTATCATTACTCATATTTCGTTAAAAATCATTATGGATCTTATGTGTATTGTAACGAACAATTAAGGAGGATCTGTTTTTTTGGAGTTAAAAACGTGATTGAAAAAATCACCACTTCAACAATACCTCCTTAATAATAACTCAAACAAATATTTGCATCGTCGATTTAGCTGAGTCGTTACAATATATATCTCGTTCGATCGCTTGTAGACATTCACATAAAAAAGACACGCAATTTTGTCACTCACGTACCGCGTCAAACTCTCGTGGTAGTCTTAAGAAGTTCATTGAACTTGAGCACTTCTTCATGTAATAATCAGTTTCGCAATTATAACGAAGTTGGAACGAGAGCTTAGAGCTTAGAGTTTGATCATCGCTATAGGGCTAGTTTGCACGACAATGAGAACTTCAGTGATTTTCGATAGTATCAATTTTAATTTTTTTTAAATTATTACGTCACGATGTGGATACTACACGAGTGTTTCTTTTGCATGAACGCCTTCCGGCTCGCTATCCAACTATCCGCCCGAACAGACGACCTTCCAAACGCGACCAAAGGTATTCACACTATTAATAACCGACCTTGATTCGTGCTCCGACTTTGGATCGCTTTTTCTTGTGAGTTGCCGGCAACGAGATTACAACTATTAGAAAAACTATTCGAAAAAAAGGGATGCGATAAAAAAAAAGTAATTTCACTGTGGCTTAGGGTCTTGAAGGAAGTCACGGTCGGGTCTTGATTATTGCATCGAACGACAAAAAACCATCCAACGTCGGAGAGCCGGACCTTTGCTTGAGTCTACACGAATTATGGACGCCTTGTGTTTCGGGAGGAAATGTAATCGTCTTTTTTTTTCACGAGATATATGGGAGAGCGGGACAAAAATAAAAAATGAAAAGTCGGGCAAAACGGGACAGTTTGGACAAAAAGGTATTTTCCTATAATTGCTCCATTGTCCAATTTTGCCCCGCTTTTCGTTATTGGGCAAAAACCTATTTTGAGGTAATTTTTGGATGTTCCATTTTGCAGCGCGCTCCTCTGTCCTTCGAAAAAAAAAGTTCACGAATATGCTCTTCACCGAACCGCCTCTGTCCCGTGTCTTCTAAATTTAATTCAATGTTTAACACAATAACTGTGTACTTGTGTGTGGGCTCAACTGTCTCTCGTCGAATTAGTGTAGTACGTTCCGTGGTGATTATTTGCCGGGGGAAAAAGATTTAATTGAAGGTGTAAATTTTCACTTTTTCGTCCGGCAAGGAATCGCGATAGTTCGTGGGCGCGTCTGTGTGACGACTCGTACTTGTCCTCCCACCAACGTTCGTCCCGCTTTCCTCTAAATTTTGTTTATCTTTTTTTTTACATTAAGCATGGTTTGTCAATTAATTATGATTTTTTTTGTTGTCCTCCATCCAATTGCCAAATATCAGCCGAGAGCGAAGCAGCAACTCCAGGTATTGATTTTCGTTTTTGTTGAAAAAACAAAATTATTTCTTAAAGGAAATTGAAAAAACGTCGCTTCGCATGCTTTATCGCTTTTGATTTTAGCTTACGCTTTTTCGTACCCGTTACGATCGATCATTGCTGTATTGATGTTACGTGCCTGAACAGAAAATCCTGCATACGAAAGTGGTTGCCTGAGAACAAGAAGCTTGGCAAAAATAAGAAATTAATGGTCGCAAACTTTACTAATTTAATTTTGTGCCTACCAAAGGTATTTAATCAACGAGGTATCTAAACGATTAAAATTAAACTAAAATAAACTATTTTTAAACAGTTAATATAAGAATTCTGAACTAATTATAAACATTTGGGAAATTATAAATTATGTACATAAATATACTATCCTGTATAGCACGAAATATTTTTTATTTCATGTTTAGCCGAAATATTTCTACTTAATAACTTAACTGTGTCAAAAAAAAAAAATTATTCAAAGTTTTAAAAAATGTTTCCGTGCTATGCGGGTGTAATAAATGGAAATGGAAAAAATAGTATAAATCGGCTTCACTCGAAATATCATCTACACTAATACGTTTTAGTTTAATAAATAACGTTTCAGACCCGAATTGAGTGGCGTGGCCGATGGGTTCGAGGAGCGAATAACACCCGATTTAATCAATCTTATATTGTAAATATTTCGCCGAGTGCACATTTATCAACAGTGTCTCTTGTGCCACTGTGGTTTTATACGGGACGCTTCGGTACTGGGAATGCAATTTGTCCGAGCGCAGAGAGAAATATATGATTTTTATTATCATTAAATGTACAGTAAAATATTTTTATTTTTATTGCAATTTTTCTGTCAGATGATAGTAGCAAAAATATTTGAAAAATTTCGAGTACAAAGTTTACTGAAAATACAACTATCTATATTTCTCTGTGCAATCGTCGGATCGATGCAGTAATTGGGAAAATTCGTCAAATATTTCGTCACCTTTCACCGACCACGATAATTCTAAATGAACTATCGTTCCGGTTACTCAGTTCTCGCGATTTCTCGACATGTCTCGATATGAACGATAGTGACGAGATATTTGCGAAAAAAAAAAAAACAAGAAAAAACACTTTAATTTTACAATCCTATATCTGATTGTACTTATCGTTTATATCTCGATCGCGTTAATAATCTCAAGCGGTTTTGCACAACAGACCATCGTCTCCACGGAAGAACCACGGAAGTGCCGATGATAGCGAGGACCGATAGCACCGCCGAGTTTCAACCGCTCGTTGCTAATGAGGTCGAGTATTTCTTCGCCTCGGATGCGAGCGCCGTTATCGAGCACACTGACCGTGTCATCTTCCTCGAGGTAACTTCAAAAATTTTATCCAGAATATGATAGAAAAAAGCAAAAAAAAATTGAAGGCTGACATTTTTTATGTAGTGAAATTCAAAAATGTATCTTTTATTTTTTACGCTGACTTACGGGTAACGAAAATGATTTATGAAACTCCTTAGTCTTCTTTATCACTAATTTTCTGAACCGTCAACTTGAGCAGGTGGGCCCACTATGTGCGAGCAGCAGCCTTATATTGCTGTTCTTCTTTAAGTACAGAGTCTCTAAGACTTTTTCTTTCCGGCTTGCAAACACTCCAACCCCTTAGCTATTTATTTAAATTAAGACATTTATTTGAAGCACCACATTTTATTAAAGAATTAGTTGTACATTGACTGAATTAATTATACAAACGAATCCTTTTGCAGTTGATCAAAAATCGAGCTTTTAAATCCAGCTGAATTTAATGAATGAACCATTCGGAGTATTTTTTATTTTTTTATTTATTTTTTTCCAGGACGACGATGTCGCCGCCGTCAAGGAGGGAACTCTGAGCGTTCACCGGCTTCGTCGCTGCATGGACGATCCTCACGGTCGTGAGATAATAACTCTTAAGATGGAAATCCAGCAGATAATGAAAGGAAATTACGAGTACTTCATGCAGAAAGAAATTTTCGAGCAGCCTGAGTCGGTCGTCAACACTATGAGGGGACGTCTCAGCTTTCAGAACAACTCCGTCACACTCGGTGGCATCACCGTGAGAATACAATATTTTTTTCGATTATTATTTTTGTTCGTTAATAACAATCCCATTGCCGTTGCAATGAAACTGATCATTGGTTTGTTACATCAGGAATACATTCCGGAGATCAAAAGATGCAGACGTCTCATGCTGATCGGCTGCGGAACGAGTTACCATTCTGCTGTTGCTACGAGACAACTACTGGAGGAACTGACGGAACTTCCGGTCATGGTCGAACTCGCCTCCGACTTCCTGGACAGAAATACGCCCGTCTTCAGGGACGACGTGTGCTTCTTCATCTCGCAGTCCGGTGAGCATCTTTTAAAATAATTTTTTCGCTTGTGATGTTAATTGTTTTTGTTGAAATAATAAAATTGAACGTTTCAATCTTCCTGGCAAAGTCGCCGATGACAAGAATCTCATTTTAACGTTTTTTTTGTATCAATCAATATTAATTTCTTATGTTGATATTTTTTTTTAGATAAAATGATTAAATTGAACCGTTGAATTTCTCAGGCGAAACCGCGGACACCCTCATGGCTCTCCGTTATTGCAAGAGTCGCGGAGCCCTCATCGTCGGTATCACAAACACAGTTGGCAGCAGCATTTGTCGAGAGTCGCACTGCGGAGTTCACATAAACGCCGGACCAGAGATCGGTGTCGCTAGTACGAAAGCCTACACCTCTCAGTTTATTTCTCTCGTCATGTTTGCTCTGGTGATGAGCGAGGACAGAATTTCCCTTGGTACGCGGAGACTTCAGGTAACGGAAACTTTAGGGATTGAACGTTGGATACGTGCCTTTTTCTTTGCAACGAGAAACGATAATTGTTATCTCACATCGTTCTTTTGCAGATAATAGAAGGTTTGAAGAAGCTGGACAGTCAGATACGCGAAGTGTTGAAACTTGATGACAAGGTAAAGGAACTGGCCAAGTCTCTGTACCAGCACAAATCTCTTCTCATAATGGGCAGAGGATATAACTTCGCGACGTGCATGGAGGGAGCGTTGGTAAGCAGTGAAGCGTAATTTATAATATTAAAAAAATCGTATTCTACAGACATTTTTAGATCGCCCAGGATAAAAATGTTCTTTTTCTTTTATTTATCGCAGAAAGTCAAGGAGTTGACCTACATGCACAGCGAGGGTATAATGGCCGGTGAACTGAAACACGGACCGCTTGCCCTCGTCGACGACTCCATGCCGGTTATCATGATCGTTATGAGAGATCCGGTTTACGTTGTAAGTTAAATACACTAACAAAAAAAAAATTATTTTTTCAATTGATCTGAAATTATTGGAAATTTAAATTTTTATTGACCTGGAATTTTCATTTATACTGAATCTTCATTTACCTCTAATTTCGACTGTTGTTTTCATGTTGACTTATTTTTTTATTCCATTTATATTCAATTTTTCAATTTATTTTCCTTCAGAAATGCATGAACGCCCTTCAGCAAGTGACGGCCCGGGAAGGTCGGCCGATCGTCATATGCGAGGACGGTGACGAGGAGACGAAATCGTTGGCCGCTCGTTGTCTGGAGGTTCCGAAGACGGTCGATTGTCTGCAGGGAATCCTTACCGTAATTCCGATGCAATTGCTCTCATTCCACATCGCGGTGCTCCGCGGATGCAACGTTGATTGTCCGAGAAATTTGGCGAAATCGGTCACGACCGAGTAGAGGGAACGACTACGATATGTTGTTTCAAGAAATGTAATCGCGTTGAAAGCGGCGAGGGGAGACGAGATTTTCTTACCCCATCGGAGAGAGGAAACGTCCCGCTGGTAGCCGAACAATCTTTATTTTCCTGACTTCGCTGGAGCAACTGCATTTTCTGCGTGCAACACGGGAGGAAAATTGCCTATTATTGACCAATGATCGTTATTAACATGTCGGAAACAGCACGCAGACGCAGTGCCTTTTTCCGAACTGTTAAGCTCGGCCCTTCCTCCGAACGTCTCATTACACACAAGGGAGTAACGGACATTGACGAATATGACGATATTTTTAACGCATGAAAGGTTATTTTAACGAAGTCGGAAAAAAAGGTACCATATGTTACACGGTAGAAAGCGAATTTCACTCTCGCGTGATTTTTACCCTCGATTCGCTCGGGCAACAAATTTCACAATCGGCGAAAAAGTCGCATTTTCCTCCCTCGTAGCATTATATACAATTTTTCCTGACTTTGATCAAATAGCCACGTCTCTTGCGTTCAAGACGAGCGGAAAATTGCCTGTTATTCACCATCGTTCGTTATTGACCTGTGCACATGCGCCCTGCACTATTCCCCTATAGGACAAAATTTTTTAAGTTATTTTCAAAATATTTGCAACCTTTCAAATCCTCAGAATTTTTTTTTCTAAAGCATAGTAATATAATATTTTGAAAGATTCTACCATAGTACACCAACATTTCAATGTGATATTTATCAGTATAGAAAAAAATATGTTCGATATTTAAAAACACTATGTATTGAAAGTTTCCACAGATATTTCCGTGTTGTGGGAGTTTCATAGCTCCCTAGGGATGAACAGGGCGAAAAATGGCCTATTACTGACCAACGATCGTTACTAACCTGCGCGCTTGCTCAATAACATTTAATTACTCTCCAAGGAGTAATAATGCTCATTGGTGAATCTGACGATTTTGCGACGTGAGAAATGTGGTTAATTTAACTAAGTCGGAAAATAGGATCGGTTGCTCCACAGGGGAGAGCGGATTCAAACCTTGCGTGATCTCAGACAATCTCCTCGCTCGGCGAAAATCGCACTCTTCCCGCTCTCCTACCGTAACACACAGAATTCCAATTTTATTGAAAAAAAAAAAAAAATCGTAAACCTCGGTCAAGAGAGATTTTTTAAATCCCTCCACCTCCAATAAGACTCGCTCGTACAGTTTGCTCATTGTAAATAACGCGCGGAAGGGAAACTGATCCATTGAATCCGAACGAGACACGAAGAGCCTGGACTATATACATTGTTGTACTTAAAAAAAAATTTGTTAGTCTCGCTAAACGAAGAGATATCTGATAGCGGTGATCAATCGTCGAACGAGACTTTCGGCTTGGCCGATATACGTCATGTACGTGTTTCCTTGTATAGTATTAAGAATATTGTTTATTTTTGTTCAATGCTTTGGTGGCGGACGAAATTTCTGCCATATTATTGTTTAGTTTAACGAGCTATTCCAACTTTATAAATATATATAAAAGAAAACTATGATGAGGATCGAGGAGGAAGAGACAGAGTTGTTCCGTAGAATCGTCTCGGGCAGGCTGAAATCAGAGGCTGCTCCGAAACGAAAAGTACACAATATATCGAGAGACGATTTTACATTTAACATAGTAATAATTTTCGATGCGAGTGCGGTAAAGAGAACTTTTGACTCACTTCACAGTACGCGTGTAACGTTCTCTATATCGCCCCCGTATCGCATAATATTTTTTGTAATAAATGCAGGATAATTGTCACTTCCGTTGCGGACAATTGTGGCTCAGTTCGAGAAGCGTGCGTAAAGTATGAGAAGCGTGCGTAAAATAGGTAAAGGATTGCAGTATTCATGACTATAAAGCGTCACTTACGTCACTACCGGCAAGCACGAGAAGTAGCACTTTTCATGCATGAGTTACAAAAATTAATTTCGGTGATCGTATTATATAAAAACGTTTGAACACAGTTTATAGTGAGACACGTTGTTGATAGATTATATTGAATTATTGAAATTATTATCTTATAGTCTGTCTATTGGACCACGATATTTGTATTATGCAATAATATGACTATTCCTAAATTAAGAGTATTTAAGAGTATTTATCTTTAACCTTCTTTCCGGCAACGTTTGTCATCCTAAAAAAAATTAAACGAACTTCTCGCACGAGCAGCTGGAGGCGATATTCCGCGCTTCAGTGGTTCGAGTCAAGCTCCAGGCGGACGGCAAAGGACTCGCTTTAAAGTCAGCGGCTCGGCCGTAAAATTATTTTCAAGCTCCAAACGAAACTTATATTCGAACGCATGAATAAATAAATAAATTTTTTATTTAACTTTCTAGACCGGATGGTTTTTATACAAAAAAACTGGCACATTAAACATACAATTTTAAATAAAAAAAAAACTTTTGCATGAACATTTTTTTTTAATTTATAAAAAAATGAAACCTCTCTAATGTTTTCAATAAATGACGATGTACATAAAAATTCGATACATCAATTTTGCATGAAAACTTCCGGTTCGCGACACAATATTACATAAAACAAATTCGTTTGAAGCGGACAAATTTCTCGCTCGTTCGAATCGTCCATTTTCCCGCCCAACCGATTCCCCTTTGAAAAAATATCGCTGCGAAGCTTCGAACAAAAATTATTTTGCAACCTTGCGACAAACATAAATGGGCTTCGTCGACAGCCGAGCCTTCTATTCCTATAGGTTTCCCGCGACGATTTTCCCCGCATTAAACACAGTCGATACGCCGCCACCGCGCGTAAACAAAGTACATATAAAAAAAGAAACATTGAGACGATAGTGTTGGGGAGCGTGTCCGGCGGATCGATCGTCGAGAATTCACGGGTCTCTCCGTTACGTGTGTGCGCGGTCGGTGCGCATGCGCCCCGTCGTTAGCAGTCGACTCGCGGGGGGTTGCGCTCAGTGCGCGTGCGGGATGCAAAAAGGATCTTGACGTCGGCGCTGACGGTCCGCGAGGCACGACCGCAGCTGTCGGGGGACACAAGAGGCTAGCCGAAGTCGTGGCGCATCGGTGTAGCGGCGTTATCAGCTACCCGAGAGACTTCACTGCGAGAGTATTTCCCACATAGATCGACCGTTGTTACGCCGGAGACGGTCCGACTGGTACGCGTGTCGCACGGACGTTCTCAGTCGAGAGAGCCGCGGCGTCAAACGAGAGACAGAGCGAGAGTTCTTCGTGCCGAGTCTCTCGAGAGAACGCGAACAGAGACGTCGTCGCTGACGCACGGGAGTAACGTGTGCGCGACCGAGGGAGCAAAAAACATACACAACGAGGAACGAGAAAGATAATATAGTCGGAAGAGGTTCGTCGTTGAGTATATAAAAAAAAAAAAAAAAAGCCGAAACGCGAGCTAGCGAGCGACACGTTGCCGGACCGCGAATAGAGTTTCCGTGTTACGTTCCGTCAGTACCGCGAGCGGTTTCGCGCGATGCGTTTCGACGCTTAATCCTAAAAAGAAAAAAAAATCGTACGGAAAGATTTAAAAACAATAGTCGTGCATTAAACTGAAAAGGGAGAAGATAGCATCGTCGAGTAACGAAAGCAAAGCGATAATAACAGCGGCGCAGAGCGGAGAGAAAACTTAAATTGATTAATAGAAATGTCGATATGCGTTCTGACGGTTATAACATAACGTTACGATCGTAAGAGAAAAGAGAGGGGAAAGAGCGAGAGAGAGCTTTCGGGTTATAAGAAGAAGCAGCGTCGTGTGTCTCGCGTCTAAATTTAAACGGTAAGAGGAATAGAGAGGAAGAAGCTTGGGTGAGAGAGAGAGAGAGAGAGAGAGAGAGAGAGAGAGAGAGCGCCAAGAGGGATATTTCCCCTCGGGTTATTCGGCGTAGGTTGGCTGCGCGGTCGACCGCGGCCTCCCCGAGGTGATAGCAGCAGGCGGCGGCGACGGCAGCAGCGTCGGGGGCCGTAGTAGTAGTTTGTTAGAGCGCAGAGCCGAAGACGAACGAACGTGTAAATACGAAGGAGTCGACCGAGTCGAGCCGAGGAGAGCGAGGTGACTGCGCTAGTCAGTTGACGGTCTGCCGGCGAGCGGAGCGGACACGCGTTTTTAGTGTTAAATCGAGAGTCTATCCGAGAGTGCCGCAAATATTCGCTGGCGCGACCGTGATTTGCCCCACTGGTTGGGACGCACGGTAGCTCGCGGCTTCGCGGACACAACCGCTCATCCCTCCTCCTTCCCCCCACTCCTCCCCACCCCTCTCCAACGGCCCAACGAAACGGCTCGACTCCTCTCTATCCGCGTCGCGACGACGCTCTCTCTTATTGATCGTATTTGACCCGCTAACTGGCTCTCTGTCTCTCTTTCGCTCCCCCCCCCCTACCACTCTTTCGCAGTCTTGTGTGTGACGCTGCCTCGTTCACGACGGGCTTACCACTACGACGTTACTTCTTCCCTAGCTTTTTCGACATAGTGTTTTAATTGTAACAATAATAGTAACGACACAACAACAACAAAAAGAGGATAATAATAATAATCGTAATAGTAGTAACTAAATTGTCGAATGTATTAAATATATCTTGAAGAGAAAATAACCAGAAGGAAAATCCGATTCGAAAGGACGATTTAAAAAAAAAAAAAAAAAAAAAAAACGAGAAATATAAACAAAGTTTGACGTAGTTATCGGTCGGTATGGCTGCCCCAGCAGCTTGCACGCGGTTCAGTGACAACTACGATCTCAAGGAGGAACTCGGAAAGTAAGTAAACAACGTACTACATTGCATGCGTATATATATATAGATATATACATATATATGTTCGTGAAAATTGAACTATGCGTCGAATGTATCGGCCGCGGAAGTACCGAGAGACATTTTCTCGAGTGTCGCGACGATGCAGGAGTAACGGTTACGAACCACCACGTATAGATATACAGATAGAAGTTTATTTGAAAGTGGGATGAAACGCCCGAGTCCCATCGCGGAGGGCAGCGAAAAAGCGTGCATTTTTATTTGAAAAGGCGACGGGAAGCACAGTTGAGATTGAGTGAGAACAGTCGAGTCGGAGATGTAGTTCAGTAGGGATTTTTCTGAGTCCAGCGAACTTTTTTCACTCCACGGATTTTGGCAACATTGCGAGTCGAATGGCGAGCTCGAACAAAGGCGTTTGAAAAACGGATGTTGGCTTCAGCGTGGCATTGTAAGATTACACGTGCGTTGTCAGCCGTGAATTCGATGAAACCATTTTTGTTCGGGTATTTTCAAACATCTATTTTTAATGCTGGAACACAATCCGAACATAACCTGATTTAAAAAAAAAACGTTACAATCGGTTTAGCTAGAATTCACGGACGGTTGGTGAATTACCGGGAATTTTAAGATGTTCTGCTGCGCTGAGTACGTC
Organism: Listrodromus nycthemerus; assembly: GCA_963978505.1. Lineage (NCBI taxonomy): Eukaryota > Metazoa > Arthropoda > Insecta > Hymenoptera > Ichneumonidae > Listrodromus > Listrodromus nycthemerus. The sequence goes on from OZ021680.1 coordinate 3,432,283, forward strand.
GGTGGTCGAATTTCCGAGAGACGCGTCTCGCGACGGTCGAAGCGGGGTGTAACGGTTGCGATACTTGGAACCGTTCGCCCGAGCGTAAAATAACAGTAGCGACGCTCGGACGCGTCCCACCCGACGGAAAATCCTATGCAGATTTTATTTGAAGTTTAAGCATCGGAAATCTAATTTAACACTTGTAATCGTAGCTACAAAGATTATTCGACGCAAGGTAAAGAACGTTGTGCGAGGTTTAAGCCTAAACTATTTTCTATCGTTGAATTTATTTGATAAGACGGACGACACAGGTTGAGAAATAGGTACAAGCGTGAAAACAAATGTTAACCAATTATCGGACGGTTAGAGGAAGTTTTAGGTTAGCCAACTTTCCACATATCTTATCTTGACTATTGTTTCGCATAAATATACATTTTTAAAAAATGTATTCACAAATGACAAGAAAATTCTTTCAGTTAACATAAACTAGTTGCGTTTCGAGGTTGGAATCCTATAAATCTTTGATTGCCCTAATATGGCGACTCGTCTATAGACTGACGCAATTTTCTTGTTTATTTCCTGATACAAAAAATAATATTAATTTTCTCGTTTCCTTTTTCTAAAAGACAGACGATAGATTAAACATATATTTACTTCCATTTAAATCCGTTAACGAAGCCTATTTAAACATCTGAAAATGGGGAAAAAAAAATAGGAAAATTCGACAGTTTGTAACATAGTAAAAATCAATGAGAATGCTTGATGCATACCATCAATTTATAGAAAAATACCTTACATTGAAACTACATTAAAAAATCATCTCCGTACATAGAACAGTAACGGGAACTCCCGACTTTGGTATTTTGTTACCCCAAGCGCTACGCTCGAACGCCCTGTGCTATAGCTATCGTCGAAGCTACTTTTCGCTCTTCGCGCGTCTTTCGATCACCGCATTGAATTATCATGGAGTTTCCAAGTCGACAACATCGACTCCTAGCTTATCCATGCAAATTTTTCGCTGTCCGGGGTGCTTTTGTGTCTCGCACGCGAGTTTCAGCGCTCATCGTCCGACCGTCGGATCCTCCATCTTAGAGTTCGCCGCCGAACCGGAATTGCAAAATATTTCGTCAACCTTTCGCGTATTTCGTCGTCTGGATCGCGTGTCCAGCCTCAAAGTCGAATTAAAAAATTCAGTTACGCCCGCCGTGTGTCACGTGACTGATCGGGTTCCGCCATTGTTTTCCTACGCATTCCCGCCGACGGCGTTCGCGTGGATTCGCCTTCGACTTCGATCACGCGTCCTCGATCTCTTTTTCTCTCTCTCTCTCTCCGGATATTTTTCCATTCGCACACGAACTCGCGACAACGCAGTTGTTACAAAGTATTCTCGTTCGTCGCGCTAACGAGTCAGCGAGATGCTCGGCTCGTGGATCGTGCCCGTCGGCCGGACAGCGCCAAGCGATACTCTCATCTTTCCGCGTCTCGCTCACGCGGCGGCCATTGCTGCCCGCTTCGCCCGTCAGTGGCGCTGTCCCACGCGAAGCGTCTTCGCAGGATAATCGTGAACGTGCTCGACCGACACGCCGTGCCAACAAGAGAGACAAGACATATTTTTGTTAATTCTTTTTAACGTCGACCGGACATGGTGTCAACGCGTTTCGAATTTTTCAAAAATATTTCTCGAATAACTTCGACCTTGCTGGGCACTTCTGGCTCGTTACAACGCTGACTGCTTGCTCTGCGCGTCCATCGTGGCGCCAATGTCCATCTCCGTCGCTCACAACCCTACCCGAAAACGTCTCCACTATGTTACAAATGAACTGTTTCACCAGCGAGGCGAAAAAAAATCTAATGGAATTGAAATTTAATTTTACCGGGATTTCAATAAAATTCCATTGGAATATCAGACGAAGTCTAGGCTTGTTTTTCTATAGTTTTGTTTGCATTCCGCTAGAATTTTATTTTTATTCTGGCAGAATTTTTTTGAACTTTGTGATTGAGATTTTAGTTGAGTTTTTTTGGTCGAGTTGCTGTACTTTCGACCTGAGAGGTCATTTTTTTTTCTAATTCACCTCAAAATTAACCAGTAATCGAGTTGACGAATTTTTATTTATTTCTTCAAATTTTTAAGTCCTTCGGAACTTTTGACTTATTATTTATTTATGCTGTAGTTTCGACCTGAGCGATCTTTTTTTTTTCTAATTCACCTAAAAATTAACCAGTAATCGAGTTGACGAATTTTTATTTATTTCTTCAAATTTTCAAGTCCTTCTTTGGAACTTTTGGCTTATTATGATTTTATGCACTGCAGGTGTATCTTAATTTTTATTTTTTTGTCGAGTTGCTGTACTTTCAATCTGAGCGATCATTTTTTTTTCTAATTCACCTCAAAATTAACCAATAATCGAGTTGACGAATTTTTATTTATTTCTTCAAATTTTCAAATCCTTCTATGGAACTTTTGACTTATTACGACTATCCACTCAACTGCAGGTGTATCCTACATTTTTTTTTTTTTGGTCGAGTTGGTGTGCTTTCGACCTGAGAGGTCTTTTCGGGTGACAAGACCCGGAGACCTATTCAGTTTCTCTCGCGTATATTTTAAGGCTCACGAGGGCTCTGCGGCTGTATTATTCCCCGAGGCTCTCCACAACGTCTATATATAAGCCAACACTCGCGCCTCTACTACGTCATCGGCAGTTCTCTCTCGCTCGATTTTCTCGCCTCATCTTTGTGCCTCGGAGCACCCGCCTGAAAAAAAAAAAAAAAAAAAAAAAAAAAATCTTTCATTATAATTATTTTTTCTTCGTTTCAACTCGGTACTTGCCGCTGGTCTGGCGACAAGGATGAGGCGGGGTAGTCTCATCGCAACGCTCGGATTTGCCACCGAATCAATACGCCGGCTCTTGAGCGCCGCTCGCGGCTCGAACGGGACGGCAGGTGGTTGCCAGCCACGTTCGACGCACCGCAGAAAATTCTTTTCGAAGAATGTTTTTTTTTCATCTCATTAAAGTCGCGAATAAATGAAAAAAAAAAAATGAAATCACAGACTGGAAGTGCAAAGTTCATTTTTTTTTTTTTTTCAAATTGATTTCTTTATTTTTAATTCGCTCGATTTATTTTTGAATAAAATTAAATAATTACCTATCGACTGAAAGTCGATGATTTGTCGGTCATTTATTTTTTTTTTAAATAAAATAAAGCACGGAACCATGGACCGAAAGCGCATAGTTCTACATTTTGTTTTATTCGGAAAATAATGTTGTGTCAGAGTGAGAAAATTTTTGACGCGGAAGACCGTAAAGTTGTTTTTCACTATTCCCGGTGACAATGCGACGCCCCCGACGAATCTTCACCGTCGCTTCGTTAACGGCAACAGAGAATAACTTTTCGTTCCTTTTGGCGGGAGGCGAGGCGACGAAATCGAGGAAGCAAATTCGTCGAGCTCGTCGCCGAACCCTCCGGATGTATTTTTGCACCTCTGACGATTCCACCAACGCCGTGGGCAATTTAACATCTTCAACATTTTTCTAACGCGCGTTTCATGCGTCGTAGCCAAACTATACGAAAAAAAAAATCGTATTTCACCATTAGCATAAAATTTTCCCTACTTATTCCATCTACGCTACTTTGCGTGGAAAAACCTTCGGCACGTTAGATCAAAAGGTATCACAAATTTATTATTATTATATTTTTTATTATCATCATAATACGACCAGTCGACTTTTTCATCAACGTCGCAACGCGCCTCATAATTCGACATGGGCTCAATTTATCTTCTCAAGTTTTATTAAAAAAAAAAAAAAAAAAAAAAAATTCAATTTAAAAAAAAAAAAATTTATATATTATTTTTTTTTTCTTTATTGTATACGATGGAAGCGGTCTCGTTAGCAGCGCTCCTTGAGACTCGAGGCGTGCGAGTCGCGCACGTGTTTCACGATAAAGAAAACAAGTTATAGTTCTTGATGATTGCGAACTTGAATTATTCAGACGTGAGACTATCGACAAGGCTCGTACGTGCATCGCATACCGATGCAACATCGGCCGCGGTCGCTTCTGCGGAATACAGTTTCTTTTTTTTAAAATATATATATATATATATATATATATATATATGTGTGTCATGTACATTTTTATATACGATAACGCATGGCACAGTGCTGGCTGTCGATGTCCTTGCGAGGAAGTTCGGCCCACCTGTGTCGACGACAATTGATTCGCGTTTCTTTCGAGGTCGGCGTCAAGATTTTTTTTTGTTTTTTTTTTTTGTAATTATTGTCTCGAGAGAAATTTCAAGATGGCGCGTCCCTCCACCGTCCACGGAGCGATGACCCGTTGCCTATGAAAATATTATTGGCTCGTGAGGTTTATCTCGTGACACAATATACTACCGTTATTATGATAATAATTATTTCTGCAATTCTTTCATTTCTTCCAACGACTTTGAAAATTATTTCTCGTCGATTGCCATTTGTAAAACGGGTCGTAAATTTGTGTTTCGAGATTTTTATATGATAATTTCTATAGTCTCGACGTACACGAAAATTTTTACGGACATTCCGAGCATCCAAATATTTTTGACTCCCGAGAATAATTGTCCGGGCTGAAACAGAAAAAAAAAAAATTCATTATTGTCATTAAATATTTATTTATATATTTTTGATTATCGCTTATTTAATTTTCACTGACATTTACAAAACGATCAACATGATAAGTGTAACAAAAAAATTATGAAAAAAATTATCCCCAAGTTTGCGCAGGTCAGACTCGCCGTTTAGTCGGGAACTTGCTGGGAAGAAATAATTCTTCGCGGTGCGAGTTCTCGTGTGGGTCGATTTATACGGGTATGGGCGGCGATATCGAAGTTTCCACGTTCTTCGGTTTTATTGATTTTGAAGATATAGGGTAGTAGAGTGCACTGGCACGCGGAGGCCACTAAACCGTACGCGTCCATTTGGCCGGGATTAAAGCCAAGCCGATTCGAATGTTGGCTTTGGCAGAGGGTTTCGGCCATCGGACTCGCTGACATTTGAGAGGGAGGTAAATATTGGCCTGCTCCATCGGATAGCCGAGAGCCGAAGAGAGTCCTCCGATGCGCCGGGGTGCGTCGGATCGATTCGCAGAGCCGGAAAAAAAATGTAATTCATGGAAGCGAGGAGAAAAAAAAAGACCTATTTGCATTCGCAGGGAGAAACGTGGGAGATATTTCTTGAACGATAATTTCACACTCGAATCGTGAAAGAAAAATAACGAGAATTTAATGCGAGTCGTTCGCGACGATCGGCGATATTTGACCATTAAATTTTAATTCGCCGTGACGACCGCCGTAAATACAAAATCCCTGGTGTAACTCGCAAAAACACTTTCACGTGTCGACAGAATTTTTTCTGGATTTATTTATTCATCATTAAGTATCTTGCTGAAAAACCATTCTAGCGTTGTTGAAAATTAAAATAAAAAAAATCGCGCTGCTCAGTCGATGAAAAAGAATTGAGGCAAGGAGTTATAAACGGGTCCAACAGTCCGTTAAAAGTCGAAGCCGTTGATCTGCGTTCGCAGCGGTCGAGGTCGAATAAAGGACGCCAACGACGCTTCGCTCGGCGAGGTTTTCTTTTCTTTATTTTCTCGGAAGGGAATCATTCGTTCGGCTGCTCGACGGGTTCCGCGCTACACTACTATAATATCACAGAAAGTCGTAGCTACGGTAATATTAACGCTAATATATATATATATATATATATATATATTGTAGCTAGAACGGTTGATCGCGAATGTCGGTGTAAAGAGAAGAAGGAAATATGAGAAGTAGAATAACGAGAATTGAGAAGTCGAATAGTAAATAAAAAAAAGTAAAAGGGCGTCAGCCAGTGGAAGCGACATTTGCCGCAGGAAATAATTTCTGCCGAGGTTGAACGGAACCGGCGCTGCCATCAACGAAGTTTATTGGGCCATTGGGGTGGCTCGGGCGTTACAAGATCTCTCGCTCTTCTCGTCTCATCTTTTTTTTTTTTTATTTCTCATATTATGTTTTAAAATTCTTCATTTCACCCGCAACGTTCACTATTCGTACGCTTTTATTATTCGAATCGTACGCACCGCTCGATATTTCGCGCGGTCGTTTATCTTCGTTCCATCGTTCTCACGGTACGATTCGTTGGCGCTTTCCTTCGATTTTTATCCGCACGTTTCAGAATCCATTTTTAAAAAAGGGACAAAATGAAAGATTGACGAGGTTAATTTTTTTTTTTTTTTTTTTTCTCAAGAAAAATAATTTAGTAAAAAGAAAAGTTTGTTAATTTTTTTTTAATTATCTTTTAAACAGAATCTCATTAATTTTGCTTTCTATAACTGTAAGTTTTGTTTCGGTGTAAAGACAATAGAAATTTTTCTATCGTTTTCTCATGAACTTTGAAAATTTCTTAATTCCCAAGCTTCTATGATAAAGCATTTTCTATATGAATATGTCTTCCTCATAGTGAAAGATTGGCGAATAAAGGAACGTTCAATTTTGATGGAAAACCGATTTAATAATTTGAATTCAATTTTTTTTTTTTAATTTTATTCATCGCGTTAATTTTTTATTCCACTTTTAGATATCTCACATTTTTTGTAACGCTTTTATTATTCGAAGCGTACGCACAGCTCGATATCTCGGCGAGTCGTTTATCTTCATCCTTTCATGCCCCGGCAGTGCGCTTCGCAAATGCCGGTCGTCTGTTACGATTTTATGCGGAAAAAGTGCATCGCGCGACGCTCCGTCGCGGGTCTCGCGGTAGCGATGAAAAAAAAAAAAAAAAAAAAAAAAAATGGTTGGACAGCTAAAACGAAGCATCAAAGCGCGAGCGAGGCTTCGAAGCATGAATACGTGCGCCGTCGGACTATCGTAGCTCCCGGTTAAACCGCGTGGCGACGGATGAAAAAGAACGAGAATTCGTATGACGAATAAAAAAAAAAAAATCGTGTAGTAAAAAGAACCTGCAATCTCGCTATTGTGCTAGCGACTGTATTGTTTTCGGCTCGTACCATTTTTGCACGCCAATTCTTCGAAAAAAAAAAAAAGTACGCTGGCACGCTTATTATTTTTAACCATGGGAACAGCATAAATCCCTCTTGCAATGAGCGACATTTTTATCAACGTTTTTTTTTTTTTTTACTCTCGTTCATCAGCTCGGATTACATCGAGTGATTTTCTTTGACTTTGGAAGTTCTCTCGCAAAATATTCTCGTATATGCCAGTGTTTTTTTTTTTTAATTTCATATTTATAATGCAGAGGTCATTGAAAAAAGTTAATCTTCAGAAATAATTCACGCATTGCCAATCACGAGAACTCTACATATAAATAAATAATATCATTTCACGATAACGAGAGCGCTTTTGTCTCGAAATTATTTTTATTATTATTTTTTTTTCATTTAATGAAAAAAAAAAATAATAAAAATCTTGATTAATCATCTATACATCTACAAAAAAAATATATATATATATATATATAAAAAATGCCGAGCGCTCTCTCTCGTACAAATATAAAATTTAATGTTCGAACGAGATCGCCGATGAATTTCGCATCGACGGAAAATACGGTTTCGCGCAATACCGAATATAATGATCTACGAGTGTCCAGAGACGAGGAAAAAAAAAAAAAAAATCGTTTCACTGACCGTGCATACGAAACGGGCGTAAATTATTTTGTTCTCCCTCGTCGCTCCCGTAGTCTCGCGGTTTCGAAACATTGCCGGGAATTGTATTAGGGGCATCGGGTAAACGTCAAAGGGGCGACGAAACGAGGTGTTCGCATTGGTGCCCGGACCTCGATCCGCTCGGACGCGTACGTAAACACAACACCGTATTGTGCTGTATAAACACACTGTCCTGCGGTGATGATTCTCTACGGCGCATCAAGTGGGTTATTGGAATATATCGTACGAACAAGGATATTCCATGGCCGACAAAATAGTTTACCGTACCTTCATATATCTCTCTATTATATATATATATATATATATATATAGTTGGGGAGTGTGCGAAAAGGCAGTCAGAGTGGAATATCGTTGTATGGACAGCTGGGATATTAATATAGAAAAACAATATCGGTGATGGCAACTGGTCGTAGTTGGGCCGAGCGTCGGTTGTGCTCGACGAGCCGAACATGTGTTATAGGCGACGTTATAGATTTCACCGCGGTGTCCCACCATGACAAAGTACGAATGATGTTTACAAATATACGATTCCGCTGTTGGCTCCCGTCGGGGGGGCGTTCGCTGTTGCAAATGATTTGCGGTTTCAAAACGCCGAAACGCTAAACACGGCGAGGGACGCAGGTGGATGGATTAATATCGAAACGCAATGACACTGGGCGGAACATTGTTTTAACAGGTGTGTTTTTTTTTTTTTTTTTTTTTTTTTTTTTTTTTTTTTTTTTTTAAATCTTCTGCAGTTTTTTGAGCAAAGGAAAATTAGCATGGCGATATATTTTTTTTTTTTTTTTTTTTTTAATTACAGTTTATTGATATCGATGGGGTTAAAAATGAGATATTAATAACATTATTTTTCTTATTAAGTCGATCCAATAATTTTGTTGGTGGTTTGTTTAATTTTCTTTTTCTTTCATTATTTGACCAATGAAGCGAATAGAAAAAATTAATTAAAAAAAATTACAATAAAATGGCAAACCGAGTGGGATCGACGGGACGATTGAAAAGTGAGTCTTCCGGACAAACTTCGTAAATGGAACTTGTGTGCTTTCGTGTGTCGACCGCTCTACGCGCGAAAATGTTCAAAGGGACGACGAGAATCCGCTCAGGTTCGCGACGCGGATAAACGCCACGAGAGAAATGGTAATATCGAGACATTAATAATTCGCGAATGAACGGGCAAACACGCGTGGTTTACTGGGAGTTTACGAAAGAAACGTTGAACCATCGATAAATTTATCGAGGACAAGCGAATCGTAACGAATCAAACACTCGGATTAAATCGATTGCTTTACACGTTGGACGTCGTCGCGGATCGTTTATTTATTTTTTTTTTTCCGTGGCTCTGAAAAAAAATCGTGTTAAATCAACGGGACTAAAACTGCTCTACATTATTACATTGTCCGTGAATAAATATGCGCGCGAAGCCGATGGGAGAAAAAATATCTTTTTTTAATTCCAATAATTCACTTTACCGATTATGTAAACAGCCAAGTTCCGTTCTGTTTTTTATAGCGTCTGAGTGATTCTATTAAAAAAAAAAAAAAATTTAATTAAACAAAAAAAAAGATAAAAATGTGTTTTTTTTTTTTATATTTATCTGAACCAGCCTGCAAATGGAAAAATGAATAGATAGAAGCGCAAAATACAAGCGACACTGAAAGTTCCATCGATTAATCAATTGAAACCGTGATGGAAGTCTCTCGCTGGAAAAAAACGATTCGCCGAATCTTCGTACGGTATTCGCCAACTGTCGATTTCGTTCCGTGATAAAATCAAAACGACCGGGGCGATTTTACTCGTCGCACGGAAAATGTATCGACGATCGTGGAACGTAACAGCGCTCTCGACGAAAACACAATTGTCCGGTTCGTCGACGCACGGGGCGCCGTGCGTGTACGCGTACCGTCAATTATGATAAATTGTCCGAGTGAACGGGCGGGAAAATGTTTCGTATCTTTGATTGCCACCGCGGCGAGAATTAAACGTCGTTCGACGACGAGTCCGCCGTTGAAGCGGTTTCTTCACGAGGCGTTTGTTTATAATACATTCGACGCCCGCTTCTCGGTCTCTTTGTCTCGTTTCGCGGAACGTGCCCGGAGTCCGACGGCGAACCGACTCGAGCTCGCACCGTATTTCGCTCACACTTGTTGTTTTATGCGAGAACCTTCGTACAGGGCAATTCGTCCAACGATAAATTCCACGATGGAATTCCAAACCCAACATTATTAACATCTCTCTCGCGACTCGGCTAACGTTTCCATTGCGCAATAGCGATCCTCAATCACCGTCGGAAAGTATTTTCTCAAGCCGGAACCGTTGCCGATTTGCAATTCAGATTATGATCGATTTTCCCAACCGAGATTCGTGTTATTGATGCTGTATTGTCAAGCGTCGCCCTTCACTGTGTATGAGAGTGTTATGACGGATTCTCATATTTCACATTTATAGATAAAACCCCCATTTTTCAACGTCAACCTACGTCACACCGGAAATAATTCACCATCCGAAAATCTCATTTTTCGTCCGAAATTAACGTGCCGGAAATACGTCGTGCCAGAAACTTGTCACTTCCGGTCCGAAAATCTCACTCCTTCGGCCGGAACGAATGTCGTAACGGAAACACGTTACTTCCGGTTCGAAAGAAAACGTCACTTCCGGTTTGCAAAATACGCGACTTCCGGTGCGGGGAAAACAAAAACGTCACTTACGGTTTGTAAATACGCGACTTCCGGTTCGGGGGAAGACAAAAAAACGTCACTTCCGGTTTGGAAATACGCGACTTCCGGTTCGGGGGAAGAGAAAAAACGTCACTTCCGTTTTGGAAATACGCGACTTCCGGATCGGGGGGGGGGGGGGGGGGAAACGTCACTTCCGGTTCGTAAAGACGTCACTTCCGGTTCGGAAATTGAACTTTTCGATCGAGAGTGACGTCATACGGAAAGTGGAGAATTTTCGGGCAAAAATAGTACCGAAACGACGTGTCACAATAACGAAAAGTGGGAATAGGAATAAAAATTTTTTTTTTAGGTTTTTTGGACGAAGGCTTTTTCCAAATACTTTTTTTTGTTCGCATTGTCCACGGAAACGACGAGAACGAAAAACAATTTAAGGGCACGCCGGGAAGGCTCCAGGGATTTCGAAAGTGGGTTGGTCCGCGCAAATGGCTTTTCAGCGTTTCGCCGGTCCTTGAGCGGGACTTCACCCGAGATTGAACTACTCGAGGAATCATGCGGAATCGTTCGAGACGCGGTGCTGCACGCTTCGCTGATAATGGTCGCGACTGTGTGTGTGTGTCTAAAGTGGACGAGAGCGTCAACGGGAGGGGTTTACGATCCGCCAGTAAATTATACGGGCCGTCGCGGACGCGTTCAATCGGTAGCCGATACCGTGTTCTCCCTTGCGTCCCCTCGTACGTGCGTCTCGTTGAGGATTTCACACCCGGCGATAAACCGCACGCGAACGATTTCCAATCATTTCGGAAGCACCGTGAAACGAGTCGGTCGAGGCGATACGGAATCAAATGTTTCTATCGATATCGTGGCGCACAGCGGGACGGAATTTTTCCACTCTTTCGCGACGCGTTTGATATTTATTTACAAAAATAACGATCGTTTTTTTTTTTTACGCAATAAAGACTGTTCGGTCCATTTTCGGAACCGTGTTGGGCCATTTGAAAAATATTTTTATGCCGAACTTACAATATTTAATCTTCGATGTATCGTTGAAATATGGATTCGAAAAATGATTAAATTGCGAGCGGGGAGTGAATTATCCGTTCGCGACGACCGCGTTCTCATCGCTTCTCCCTCGCGTTCTCTCGTACGTGCATCTCGTTGGCGATTTCATGCCCGGCAATAAAAACCGCCCGTGCGAGTCTTGCCCACATCGTAAGCACAACGAAACGGTTTACCGTTAAATGTTGCCGTCGATTTTATTGCGTACAGTCGGACACAATTTTGCGTTCAATTGCGACGAGTTTCGTCTCAATTATTGTTTTGAAAAATACTATTGATAAACAACTAAAATGTCTCATTATGGATCACTGCTCGCGATGAAGAAAATTTGTTCCATTCAACGATTCTCATATTCGACCACTAAAACAATATTTCCAAGATAATTTTATCTATATATTTTTACAAGATAAAAAAAAAAAATTTCGACGTTTCTTAACTACCAATATTTATTGAATGCAAAAAAAAAAATTATATTCTTAATTGTGAACATTTCACTCAGTGTGTGTAGCTTTGATTCCCTCGAACGTGGCTACCGACGTGTGTGAATTTTCTCGGAAACTCGTTGCACGAGTATTTCGTGATCAGACCATCGTCGATTTAATTTTGGCACCCTCTGCCTTAATTAAATTTGCAAGGTAGATTTTCTGGAGGGGGAGTGACTGACCGAGTAAGAGAAGATCGATCGTGAATTGCTTTCACACACACACACACACATATCCACACGCTTCTCACATCCGCGTCTCGCGAGCGACTTATTTTTCAATTAGCCTTTCAATCTCCAAGTGACATATGGAGAGCTCGGCTGAGTCCTCGACGACCGTAACAGGCTAATAAACGAGGCCCGAAGCTGCGATAAAAATCGAGCAAGGAATAAAAAAAATGTATTATTTATTCATTTAAATTAACTTGTATAAGAATTCACAGCATGTAGCGATGTCGACAGGAGTAAAAAAATTAAATAATTATTAATTGAATGGTAGAATATCTGAACGGAGATTGAAGCTAAAATTCGAGTCAAGACATTTTTTGTTTAAATCCAAATAAATCGGTTAAAATGAAAAAAAGGATGAATAATTTATTATGGGTAGTAATAGAAAATTAAATAATTGTATTCGAGTATGCAGAGTAGAATTTTTTTCAATGCCGCTGGTGTTGCACCGCGCTGAGTGGTTCGGCTTTTATCCTTACAATACGGTAATGGAAACAGTTGAGACTCGTATCGAATATTTATCGAGTGCGATGCAAGAGGCTCGGCCGTCGATCGATTCGATATCGAAATCAATTAGACCCGCGACCAATGGAACCCTCGTTCCACGCTCCAGCTTCCTCCGAGATGAGAATTAAATACATTCGAGAATCTCGCCGAAGTTGCGTGCGTTGTGCTATTTTTTATTCAAATTTTTTTTTTCATTACTAAAAAAAAAATTAAAAAATAAAGTCATAGAAAAAAAATCAATTTTACTAAAAGCTTCGAATTACAAACATTGACTCGACTCGGTTTCAACGGTACAAATTTCGATTCGAAATTTAATATTCGGTAATGTTGAAAAAAATAAAAAATAAAAATCACATTTATTTGCGAATATCTGAGAAATCCATATCGGCTTTTACATCCACAAAACAATCAGTCTATCCGCTTTAATGTTAATTCTAAAAGTGTCATGTTTCACGGTTTTTCGTCAGAGTCCTGCATAAAATCTTATTTCTTGTATTAATATTTTCCCAAAAATTATTCGACAAGCAATCGTGGCCCAAAATTCATCAAGATAAATTCGGAAGAATTACCTTAACAGATCTCGTGACTATCGATCAACGCAACAGAAATTCTGTGCGTGTCTCTCTACATAAATATATCTATATATATATATATATATAGATGTATATATATCGAGCAGACGGGAGACTCGCCATTATCCTTTTTATTACCGCAGCAGCAAAATACTATAACTCTCGTGGGACGATTCCGGAACGCGGCGTTCCAACGTAGTGTAAAGCCGACCTCTCTTCGTTTCGGGTTCGCTCGAGAACGGGAAAGAGCGAATCGCTCGGACGGAAAGAAAGAAAGGGAGATCGGAGAGAAGGCGGGCGAGAGCTCGATTTTCACAACCCGGACCTGGGGAAAATGGGCTGGACGACGGCCAGCTATCCCTGCCAGAGTTTAGCAGACGAACGATGTTCGAAATCGCTCCGAGATTGTCCTTACTCGTTCCCTTATTTTTTATTTTATTTTATTTTATTTTATTTTATTTTATTTTATTTTATTTTATTTTATTTTTCTCATCATTATTTTATTTTTTTGTTTCAATTACTTTTACCGTACTTGCCTCTGGCGCTTTGTTTCCGCATCTGCTGCACGACGGTGAAATAAAATCTACATCCGGATCGCTGCGATTATTAATGGCGATGATTTTGTCTCTCGGACTTTTTCATTTTTTGGTTCCTTGACCCTTGGCGCGTCTTTCTGGCGCGTATCGAAGTCACATGAGTTTCTGCCTTCGCGAAGTTACTTTTTTTTATCGCAATCGCCGTAGACAGAGAAATACAATAGGGAAGAGTATAGAAAAGATTATAATAAAATTATAATAAAGTTGTGAGATTGTAATAAAGTGGAGGAGAAATTAAGTAGCACACTGCGATAGACTAAAGTAAAAAAAAAAAAAATGAACTTCCGATTTCTATTTTTTATTATATATCGTATGGAATATACAGCTGACTATTCGTTAAGCACACGATATTGATCGGATTTTCGCGTGGAACAGAAACGTTCGATAATTCGTGGCCAATATATTAAAAATTATTTTCGTCTCGATTATTTAATACATAATCAACATTTCCGTTCCTTGACCCCTTTTTTTGTATTTCCGATGAACCATTTATTCGTCATTTAAATTCCCATCGATCAATAAAAAAAAAATTAATAAATAGGAATCCTCGTGCTTAAAGTTAATTTTATTTGGCGTGAAGTTACTAAATCCGACGAAACGCATCGCGCATGCGCACTCGTAATTGCGCGACGGAGTGCGCTTTTTGCACTCCCTCTCCGTTTCCAACCCCGTTAGTCAACAAACAGTTTCGCCGCCGCGGCAGACGGCCGTAGGATATTTATCGCTGATACTCGCGTGGCCCGGACGAAAATAGAGCGGACCACGGCACGAGAATAGACCGAAACTATGCGGGCGCGAGCCGACGCTGTACCGTTTGGGAATCCCTCGTCGGTGACGACTTACGTCCGTCGTTTCATCTACTTTTCTCTCACACCGCCCTCGTCCTTCCTTCCTCATTCCCATAGTCCTTTGACCTGCACTTCCGGTGTATGAAAAAAAAAATTATTCATTATTTTATTCATTTTTGTCATTTTCCTTTTTTCGTCGTTCACTCTTCCAAGTGCAATTCTTTCGAGTAGGATTTTTATCTTTGAAAGAATTTATGATATAAAAAACCATTGTCAATTTCGCGTAAATCGAAAAGAAAAATGTCACTTTTGGTCTTTGTCGCTCTATCAATTTTTTTTTTTTTTTTTACGACCGTTTTTTTACCTACATTTCTCATTCCCATAGTTCTTTGTACTAAGCTTCCGGTTTCATACAAAACATGTAGATAGTGGGGTGAATTTAAAAAAGGCATTTGAAAAAATCTTTTACCTGTTCAAGCTACAAATTTCGAGTGATATAAAAAAATTGAAAAGTTTTTCGGAAGAATGAAATTCGTGAAGAAAAATCCCCTTCACTCTCCTAAACTATAAACTATAATCCGAAGAAGCAAAAAATCTTAGGAGGTTCCGCGATCGTCGTTCGTACCAAAAAAAAAAAAAGTTGAATTTTTTTGGGTACAAACGTTGAATGGGTCAGAATTTGTTTTCCATCTATTATTAAATTCAATTTGAGATGGAAATGTACCTCAAAATGCCAAAAGAAATTTTTGAGAAACCCATTATACAAATATATGAAGTCAGTCTTCTAGCAAGAGTTGCCTCGCGTTGTTTGATTTTCAATCGACTCGAAGGTTTTTCGGTTAACGCGTAGAAAAGCCAAATAAAAAAATACCGGCAGTTTCGATTAAAAAATTATTTTATTATTTTATTCGTTTATGCAAAACTTGGTCGTGCAAGGGTCCTCCTGGGTTTTCTCGTTCGGGCCAACTCGTCGCCCGCAAAACCCCTCCGAGCTTCGCCATCGATTATCATTTTTCTTTGTTTTTTTTTTTTTTTTTTTTTTTTTTTTTTCATCTCGGCTCCGGCCAGCTCAAGCGAAGAGCCCCGCGAGCGGCGTCTAAATATGCGCGCCGATTAGAAGGCACGAAGGAAACTGAGCGAAGGAGACCCGCTCGCACGCACCATCGAATATCACCCTGGGACAGACCGGCGACACGTCCGGTGGAGCATTAGGCGCGGTTCGGCACCTTCGCCCGAGTTCGACTCTTCGGTCGCGCATGCGCAATGCCGTCCGGCTGTTCACAAGTCCGCCGGTTCTGCGCGTTGAAAATGCGATACTTTTTTTTTTTTTTTTTTTTTTTTTTTTTTTTTTTTTTTTTTTTTTTTTAAAGGATCAATTTATATTTTTGTCGCGTCGTCGCGAAAACTTTCGCTCCTCAAAGCCGTCGACCCAGGATATTTGTAGCTTGGTTTATTTTTTATACTTGGCATTTTTTGTTTCTTTTTTTTTTGTGTGTTTTTTTTTTTCTTGCATTTATTCTTGGCTGCGTTTTAACGTTGAGAATCGAGATTTGCTGTAGTGTGGGCAATTTTTATGGTTAATATTTTTTATCTTTAGTGTTTCGTTTGCTGTGTTATTGTGTTAGGTTGTTTGTTTGTTTTTTTCTTCTTTTTTTCGTTTTTTATTGTCGTGAACGTTCCGGTTCAGTCCTCGAGCTCGAGACCTCGAATGAAGCTCGAAATTTACGATCGTTCTATTTTCACAAGTCTTCGATACTTTTTTTTTTTTTTTAATGAATTTTTTCAACGAATTTTTCATCGAATATCTTTGATCGAATTGCAATTAATTCAATCGGAGGATCCAAATTTAAGGTCCGATCATGAAAAAAATGCTCGAAAACGTTTCGATAAACACTTTATTTTTTTCTAAATTAATATTCAATTGTTTTCAGTAATTACAATGAATTTTTTCAAGGATCGAAATTGCAGTTTCGGAACATTTTTGAAATTTTTATTTTTTATTTTTTTAAACGACCAAGTTTCACGCGGTCGAATATTTAACAGCAGTCTAGCGAATGGGGAGTCGTCGGTTCGTTTGACAATAATAGGCGGCTCGAGCTGCCGAACTGCCCGACGGCTGAGTAGACGTTTTGCGGTTTCTTCTTCCCCCACTCGCCCTTCCCGCTGTCCTCTGCGCACACTTCGCACGAGTTGATAACGAGAATATCTATTTCGGTTTACGCGATCGTCAGCTAACAGAGAATGAGACGACGAGATATATAAAGAGCCGCGAGAGCTCTCACCGCAAAACTCGACGAAAACTCACGACGATATTTTTGTAACGCTTAATGCGCACGCGTCAAACTATCCCAACCGTCCTATCGAGTCCCATCGGTGTTCGGGAATTTTTTTCCTTTTTTTTCCTCCACGCACATTTACCTCAAAAAATCCATTCTCGCCTTTCCGACTTTTATTAATTCCTTTTTCGAATTTTTTCAATCATTTGGATTTTCACTGTTTGGATTTTGAAGCTTTCACAATTTTTCGTTTTGTGGTTCTGAACTTTCTTCAATTTTTTAGGAGTTTCGTCGATTAATAAATCTTTTGTATTTTCGCTCTTTCAATTTTAATCGAAAATCCTAATCGCTCGCTCTCCGTTTAATGAAATCTTCGATTGGAATATTTCTTCAAGCACCATTTATTCCCCGTTGAGTTTCAACCGCTTTATCAAGCATTCTCAAATTCACCGATCAATCTTCTCCCAATACGAAACATCAACTTTTCACTAACAAAAATTTTCCCCATTATTTTAACCAATATAAAAAAAAAACCGAATATTGAAGATTCGTAACGACCATTCAAAATTCCCCGCACGACTCGCCCTAACTAATTCATCCCCGACACCCAAAACTTATTCGCGTGACGACTCTCAGCCCCGCCTCGTTGAATCGCCGCTTCGATCCCCCTAAAATTTCGTTTCCCTCCAAACACAAAAAAAAAAAAAAAAAAAAAAAAAAAAAAAAAATCTACAAGTCACCGACCGAGAAGCAGCGATTCCACATGCGAGAAGCTCGTTCCGTCCAACTCTTCCGGACACAATGCGTCGCCCTTTGAGAATCCCCAATTGGCTCGCAACCCCGCGATTATCGCTTCTCCGTGTTGACCCACATTTCTAAATTCGCCGCTTTCTTCGCGACCTCTGCCGCGGACCTTTCGAACCATAACGCCTGACCAATTCTTGCCAGCAGCATAGCGTCGGGTTTCGCCGCGACGGCTTCCCAAAGTTCAGCGCTTCGCTCCACGCCTCTGTAACTCGATACACTTGCACGTGACACGGTACGCGTGTTTATTTATCTATGGATACGTGTCCCGAATAAGGCAACTATGGGACATTATGTGTGCTCGTCTGTGTTACGGTGGAGCTCGCCTGCGCTCAAACCAATGTCGGTGTCTCCGGCGTCGCTCACCGACGCTGAGATAAAATTATATATATATGTGTGTGTGTGTGTGTATATATTTGTGTAAATATATTTATATATATGAGGGAAAGGGGTTGGAGAGGCTCGGTCACCCTTGCGCGCAATCTAGACTACCCGTGCATAAATGAGCATTCGCTCGTGTGAGCTCCCTATGACCTGATTTTATAGAAGGGGCGGAGTGGCGCGTTCCTATAGATTTTTTTTTTTTTTTTTTTTTTTTTTTTTTTTTTTTTTTTTTTTTCAATCTTCAGCAGGTATTAAACGCGCGCGCGTCGAAGAGGGGTCGGTCCTGCTCGAGCATGAAAAGGCCCCGTGTCCCCAAGTTTGTTCTTCAGGTATTCCATAAATTACCTGGCCTCGTGTGATTGGAGGGGAACGAATATATATGTATATATATATATATATAATTGAGAGACATTGAATATCGAAGAATCGCTGTTTTCTCGAGTTTACTCGAATTCTCATGTCTCGTGAAGTGTCGTGGATTCTCACGAGTTCTCATGGATTTTCGTTAATTGTCGTGGATTTATGTGAATTCTCGTGAATTCTTATATATTCTCGTGAATTCTTATATATTCTCACGTGAATCGTTGTGAAATCTCTCTGATATTGAGGAATTCTCATGATTTCTTATGAATTATTATGAATTCTTATGAATTCTCATGAAGTTTCAAGCGTTCTTATGAGTTATTATGGATTCTCGTGAATTCAAATGAAATCTTATGAATTCTCATGAATTTTCATGAATTCTCATTAATATTGAGAAATTCTCATGAATTCTCATGAATTTTCATGAATTTTTATGAATCATCGTTAATTCTCATAAATTGAATTTTTTTGAAGGGTAATTTATCCGAGGTGTTATCCTGCAGAGCCGGATGGTCGTAAGTGCGACGAGGGTGTGTCTCGAGAGAGATTAGGGCCGAGACTCGACGAAACGGCTGGGGGGAAAAGTCCTTCTGATTACCCAAACTCGAGAGTGGGCTACATTTTTATACGCTCGGATATCCTGGAGGGTTTAGCAGGACTACGTTTCTTACAACCCTCCGAGTAGGGTGGTTGGGAACGGGGCGATACGGATCTGGCTGAAAAGGCAAACTCCCTTCAGCCCCTTTTACGATCCGGGAAACTTCACTAAAAGATGTACACACATATATATAATCCACATGTACATGTACACTGATGTAGTACAAGAGTGGATGGTACAAAGGGGAGCCACGAAAGTCTTGAAATATTAATTTAGGTCCGCCCTTCAAGACCCACCGTTCGAAATATTCCCTCGCTCAACTTTCTTTTTTTTTTTTTTCCTTCCAGTCAATACCCCGAGCCTGAAGCGAGTCTGAGTAAATTTGCCGGGACGACCCAGACTCGCCGCATGAAAATGGCGGCTCTTTCGCACAAGATGGACGCTTGCGCATGCGCACTACAGTGTCCGTTAAATCCGTCGCTAAAATCCACGTGTAAATCGATCCAGCGACCGATTAATCTGTTCAGATTCGAATCAAAGTTAGCTGCAGAGTCTTTCATCAGTTTAGTATCTAAAAAGATATATTCCGCAATATCGATAGTTCAATAGAACCGCAAATCCCTCAAAAAATAAATAAAAATTTCTCTGAATTTCTCTGAATCAACATCTGGATCCTCAGAGTCGGATTGCCAGATTTAAAAAATCCCACCGATCTTTGCAACCGTTCCTGATCCACCCGAAATTCGATTCGGCCACTGATCAGTCTCGTTCGAATTTTCGATTGAAAGTTGGCCGCAACTCGCGCGCCGGTTTTCATTCTCTCTGTCGAAGTCACCTAAAAAATCGGATGCAGCGAAACCGGCCTCTGAGTAAGAGAATCGTTGTCGGATAATCGATACACGCCCCCTCGCTCGTCGTATCTCCGTCTCCGTAGTAGCGGATATCGAGTTTCGTCCGGTGGAAAATTGGAACTGACGCTGGTGCCGAACCGGACGAGAGGCAGCGAACAAATGCGCACTCGTACCGTTCGAGGGTCGCGACAGTCCGGGACTAAATAATTAAACGGCTTTTCTGTTTCGCGTGTGTGGGTTGGCGTTGGGTTTTTAGGTACGTGTGCGAGTTTCGCCGGTGGTTGCTCGTATCTAATGCCGAGCCTCGGGCGAGAGTGGGTTTCACGTCATCACCGGGAAATCCGATTCGTTCACGGCGCACAAAATTTATCCCATTGCCTCGCGAACGGCGAAGATCGATACTTGGAGTTTCTTTTTTTTTTCTTTTTTTTTTTTTTTTCTTTAACTTTCTTTTTTTACTCTTTCCACCGATCGTGACTGACGCTGTTGCAATAACGCTGCACAACGGTTATTCTGCTGAACGAGCTTTGCCTTTGCGAATATATTTCACTTTATCGTTGCTCCGCAAAAAAATTAAATAATAGAAGATGAAGGATTTTTTTTTTAAAGTCAAAACGCATCGAAAATCGGTTGTAGGAATCAATGAAATATTTTTAATTACCGAGGATTTACATATTTTTGCCGTATTCGTTGTTTTCACACGAGTTTAATTTTTTTATTTTTCTGTGTTATACTGATTTTGCGAAAAATTAATTTCGTTTAGCTGGGGAGAAAATTTTGATCGTCGAGGAAATATTGATCACGCCTTAAAAATACCTGAGCTACCTTTGATCGAACATCAGGCTGACCGATTAAATTTTTACTCGACACTAATCGAAGTCCTACACACACCGATTATGAATCGTGAATTAATCGCAACTCGAAAACCATTATTAAAATAATTATCAACTCAGGTGAATATTGAATTGTAGGAAAGACCCAAAAGATTTTGATCGTTCACGAACGATCGTTTCACTCTCGCTTCGTATGCGCAGCCGAGGCGCATCACAGAATTTTATTGAATCCTTGGGATTTAACGTGGGCTCTTCGCACGAATTCGTCTCGGCGCCTCGACTTCCAAAATTTCCTGGCGAAAAAACCATCTACGATCCTCGAGGGAACAGACTCGGAATCACGTCGTGGACACAACACGAGAGACAGGGAGCGTCCTACCTGTTGTCTTCGTGGCTTTTGCTTTCTCAGGAGGACTCGGGAGCTCAACGCTCCTCAATCTTTTTCTCCTTGGTATTCTCGTTGAACGTCCCCTTTCTCGGCTCTTTTTATCATTTCGAGGCACGAATCCGCCCGGCTTACGGGAACGATCCTAACGTTATATTATTCTCGGCACTATTATTATTATTTTGGGTTTTATTGTCACGATTCACGGTATTATTATTATTATTGTACACTCGTACAATCGAGGGCGTGAAAAACACTTCCGGAAAACGAATTTTCCGACGTGAAAGTGATTTATTTTCGGTATTTATTTTATTGTCGAAAAATTTTTCATACCGGAAGCGTTGCACTTTCGATGAATCTCCGATAATACGAATTTTTTTTCTACGATGCTCGTACAAAAATAATAATTGTCTTGCCAGAAAATATTAAAAGAACATATAACAAAGACTGAAAATAATAATGACAATTATACTGAAAGAAACGGAGTGATGTGAGTAATGAAAAAATAGAATGGAACAGGAGGAGAAATTTTAAGGCGTCGGAGTGAAAATCGAATTTGCGATGAATTTTAATTTCGATATGAATTTAATACTAATTTTTTTGAAATTCCGTCCTGAGATATCGTCGTGAAAAATTTATGTCAGCAAATCGTTGTTTCGCTTCGTGGTGGCGGATCAGCTGGGGAACATTTTAGTGTA
Organism: Listrodromus nycthemerus; assembly: GCA_963978505.1. NCBI lineage: Eukaryota > Metazoa > Arthropoda > Insecta > Hymenoptera > Ichneumonidae > Listrodromus > Listrodromus nycthemerus. The sequence continues at coordinate 3,454,058 of OZ021680.1, forward strand.
TATTCGTGTACGATGGATGATTATGGAACAGCGATAAATATTAAATGATGGGACGAACAAGTCGGAATTGCTGGGAATTTATTGCAGATATTTTCCCGGCGAGGAGATTGGAAGGGGATTTATGCGGGATCGCAGGTTGAGTAAAGTGGCGAAGCAAAGCCCTGACCGTTTCTCCAATCACCTCGATACAACGGACAAGTGGCCATCGACACTGCGGGAGTTCGCGGATGGAACAAAAGAGCCAATCACGTCGAAGGTCGTTCGACAATTATTGGATCTATATCCATCTATATATATCTTTTTTCTTTCCCCTATCGAACGTGTCTTTGAAGCAGCTCGCTCGACGACCGTGACGAGCGTGGCCGCCTTCGGATGGCGGATAAAACACTGCCGTTTATTCGACTCGGAAGAGGAATTTTAAAAATTTAATTTTTTTTTTTTAATAACGTTTGAATTACGCCGCGTGAATTTTTCTGTTATAAAATAAAAATTGAATTTATTGATTCGGATGGAAAAATATGAAACATTAGTTTGAGGCTTCTGAGTCACGCATGGATGGTCGGAAAATAATGGAAGTTAGCGAATTACGAAGTAAGCAAAATTAAGGAATCGTTTTGGATTCGATGAATTTTTTTCAAAGTTCCAATGTTCGAATATTTTTTTAAATAGCGTTTCTCCGGACAACATTTTATCGAGTGTCGCTTATTATTATTATCGCGAGTATTAATTTCACGTCTTCGCGTCTCCAATGTATTTTCGAGAGCGTGCGAAATACCACAAAATCATCGGAATTTTTTCGGAAGTCACAAAAAAATTCAACTGATTATCTTCGACGGAGCGTGAAATTTTTATTTCACGCATTTGCGTCGTGCCACAACGGAAATAAAAACCTCCGACCGGATCATCCACACCTTCCTGTTTGAAAATAATTTTTTTCTTGTTGTTTTTTTGTTTTTTTTTTCAATAAAAAAAAATTAATTTCTTCAGCGAGAAAATCCTCGATTTTTTTTTTCCGTCGAAATTCGTGGCGAAAAAATATTTCTGAATCGCGCACGTGACTAATTAGCGGCGGTGCATATCGTATTTACCCTCAGGTACGCCCAGCTCGCGTGCATGTGTGAGAACTCGTCTCTCCTTTTTCACCTCGGCGTTCGCATTCCGTCGTGGTTGCCGCACGACAACCCTCGAGAAGCGAAAACAAAGCGGTCTCGAGAACAAAAGAGAAGGACAGATAAGGTACGCTCCAAGTCACCCCTAACGTGTACTCGCTTTTTTTTTTACCTACCCCGGCACATATCACAAATTCAATGCTACCCGGAAACTCCAACTAGGGCAGAAGGTCGACGTACACATAATTAAATATTAAATACTAAAAAGCGACTTTACAACTCTTCGCCAACAATAATAACAAAAACAAAAAATTAAACCTCACAAAAATAATAATTATCACCACAAGCATTCAAAATTTAATTCTCCCGAATCCTAGAAACACCTACAAATATCAAAACTATCAAAAATAAAAATTAAAAAAAAATCATAATTCCCTCATCGACAAACACTTAAAAAAAAAAAAAAAAAAAAAAAAGAAAACTAAGTGAGAAGCAAACGAAGGGACACTGGTCAGGCTTCCGTTGGGAGGTTTGTTCATTGATTTTACATGCGACATCTAATTTCACGACCCAGTTTGGTGACTAACAACCCCTCTTCTCTTCCCTCTATTCGGGGTGGAGGTTGGTTCGAGAAAGGGTGAGGTCTCCAGAGGGTGAACAGCGGCTCGGCACAAATGAAGCGGCGATTCGCTTGTGGCGTCGATTCGACGATCGGTTTCCGGGCTCGGAGCGAAACGCTTCGCACTTCCGGTTAGGCAGATCAGGGCCGCGCTCCGCGCCCGCCACTCGCAGCAGCACCGTCACCGTTGTGTGGTTCTCGTTCCCTCGACGTCAAGAGGGGTTGGCAAGGGGTGGCTTTGCGGAGAAGTATCGACCGGCGCATTGCTCCGTGCCACACAACTCCCCGGCTAAAAGCCAAACCCTCCGGCTAGCTTTTCCCCCTTCCACGTCTCGCCCCCAACATTTTTCCCTACCGTGCAGAGTCAAGAAACTCGACTCTGCTGTGTTATGGAGAAGGTTGTTCGGTCGGTACTTCTAGATTTATTTTTTCACTCTGACGTTCATTTGTAGATTTTATTGGTCCGTTTTTATTTTTTTTTTAATTTATTTTTTTCATTTTTTTTTTTTTTTTTTTTTTTTTTCATGTACTGGTTTTTTTTTGGAACATCGAGTTCAAAGATTGAAACTGACGGAAGGGTAGGTGGAGAAAAATTGTGGCGTTGGATTTTTTTTTACCTCGAGAAATGGATTATTTTTTTAGAGGGATTTTCGAGAACGGTCTTTTGGGGGCGATTTTTTTTTTTTTTTTAATGCTAATTCATATTTTTTATAATTCATATTTTTGTTTTCATATTTTAACATATATTTTAATAATTCATATTTTTGTTTGTGTATTTTACCATCGAAGCTTTCGTTAACTCTCTTATTCATTTATCAATTTCTTTTTTTTTTTTTTCGTTGGGATAGTCTACAATATTTGTGGCATTATTACATTGCCACTTGCACTGGAGTCAAGTTTTCTCTGCTGGTAGAGTTTCATTTCAGAGCCGGCAGATTTATTAGGTATCGGAGTTGTTGCAGCTGATTTTTTGGTCGAGAGGTTTTTTTTCTGGTGGAGTTGTGAATCGTATTTTTATTTATTTTTATTAGAATAAAAAAAAACAACAACAAAAAAACAATAACAAAAACTTTCACACGGTGGACCGTTTACCGTCATCCGTAAAATATTCTCCAGTCGTTCCATACGACCGAGTCTCGGTCCTGGACACTCGTTCGAGTCTCGTCGGTCGCAATGGCACGATTTTTTTCAGAGGCCAAGTTCCAGTACCGGCAGCAGTGTCGGTTTATGGCGGTGCCATTTGTACCGCGCGGCGTCTCCGCCGTTCCTCCCGCTGGCGCTCCTGTCGTCCAATGTCCCGCGTCGCTTTGGCGAAACTTTTAATTAAATTCCCGCACCAGTTCACGAAACCGGAAACGATCGATCATCGGATCGTGCACGAAACTCCTCGGTCTTGTACGCCATGTACGTAACGTATAGGACAATTGTACGAACGTACACGTGTACGGTGCTGACGATGGCTTGAGGGAGAACGTGGCAAAATGGAACAGCTGGGAAAAATTTAATTTTAGGACAATTTTTTTTTATGTCCGATTTTTTCTGAATGCATGCGGATTTTTTACATCAATTTTTATCGTAGAGTCGAATTTATTTTTATCGTACGTATTATTGTATTTTACCTCGTTATCCCGTTTTGTCCCGCTGTACCATTTTGCCTCGTTTTCTCCTCTACAGCAGTCGGAGCAACGATGAGAAATCACGGAAACGAAAAAAAGCCTGGAAAAAAAATTGCCGACTGGTCCGAGAACGAGATTGGATAAATCATTGAGGAAAATTCTCACGTTTCATTTACTTTTTTGTTTTTAATTTTGCGGACCACGCGACTGACGTTGAACAAGGATTTTTCTTTAATCGACAAAAATAAATTGCGACCACGCTCGTTGATTAAAAAAAAATAAAAATAAATATTTTGCAGCATGGTTCGTTGCGCTCAATGAAATTTCCACGTTATCCTTTATCTTCGATTTCCAAAAAAAAAAAAAAAAAAAACGGGGGAAAAAAAATAATAATTTTGAAATCATTTAATTTTATCAAAAATTTATTAATTTAAACAAGGTAACAGCCACGAATCGACTAGTCTCGTGAGACAAACATTTTTTTCTTTCTCATATTTCGCCGCCTCTCGATCCGCTTTCGTCGGGTATTTCATTTTTTTTTTTTTTTTTTTTTTTTTTTTTTCCAAATGCCACGCTCAGCGACTCCCGTTCCGGTTTGTAGGTTTATTTTCTTTTTTTTCGATCTCTCGTTTTTTTTTGTTTTTTTTTTTCCCCCACCGTGTGATTCACTTGACGCTCTTGTTACAGGCGTGTCGCCCCGGACCGACGGTTTAGCGGTTGCACGTAAACTGGCGTTTGCTCGTTCGTATTGCGATTCTCATTCGTTTCTCTGTATCTTAACGTGTCGCGTGTTGCCGTACGGCGAGCATTGTTTTCGAACACAACTCGCTCGTTTCCCGACGTGGCTAGCTGGCTCTGTGCCGTGGGAACAAAGGGCCAGAGTTTGTTTTCTTCCCGCTCGTCTTCCCGCCCCTCCACGCACTACTCAACCCAACTTCACAAAGAGGATAGAAGGAAAAGGCAAAGAATGAGCGAGACACAATGGACTTTGGTTGTGGGGAAAAGCGGAGAAAACTATGCGGAAAACTTAGAAAACAAAAGCTTCGACTCCCACCTTATTACAAGTTGGCATCGTACGGAGACGTATCTACGAACTTTTTACGTCTCTGTGAATGTATTTTTTTTTTTTTTTTTTTTTTTTTAATGCTGTAAAGCTGTCCGTTCGTCCTACGAAGGCAAAAAAAAGAAACTACTCGTCCGGGAAATAACGAGAAGAAGAAATTCGAGAACTGAAATGTTCATGATAATTATTCTGAAAGTCGGGATGGACAAAGTCAATCGCACTTTGCGTGGAAATTTATCATTGTTATAATGTTTCGTTTGGATTTCTTATATTTGTTTTTAATAGCAACGGAAATTTATTTCAATGATTCTATTTTTTTTTTTTTATAGAAGTGGACGAGAACGATTTATTGATTGTCCATTTCCGTCGGAAAACACAGGCGAATATTTTGAATAGTCAGCGATTCAATATATTCATTAAGATAAAAATTCGATTCTCGTTTGTTGGCGAAAAACAACTACTCGTCCGGGAAATAACGAGAACAAGAAATTCGAGAACTGAAATGTTCATGATAATTATTCTGAAAGTCGGGACGGACAAAGTCAATTGCACTTTGCGTTAAAATTTATCATTGTAATAATATTCCGTTTGGATTTCTTATATTTGTTTTTAATAGCAACGGAAATTAATTTCAATGATTCTGTTTTTTTTTTTTATAGAAGTGGACGAGAACGATTTATTGATTGTCCATTTCCGTCGGAAAACACAGGCGAATATTTTGAATAGTCAGCGACTCAATATATTCGTCAGGATAAAATATATATTTATATATATTTATATATATTTATATATATTTATATATATTTATCACGATATTTTTAATGTTCCATATTTCACCACAAAAATCGATGATAACCGTAAAAAAAAAAAAAAAAAAATACCATCTCAAAACTCGATATATTTCGATTATTCGAGATTTATTTTTTCCAAGTTCTCACTTCCGATTACCCGAGAAATAATTTTCGACTCTGAAGCTCTGGAGAGGCTTCACCTTCGCCGAAGCCATTCGGGCGACTTTGTTGACAAGCTCACGGGTCGCCTCGCAGGAGGTGGATTCGTGCGCGCGTTCGTTTCACCACGTCGAACGACGATTCTCTCCGGCACGAGTCGTACACAAACGGCACACGGGCGCATCTGTAAACGTCTGTCGGCCGTACGCAAGCGAAATATCTCGGGCTCGCGCGAGCTTCGCCCATGTAAGACGGTCGTTCGGTTGCTTTCCCGAGCACCGCGTCTCGAGACGACGACAAGAACAGGCGACAAAGTCTCGTTACAAATGCATGAATATTTCCAAAGGTCGGACAGAAAGCGCCGAGACTATTCGCCCGTCTATAGTCGCACTAAATCTCTCGATGCAAAACTTCGCCGGCAGAGCCCGTGACGGGGCAAAGCACCGACGGACAGGCAAATAACGGCTTGGCCGCGCGCCGTCGCTCCGCACGAAGATGGACACCGGCGAAATCGAGTTTGCATCTTTCATCGCGAAGATTTAATTTTTTTTTTATCGTCGCAGGGGATTTCAATATTCGTCGAAGAAAAAAAGGGTTTGGTTTATTTTTATAGAAAAAAATATTGAAGGCTTTTATTTTTATTTTTTTTTTCTTTTTTCTTTTTTTTTTTTCTTTTGGGAGAACTTCCGATATTTTTATTCGAGGTGAGAAAATTGTTTGGTGCATTTTTGTTTGAAGAGATTAATTTTTTTTTGTTTTTTTTTTTGTTTTTTTTTCAAGGCTGAGCGTGGAAGGAAATTAGGTCACGAATCTCCTCTTCTGACGTTTTTCTTATTATTATCATCCGTCGCCCTCTTTTTTTTTTTTTTTTTTTTTTTTTTCGCTGAGGTGCCGCAATAAGAAACCCCTTTGACAGGAGCCTCGCCTTTGTGACTCCTTCTATTCCTGGCTCGGTAAACCGTGGAGTTGGAAAAATGGAAAAAGGAATGACGAAAAAAAATAGAGTGCTGTGGTTAGTCCGCGTGTAACCAACGTTTCAATATCTCGGCAGTCGGAGACGAAAGATCGATTCTTTTCCTTAGATTCTGGAACGATACGAGACATCGTTAAAAGCATAAATATTAATATTGCAACTGTCAATCTTCATTGTGCATAAATTGAAACTGGTAAAACATTTCTCCATAACAAAATTAAATAATTCTACTCTTCCTAAATTAAAAAAAAAAAATCTCTGTATTATATAAATTCTTTTATTTCATAATAAAAAAAAAAAAAAGAAAAATTTTCAATTAATTCGAGCAAAATGTTTGGGAATTTTTCGAAAATCATAAATGACCTAAAATTTTCGACAATTTTACGACTTTTCCAAATAACACAAAATTAAAAAAAAATACACACACATTTTTTATTTCATTTTTTTTTTTTTGGCAAATTTAACAAAAAAAATAATTGCGGACGTTTGCGGAGGAAAAAATAAATTTAAAAAAAATTTTTAAAATTCGAATGCACAGGTAAGTGCATCCTGGCTAAAGGACACACGCGTTAAGCGAGCTTCTATCGATCGAGTTACCGTGCACGCTGCGAGAAACGACGAGGGGAGGTTCGAGACGCGAGAGGGTGCTCGCTCTCCTCTCTCGCGAGCTCGGCCAGTCGAACGACACGCGACGGCCGCGCCAGCAATTCCACTACCACTGCAGCGACAAATCCGTCGCATCGAGTTTATCGTTTTGGCCTGAATGCATTAAGTGCGCTTGATTTGCGCCGGGCCGGATAATTCATGCGTCTGACTCTGCGCATGCGCGACAGTTAAAGGGACTTCCCCGACAATTTGCGAAATGGTGAACGCATGAAAAAGCCCGACTTTAATTTCCACTTTCCGCACTTAATTCCCTCGCATGAATTGAATTTTTTATTTTCCCTGCGACGGAAAAATTTATTTGTGCAAACGCAAAAATTTAATTCTCGGTTTGTGGCCGGGAAACATTTTTTTCACGTCGCGTAATGGGGAAAAAAAAATACTTCTCAATTATCCCACTCGAACAATGCAGTTTTGGAATTTTTTTTTTTTTTAAATTGGTAAAAAACAATTTTTGTAATTTTTTGAAATTTTATAGAAATTTTTTTCGTTTCTTCTTCTCACCATCTTTCGAATGACTACCTTCACTCTTATATCTCCGAGCTTTTCCTACTTCTACGCTAAAGCACTCTTTACGACGATACAATAACGCGTACCAATTTTCACTTATATATATATATATATATATATATATATATATATATATATATATAAGTGTGGGGCGAGAAGGTGGAGCAAAGCCACTCTTCGTTGTCGACGCATTTCCCACAGCTTTTCGGACTCGTTACCGCTACTTCTCAAAAAGCATTGTGGAGAAATATAAAAGTGGGTAACTGTGTGGAATTCGGGTCGCGAATGAATTTTTCCTGTCTGAGCTTCCGCAATTTCCCGCAGGATTTATTCTTACCATTCTTACCATTTCGACCCGAGTGGAACCTTTTGGATCGTTGATTCGACCCGTGATTTTTCGTAGATTGGACTCGAAGTCACGGATAAAAAAAAAAAACATTTTTTACCATAATTTATTATTTATAAAAACTCGACTCGATTTAATTAAATTTTTTTTTTTTTTTTTTTATTAGCGATGCATAAAAGACGATTGGGCGAAAATGATTGAATCTCTTCGCTGGATTTGCTGATTGCTTTTTTTTTTTTGGGAATTTTATTTTCTACAGTGCCGTAATATTTTGTGTGACGTAAGGCAATAAAAATAATTTAACGAAAATACATTCTCGAAACTCGAGTTGACGTTCGACGTTTCACCATAAAATATTTCGCTGGTCCGGCGATGTTTCCTATAAAATTGTTAAAATAGTCACGTACTTTCGGCGTATGACCATTCGTGTCCGTTTTTTTTTGTACCGTCTGCTCTCGCTCCGTGGAAGTGTTCGGAGCGAAACGATATCGACGAGGAGTGCTCGGCTGTGCAATTCGGATGAGAGAATTTGAGACGCTCTCGAGTGTACGAATAAGAGCCAAAGGTACAAAACGTGAAGAGCCAAGGTACTCCGGAAATTCATAGAACTACACGAAAAATATAAAAGCGACCCGAGTCGAGCGAGTGGAAAGGAGCGGAAAAATGACTCCATAAAAATGTATTATTTTAACTGACGAAAAAAAAAAAAAAAAAATTATTAATTCATCGCACCAGTTTTATTGTAAATGTCAAAATTACTCCATTAAATGAAATATAAAAGTCTCGGCCGAGATTGCGGAAGAGCGTAAATAAATAGTGGACGAAAAGTCCATGGATATAAAAAAAAAAATAAAAACAAAAAATAAATTACAAAAAATGTCCAATAAAATGCGATGCGAAAAAAAAAAAAATTTGCTCCAATGATACAAATGGTTTCAGTTCGTTTTACACCAAGGTTCATCCGTCATGAAATACCACCTCGGTCGCGTTTTTTATATCGAACCTCTGTCGAAGCTGCGCTAACATGCGTTTATCTGAACTGCGGAACCGAGAGAGGACAAAGTGGAAAAAGTTGATAGGCCAAGCTCTCCCGATGGGAGCTTCGCTGCTCCGTTTTAGAGCTCGAGGCTCCGGTCCGGGTTTTCTCTCGCTTTCTCGTTTCCGTAATCTCCTCACGTTCTCCTTAATCCTTGGCCCTTTTCTTTGCCCGGTCCGGGCCGACTCCCTCCCAAGCCCGGCGTCGCCCTCGACGCTGGGTTTTCCCGTTTTATGCTCCAAAAAAAAAATTGCTCAAAAAAAAAAAAAATTGCTCCAAAAAAAAAAATTGCTCAAAAAAAAAAAATTGCTCCAAAAAAAAAATTGCTCCAAAAAAAAAGAATTGCTCAAAAAAAAAAATAAAAAAATTCCGCGGACGACCGGAGATGACATAAATTTCAAGGAACAACTTCTTGCCGGGTCTTTCTTCTCGCCCGAGAATTCGAGCGCGCGTGCAAGCACAACTTGCCGCTCGCTCCAAAACAGGAGGCTCCGAGAGACTCGGAGCGCGCTCGTTGCCAGTGCAAATAAGAAAGTTCCGACGACTAAACGCCCCCCGGCTCCTTCATCATCCGCAGCCAGGAAATCCTTTCCCTCCGAGTCGAGTGAATAAAGTCACGTTTTTTTTTCTCATTTTTTTTTTTTTTTTTTTTTTTTTTTTCACTATTTCGTCTCTCTCCGGCCGCGTTTCGGCTCCTGGGTGGACTCGAGGAACGTCGCTATTCTGTGCGGAAGCGCCGGCTCTGAGCGACTTTCGGGCGGTTTTTAAAAATGATTTTCACTCGCGGCAAGTCTCAGATAAATTGTAGAAAATTCGGGACAGTCGTGGATTGAGAAATTTGAAGAAAAAAAAATCAAGCACACGAATTTGCGTAACAATAATAATTGCAAAATATTGTTAACAAATTGATGGGAAAACTAAACTGTTCGACAAAGTTCGGTGTAACGTAACTTTTTTTTTTACTGTTGAATATTGTCGACGAGTTATCGACGAATTTCTAACAAATACTTTTAACGAATAATCAGTGAATCTGTTTTTTTTTTTCCTCTTCAAAATTTATTTCGTCGATTTAAATTTTTCTCTTGCGTTTATTGCGGTAAAAAAATTGAGATCATTGAGAAAATGATTTTTCTTGAATCACATAAATGTTGTAAAATCGAGGAATCATTTTTAAATGGGAAAATAGAAAGTAATTTTTTTTTTTACAATTTTGTACTCCAATGATTTGTTGGTAATTTTTGAGCATTTCTATTTTTGTACAAAATCAAAGTCTCGACGTCGTTAATAGCGCTGATTTTTTTTTTTCAGATTTTTTTGCATGAAGCAAGGTATTGAAATTTTGACCGAATTAACTGTCTGGTTGGAAACGTTTGTGCGAGGTATTCTTAATTCTTTCCTCCCTCGACACGATCCTTTCCGTTCATCTTCTCTCGCGCTCGTCTTCCGCGGCGCAGCGGGCGTCGAAGGAGCGAGAGGAAGCCGAATGAATAATGTCTCGGAAGAGCGAAAGTTCGAGCGCGAAGAATCTTTCTCGAGCAGACGAGGGAGGACTCGAAAGAAATTGAAAGAAAAAAAAAAAAAAAAAAATTCACAGTTCTGCACGAGAAGAAAGAATGGGAATAAATCTGGGTCTTCACGGGCGACGACATGAAGAAATGAGAATAAGAGGAGAGCGCGATACACGGCCGGGGCGTTGCGTCGAAAGAGTCGCTGACGTCAGAGCGCAGCCGAGAAACTGCTGGAGCGTTGCGTTTGCGTCTTTAAGATTTTTTTTTTTTTTTTTTTCGACTATCGGGGTTTCAATAAGTTTCGACGAAATGAAGAAAACTCGTATGTGCGAATTTTTTTTTCAATGAAAAATGCACCTGATTGAAAGGACGTGAGTTGAAATTAATAGAAATTTTTTATAAATTCAAGGTATTTAAATTTATTAGATTTTAGAGATTAGATTAGAATTTATTAGAAATTTATTAGATATTAAGTTCGTTGAAAATACGTTTTTAATTTCGGTGTTACGATCGATATATTTCAGACTTCCTTGCCGGCCAATTTACCAGCTAATCCGTAGATGTACGAAAGTACAACGAATGTATCGAAAAATGGGCGTTATTTTCCTCACGAACATTTTCATGAAAACAGGTTAATAAAAAAATAAGTTTCACTCGCCGTGAAACGTGCTCCGGGCTTTAAACTGACCCAGCGTGCGCGGAGTCGTAAAAAAAATATTGCACAAAAAAAAAAAGAAGAAGCAAGTAACGAGTTCATTTATCCGTATGCTGAGGTAAAAAAGTTTGCGAGGGTTGTGTGCGGTGTTCGGTCGCGGGCGAAGTTGGAGTAAGTAAAGTCGAAAGAGGGCACGGACGAACGGGGGAACAAGAAATCGTTGTATATTGCAATTTGCATCGTTGCATGGTCGGGCTGGCTTGCCTGCAGATTTTCGCCCAAATGTACATCGAAGTGCAAGGAAAAAATCTAACACGGCTCCTAAAGCATGGCAATTTGATTGCAGCCAAAATTAAGAGTTTAGAGGAACCGTGTAAAAGAATAGTGTGGACGAACAGTGTAGAAGTAACAGTGTAGAAATTACAGTGTAGCAATAACAATGTAGAAATAACAGTGTAGCAATAACAGTGTAACAATAATAGTGTGGAGGGAACAGTGTGAAAAGAACAGTGTGTTAGAAACAGTGTAGAAGGAACAGTGTGTTGGAAACAGTGTGAAAAGAACAGTGTGTTAGAAACAGTGTAGAAGGAACAGTGTGTTGGAAACAGTGTGGAAGGAACAGTGTAGAAGGAACAGTGTTTTAGAAACAGTGTGGAAGGAACAGTGTGGAAGGAACAGTGTAGAAGAAACAGTGTGGAAGGAACAGTGTGGAAGGAACAGTGTAGACGAAATAGTGTGGGAGTAACAGTGTGTTAGAAACAATGTGGAGGAACAGTGTAGACAAACCAACAAGGAACAGTGTGAAAAGAACAGTGTTTTAGTAACAGTGTGGAAGGAACAGTGTAGAAGAAATCGTGTAGAAGTAACAGTGTGGAAGGAACAGTGTGGAAGAAACAGTGTAGAAGAAATAGTGTGGGAGTAACAGTGTAGAAGAACCAGTGTTGAAGGAGCAGTGTGTTAGAAACAGTGTGGAGGAACAGTGTAGATAAACCAACAAGGAACAGTGTGAAAAGAACAGTGTTTTAGTAACAGTGTGAAAGGAACAGTGTAGAAGAAATAGTGTAAAAGTAAGAGTATGGAGGGAACAGTGTGAAAAGAACAGTGTTTTAGTAACAGTGTGGAAGGAACAGTGTAGAAGAAATAGTGTGGAAGGAACAGTGTAGAAGAACCAGTATGGAAGGAACAGTGTGTTAGGAACAGTGTGGAGGAACAGTGTAGAGAAACCAACAAGTTTATTATTTGGTAAAACACGGTAAAAAACAGGTTACCGACCGTAGTGTGCAGTGTTCGGTCGGAGGGAAATCTGGGATAAAGGCGAATGGGGGGCAAGGACGAACGGGGGAACAAGGAATCGTTGTATATTACAATTTGCCTCGTTACGCGGTCGGGCTGGCTTGACTGCAGAGTTCCGTGCAGATGTACATCGAAGTGCAAGAGGAAAACACGACGCGGCTCGCGAAGCATGGAAATGCGGTTATAGCCGGAGCGAGGGTGGAGAGAGAATGAGAGAGGGAGCGAGTGCTCGGTATTCCAACTCTCGTATTATCGTACAGTTTCTACTGTATACATATATATTCATCAGCAGGCCCTACGGTAGTGGTTGGTAGACACACGTACGATTTCGTCCGGCGTTGATTCAGTCGGCCTGGCGCCGGTCGTGTATACAAAACCGTGCACGGTACGTTAAAGTGGCCCGACTCGGCCGATCGGTCAGCCCGAAAGCCGATTCCCTCCATCGAACACCACAATGACCAAGTTAATTGGGACGAATATGTTCGATTTTCGTTCCCACGTGTAAAATGCACACGGAGAATTTCGTGTTCGCTCGACACTTCAAGTGCCCCATTTTGATTTTACAAAAACGAAATCCGGCTAGGATAAAAAGAAAAGCTTTCGGAAAAGCGACTTTTTTTTTTTAAATTTATTACGAATTTCGGACACGAGGTTGGAAATGAAAATGACGTGTCCCAAGATGCCAGTCTGATTTTTAACCCTGTTTTTTACCACTGTGCCATTTTGCCCCGCTGTGCCTGTCTCTTTGTCAAATATAATATTGAGTGTCCTTAAGGAAGGTATTTTATTTGTGCAAATGCTTGTGAGACGACGGTAAGGTAGTGTGAAACTTTTGCACGACTTCTTGCCGACTCGTCTCCCGTTTGGTAAGACAAACTTTAATCAACTTTTTTTTCTCGCGTTCGTCAAATGCGAATATCACATCGGTAGAAGCCGGCATTAAATTACTCACGCTCCCGACAGAGAGCCACTATTTTCATCCCCAGGCAATGATTCGAGATAACGAACTATATTCGCTCGATAACTGAACCATCAATCGGGTCAGATATTTCCAGGGTCTCCGATAACGGCAAGGATTATTTCAGCGACGCATGTATTCCGAGAGGCGCGATCGAAGGACGTATTTCCCTCCGACAGTTGCGACATAAATAAACGCGAGGCAAAATTAATTTTTTTTTCATCGTACAGGAAACGAAATTTTCATATTTATATATATACATATATTTTTTTTTTGCATTCTTATGCCATAAAAAATGTGGAGTGAAAGTCTTGCAACCCAGGATATTTTGAATATTGCTGCAATCGAACGAGTTCAGAATCTTTCAGATAAGTACAGAAAATGGTGATTTAACGCGAAGCGTGCGTAAAACCGCACTTTTCGCACTGTGAGAAACAAACGTCCGTTCTTCTTTTCCGTCCCTCCTGCTCGCTATCGAAGGACGCATTTTGCTCCGACAGTTGCGACATGAATAAACGCGAGGTAAAATTAATTTTTTTTCATCGTACAGTAAACGAAATTTTCATATTTATATATATATACATATATTTTTTTTTGCATTCTTATGCCATAAAAAATGTGGAGAGAAAGTCTTGCAACCCAGGATATTTTGAATATTGCTGCAATCGAACGAGTTCAGAATCTTTCAGATAAGTACAGAATCAATTTCCGCTCCGCGAGGTGTGAAAACGCTGATTTAACGCGTGCGTAAAACCGCACTTTTCGCACTGTGAAAGTACGATATCTCTCCGGGAAGACTTTGTGTCGCACTGGAAATCGTTTTCCTTTGAATCCACAACGCTCACGATTTATTTTTGAAAAAATTCCTAAAAATCAAAATTCCGTATTACGGACAAGATTTTATTCGTGGTCGGATTTTTTTTCCTCGACGTTCACGGCGAGGTTTCTCTCGGCCGACAGTCCATTTCGCATCCACTGTACGAGCAATCGGGTCCAGTTGGAAATTGTTACGAGCGAACGTTTCGCATTCGGCGGCCTTTGATGTGCGCCTTGGCCGGTCTCGCCGAAGTTTCCGATGATTTTCGAGCACGTTTCGCAGCCGGATCTCGGAGGTTCGACGCCCAATCCCTCCAAACTTCGCCCTCGATTCACGAGAGTTTCAAGTTTTCGCACACGCCGAACTCCCGTCTCGCCCTTTCCACCTGTTCCGAAAGCGCGTGGATGTGTAATCGCGCGACGGAGCGTGCGCCGAATGCGCGAGACCCAAGGGGACGCGTTCAGCGGGGCAAAATGGCACAGCGGGGCAAAACGGGATAATGCTAAAAAAAAAAAAACTTAATTTCCCAACGACTTTTGCACGTTGGACAGGAAAAAAAAAAAACTTCCTTACTAAAACAATTTATTGTCCGCAACAGTCTTTATCTCATTCGTTCTGGAAAAAAAAAAAAAAAAAAAAAAAAATTTACGAAATTACTTATCGCTCGGTTAAAAAAAATGGGATTAAAATTGCGGACGAATCGTTCGGACAAAATGGGATATTCTAAAATCATCGGACAATTAAATTTTGCCCTCACTATCTCGTTTCGCTCCGCTGTGCCATTTTGCCCCGTTTCTCCCCTAGTCCTAATACGCCGTCTGCCGTGTTGGATAATCGGCAAAGTTTAGTTTCCGCATGGCTGGAGGCGATGCACTTTCGTGAGATTCGGCAATTTTGGCCCATGGTTGTAAAGTAAGGGGGGGGGGGGGAAGGGTGGAGTTACTGGAACAGTACCGGTGCCATTACCATGCGATCGAGTCGGGCCGAGAGAAGGACCGGCAGGCAAACTCGTTACTCCCGCAACGGGGTTAATTATCATTGGATGGCGCTCGCTCGTCGCGTTCGTAAATCGGCCCGAGCGATTTTTGTGTCGGGTAATCGAGACGTTGATCGCTCACTGGTTCACGTCGGAAGAATGAAAATATTTTTATTTGTAAGAAATCGTTTCAAACAATTTTTTTTAATACAAAATAATAATTTTTATTTGTACAGGTGCCTTGCAGCATTTTTTTCGTTTCGAGTATGATTTTTTATTCGATTATCCGGTTGTTATTCACTTGGTGCAGTTATTTGTACCTAATGCGAGGTTGTGCGCAAAATAAATGGATTATTTAGTTGAAGCGAGTATTGTTTTTCCTTCGAAAACAAAAATCGAACCTAGATTTTTTCACCTCAACATTTTTGATTGTATGGATTTGGTCTTCATTACTCGTGTTTGTCGATGAAATCTGGAATCTGTGGTTTTTTTTTTTTTTTTTTAAACTTATTTTTAGCAGATTAATTTTTGGAATATGACGAAAAACTTAAAATTTGTAGTTAACGGTAATTATTATTTTTCGATGATAATGTTTTTTTTCCAAACTATGCGTCTTTCGATTCCCATTTTTGATTACATCCAATGTCAGATAAAATTGAAATTTGTAACAAAAAAAAATTATTTTTATGATTTCAGGGGTGCCTTCTCGGTGGTGCGTCGCTGCGTGCAGAAGAGCACGAGCCTCGAGTTCGCGGCTAAGGTCATTAATACGAAAAAGCTCACGCAGCGAGGTAAGTCCCAAATTATTTTCAAAATTTTACAGTCCCAGCGCCGATGAAATTTGTCGAAAAGCTCAGCGAACGATTTGTGAGCGAGGCGAGGAGCGATTTTCGCGTGACACGCCGTGTCGCGAGTTTCTAGCTCGGACGACGTTTGTCCCTATGGGTGCGTGTGTCTAAAAACAACGAGAAACGCTCGACGCCGTTGTCAAAATGCCAAAATTCCATCGTGACCAAAGCCGCGCGGCGACGACGGTCGTGCCACCTCTGAGCCTCTCAGCCGTGCTCTCCCGAGGGAACTTTCAAACGTCGCGTGCTGGTCTCGTGTCTCTCCGATTTGCAGAAATAAAAAAACTAAAAAAAATGACATATTATTTTTTGGTCGTTTTTCACGCTTATTCATCCGGATGGGTCTTTGCTCGGGATTTTATGAGCCGCGGTCTCGCGATCTACGGCGCATGTGCGCTCGATTACAAAATATACGGATATATAATTTTTACAATTTTTTTAAACGCATTTTTGGTTTATGAGAAATCGAGAATAAAATGTTGCGCTGCAGCGACTGCGGGTGAGTCTAAAAACTGTTGTAATTGCATCAACGATAGTGGAAATCGGTAAATCGTTGAAAGAAAAATTGTAAAATACAAATTCGAATGTGCGATATTTTTTAAAAAGTCGAAAAATCGGATAAAAATTGTTTTACCTACGTTTCTTACATTTTCGTGTGCGTTCGGACTCTTCTCGAGGATGCGGTCGATTATTGTATTCAATATCAAAGACGCATGCGCGCCAGGCAATACAAAAATAAAAAATAAGTAAATATATATATATATATATATATTTTTTTTAAATATTTTTGGTATATGCGGAATCGAGAATAAAATGTTGCGCTGCAGCGACTGCGGGTGAGTCTAAAAACTGTTGTAATTGCATCAACGATAGTGGAAATCGGTAAATCGTTGAAAGAAAAATTGTAAAATATAAATTCGAATGTGCGATATTTTTTAAAAAGTCGAAAAATCGGATAAAAATTGTTTTACCTACGTTTCTTACATTTTTGTTTGCGTTCGGACTCTTCTCGAGGATGCGGTCGATTATTATATTCAATATCAAAGACGCATGCGCGCCGGGCAATACGAAAATTAAAAAATAAGTAAATATATATATATATACATTTTTTTTTTTTTCAAAAATATTTTTGGTATATGCGGAATCGAGAATAAAATATCATATCGCTACAATGAGTGAGGAGAAGCCTGAGCAGCGTTATAATCGCATCAATTAAAATAGTGTGCGGGCGCGCGGAGCCAAGCGAAAAGTAGCTTATCCGATAAACGGCATCGCGTTACCGAATTAATCGAGTTAGTGGGCTATAGCGATCCAGACTGACAGATGACGTATAAAGGGCCAACGGGAAATTGCAAAGTTTTCCGACACCTCTCCGTTTGCTGTTCAGTTAACACATCGATATATCATATAAATTATTTTCAACAAGCAATTTTTTTTTTTTAGCAAAAAAACAAAAAGCACATTTTTTAAAAATGATCCTGGTACTTATCCTGGAGAAAGGTTTGTTACGGTGAAAGAAATCGAGATTTCAATAAAAACCTTTGCAAAAACTTTTTCCCAAAAATGAAAAAAAAAAAAAAAAAACACACACACACACATTTTCCAAAAATTTTTAGATTCGCGTGTGTGAACGAGAAATGAAAAATTGAAGTCGCCATAACTCAAAAACGCCTTGATGGGAAAAATCGAAATTTTTTATACACCATGTTTAATCATCAGGCAAAGTTTCCAACAAATTTCATCCAATCATCTTCAGTCGTTTTTTTTGTAAGCCATTTTTTTTTATCGAC
Source organism: Listrodromus nycthemerus (assembly GCA_963978505.1). Classification (NCBI taxonomy): domain Eukaryota; kingdom Metazoa; phylum Arthropoda; class Insecta; order Hymenoptera; family Ichneumonidae; genus Listrodromus; species Listrodromus nycthemerus. The sequence continues at coordinate 3,471,788 of OZ021680.1, forward strand.
TCGAATCGCACTCGAATTTGAGCTTGCACTCGAGCTCAAACTCCAGATCGAAATCGCGCCCAAAATCAACGTCAAAATGAGCTTCGATATCAGCAATTATCAAATATCGAATCGCACTTTAATCCGAAAATCGATACCGAATTTTATCGTATCTCCAAAATCACACCGATCGACATTAAAATCCACTATAACGAAAAATAAAAATAAAAATAAAAATAAAAATAAAAATAAAAATAAAAATAAAAATAAAAATAAAAACAAAAATAAAATAAAATAAAATAAAATAAAATAAAATAAAATAAAATAAAATAAAGTAGAAAAAGGACGTTAAAGTCCGGCCAGCCTAGAGCAAGATATTCATCCCTCCTTCCGCGAGTCTTCTCTCGAATCGGGTGTCGAGACCGTGTGACGCAACGCTTCGCGGGTCAACTCTCTTTCCGCTCGCGGTTCCGAGCAGCCTCGCCGGGCATGTTTGCGGGTCGCAAGGCGAAGGTTTCGAATCCCGTCTGGAATTCGCTCTGCTCGACGTTGGGGTCACGCGCGCCGCGACTGTGCGAAAGTCACGGGAAGTCTTCGAGAAACGTGGCCTCCGTTCTTCCTCCTCGTTCACCCTCGATCGTGCGCGGTTTGCGACGCGTGTTGCGCCGCTTTCGAGCTCTGCCGCTTGTCCCGCAGCTCGGGAAAAAAACGAAAAAAAAAAAAAAAAAAAAAAACGAAAAAAAAAGAAGGAGGAAGAAAAAATTAATCAATAGGCGAGGGTTTTTTTTTCTTGCTTTTTTGTGACGGTGCAAAGTTGCAATAGTGGAGCAAATGGGGGAAGAAATTTTCACGATTTTTTTTTTTTTTTAAGTGTTTCAATAAAAAATAAAAAATATATTATTTTAATCGCCCAGAAGCGAACCATAAAATTGCAGTCGGTATCCGAAAGACAAACCCGTAGTCCAGGACGTAGGATCGCTGTAGGTAATCGTGTAGGCCGATGCGTCTCATTTAAAAAAAATTTAACTGCTTTAATAAAAAAAAACAAAATTAAAAAAATAATTTTAATCACCCAGAAGCAAGCCATAAAATTACAGCCGATATCCGAATGACAAACCCGTAGTCCAGAACGCAGGATCGCTGTAGGTAATCGTGTAGGCCGATCCGTCTCATTTAAAAAAAATTTAACTGCTTTAATTAAAAAAAAAAAAATTAAAAAAATAATTTTAATCACCCAGAAGCAAGCCATAAAATTACAGCCGACATCCGAAAGACAAACCCGTAGTCCAGAACACAGGATCGCTGTAGGTAATCGTGTAGGCCGATCGGTCTAATTAAAAAAAAAATTCAACTGCTTTAATAATAAAAAAATAAAAAAATTTAAAAAAATTTAAAAAAAAATGATTTTAATCACCCAGAAGCAAGCCATAAAATTACAGCCGACATCCGAAAGACAAACCCGCAGTCCAGGACGCAGGATCGCTGTAAATAATCGCGTAGGCCGATCCGTCTAATTAACAAAAAAATTCAACTGCTTTAATAATAAAAAAAATAAAAAAATAAAAAAAAATTTAAAAAAAAATGATTTTAATCACCCAGAAGCAAGCCATAAAATTACAGCCGACATGCGAAAGACAAACCCGCAGTCCAGGACGCAGGATCGCTGTAAATAATCGCGTAGGCCGATCCGTCTAATTAAACAAAAAATTCAACTGCTTTAATAATAAAAAAAAAATAAAAAAATTTAAAAAAATAATTTTAATCACCCAGAAGCAAGCCATAAAATTACAGCCGACATCCGAAAGACAAACCCGTAGTCCAGAACGCGGGATTGCCGTATAATTTTCTTTTCCGGTAGACGAGGCGATGAAAATCAATAGAGGAAACGAGCCACCAGACGATCGCCGTACAAGCACACGGCTGTTCGTTCTCCTGCGCTCTTCTCGTCGGGTTTCCGCTCCGCCCCTATTCGCCCCGTCGTGCCGTGGGTTCTCCGAGCCTCGCCTCGAAGCCGGGGCGAGAGAAGAGTCGTGTCGTCTCCCTCCGGTAACACGCGACCTTGTCCCAGTGGCCCCTCGACCTGGTGTCGCTCGCTCACCTCGTGTGTTCGTATTAAACTATATCGCACTCGCGTTATTTCTCCTCGCTGTATCTCGGCCGGCCTCTCTCCGGCCTGTGGCCGGTACGTCTATCGGGATCTCTCTCGGTCGTATGAATAAATTCCATGGGCCGTGGAGGCAAAGCCGCAACTTATCGACTACCCTGGCACGGGAGCCGAGCGGCCTCCGGCTCTCACCCCGACTCTCCCCGATGCATGTTTCTGGGGAAGAGAATTTTTATTTTATTTTTTATTTTATTTTTTTTTTTTTTATTTTTTTTTTTATTTTTTATTTTTTTTTATATGAAACGGAAGAACGAAATGGTCGAGGGGTCGTTGAAGATGGCTAGGGGGATAAGAATATTTTTAGGAATTATATGAAAATTGGGGAAATTAATTGTCGAGGTTGAACGTTATTTTGGTGGGATTTATTTTGTATTGGGATTCGGTGAGGAGTAAGAAAAATGGGATTTTTTTGTTTTGTTTTTGTTTTTCTAGACTTTTTGAAATTGTCAATTGATTTCGTGGAAGATGGACGATGTTTGGTTATCGTTTGTCGATTTTAACGTGAATTTTCACCTACTACAATTTTCATACGAGCGAAGTCACCGACCAAAAAAAATTCCACTTTTCGCGCCTCCGAAGCGCGTGGCGAGAGGAAAAAACGCTCCGGAAAAACCGCTCAATTTTCCACCGAAGAAACTGAAAAAAAAAAAAAATGAATAACAATAATATTTAAAATTCGCACCGTTGAAACTCCATCGGAATAAAAATACCAAAAATAATTTGCTTTTTTTTTGTCCATCGGACTTTCGACACCGCCGAATTATAATACATAAGACACGTAAATTTCTCTTAATAATAATGACAATAAATGCGTGCATCGAGCTCGTGGCGCGTAGAAAAAAAATTTTCGCACCAGCCGAAACGCTCGCACAGTTTCGTGCCGAAGTGGCCGCTCGGACGATGAAACTCAATCACTTCCATCGTCTCGGGTTATTTTTGTCATCTCGTACGTGCACCGAGTCGGCGAGCTTGCGCTTCGCCGGCGCATCGCGCTCTTTATTTTCACCGGTGCACGAGCCGAGGGTGAAAAATTTGCTGAGCCCGAGACTCGAGGAGTTTCCACTCGTGTAGTTCGCGCATGAATCGCGGTGTAAATTCTCGGGGTCGTGTCTCGGATTACGGTGGGATTTTCGCAAACATCCGGGAAACACACGGCTCGTTCAACACGTACGTGTCCGCGAGAACGCAGACCGAGCGCGAGCGCGCGCTCGAAGTGGCGGGACGGGTGAAAAAAAAAAAAAAAAAAAAAAAAAAAAAAAAAAAATCAGGGTCGAGTTGGGAAGTCGCTGCACGCCGTTTCGCCGTCTATTCGTGTACAACGTACGTGCGGGGGGGCCTCGCTCGTGGCTTGATAACGAGTTTACCTCGAACAAGGGTCGCTTGTTAGTCGCAGGAAGGGCGCGAACCGGCCCTCGGTATCTTCACGCCGCCGCCTCGGACCAACTGCTCCGAGTCGTCTTCGCACTCTGCATATATTTAGGATTTTTATTACTACTGAAAAATGTGATTTCGTTGGAAATATTATTTTTGATTGAAAATCGTGTTTTTATCGAAGATTTTGGTTTTCATTGTAAATTGTATTTTTTATCAAAGATTTTATTTTTATTGAAAATTGTATCTTTATCAAAGATTTTATTTCTATTGAAAATTGTATTTTTATCAAAGATTTTATTTTTATTGGAAATTGTTTTTTTTTTATCGGAGATTTCATTTCTATTGAAAATTTTATTTTTATCGAAGATTTTGGTTTTTATTGAAAATTGTATTTTTATCGGAAATTTTATTTCTATTAAAAATTGTTTTTTTTTTATCAAAGATTTTATTTCTATTGGAAATTGTATTTTTATCAGAGATTTTATTTCTATTGAAAATTGTATTTATATCAAAGATTTTATTTTTATTGAAAATTGTATTTTCATCAAAGATTTTATTTCTATTGAAAATTGTATTTTCATCAAAGATTTTATTTCTATTGAAAATTGTATTTTCATCAAAGATTTTATTTCTACTGAAAATTGTATTTTCATCAAAGATTTCATTTTCATTAAAAACGTTATTTTTATTTGGGTAAAGAAATGGCGATCGATGGGCGATATTCGAAATTAGATTAAAAGTGATAAGTTAGGATTAAAAGCTTCGACATTGTCCCGACATACACATAGACTCAATATCAAGACTCAATATTTTATTTTTGTGAAATACATTTATTCCACCGTTTTTGAACTCGTCCCTCTTCGAGTTCTCTGATTTCCGACATACTTTCACCTAATTTCGTTTTATCGTCGACCCTCAGATTTTCCCATATCTTCCTCCACTATCTCCACCTCTGTCTCCCAATTTTCCGCTTATCTCGGATTTATTTTTCCTCCACCTTTCCCCCGAATAGAATCCCCAGTGCTTTCCGCGAGAAATCCCTTTCACCTACAATAACACCCCGCGAATAATAAATTATACGATCGCGCCCTGTTTCCTCCCTTCGTCGCTCCCTCCCTGAGTTATTTCGGTTCGACGACCGCGCCACGAGAGATTCCCGATAAGATTATTCCATTCTCGAATTCTCTCCTTTCACCCCCCACGCTCGTCCCTTCATTTTTCCCAACCATCTTCCCTCGTCGCTGCCGATCAATTCTCACGTTTCCTTCCCGTCCGGATCCGAATTTTCCTGGCTATTTTCCTCGCCACTCATCGTTTCTCCTAATTTCGGAGCCGGGAACGTAAAAACCACCAATTTTAATCTCCAAATTTCCAAAAAAAAAAAAAAATTTAATATCCGCTCCGCGAGTAGTTACGAATTTTTTTTATTTTTTTAATTTTTTTATTTATTTATTTTTTTATTTATTTATTTGTAATTAAATTATTTGTCACCCTCACATTTCTCGAAGGAGAACGAACGAGGACTCGATTTCCGAGGAAACGACAACCCTTCACTCGTTCGGAGCTCCGGATCGTCCCGATAGAATCGCGAAATTGTGCTCCGATACCCGGAGAAATGTCCGCGCGCCCGCGAGCTTTCAGCTCTTCGGCGCTCCAACGCGAGTTCCCATTTCACCCCTCACCTTCGGACGTAATTATCGCTTCGCAGTTGCACGCCAGGCTCGCGAGAATTCTCACACATCCACACACACACACACGCACACACACAGGTAGCTGGTTTCATAACTACCGTCTCGGAAAATGACCACTTTGTAAAAACAACCGACACTCATCGTGCTTGCATCCTGGTGCGCGAGAGACGGGGGTGAAAAAAAAAGGGGAGAAACGAGACGCGAGTCTTTCCGCCTTCGTGCAGCGACCAGCGAGGGAAGTTAAGTGAGCTAATTCTCGTTCCGCTTATGAACGTTACCTCGGCCACATTTTCCTTACTCTCGGCTCGCGAGCCGGAGTCTCGGGAAGTAAGGGGTGAGAAAACAAAATTTGGGAGCAATTTTTTTTTTTTTTTTTTTTTTGAGGCGCTTTGGATGCGAGAGATAAAAATAAAGGGCGGAAGAGCACTTTGGCAAGGTTCCCGCTTGAATACATTGTTTAACGAACTTGGGGAAAATAATGGATAATTTTTTTTTTATTTTTTTTTATTTATTTTTTTTTTGTAGCATTTTATTATTTTTTTTTCATTTTTTGTTACAATTATTTTAGGTGTTTCTTCGTCTGCAGTGTTTTCTTCATGAATCTCAATTCGAAGCTCTGAATAATCAATTTCAAGGAAACGCAATTTAATGTTCATTAAATTGCTAAATTAATACTGCATTAATGCTATGTAATAATATAACTTAGATATTTTTTTTTTAAATGTAGCTTTATTTAATTCATTGATATTTTTATCCCCCTCCCCCGGCCTTCGTGTTATATGCGGTACAATTGAAAAATCCCAAATGGATTTTATATTTTCCATGTGGAATGGAATTCGTCATTTAAAAATTTAATTCTACATGGAATTGATTTTCAAGTTTTATAAACCATTTACTTGAGCCTGCGGGTAAAAATAATTGTAGAAATATTATATAATAATAATATAATAATATCAACCTTATTATAATATTAATATAAAATATAATATAAAATATAATATAAAATATAATATAAAATATATAATATTAATATTAATATTAATCACTGTTTTCGGGCCCCGTTTTGCGACTGCGTGTGACGTTGCGTTCGTCGCAAGTGCAAAAACGGCGAAGTTGCCGGAGTTGCGAGTCGGAGAAGCTTTTTCGTTTATTAGACGAATGAATGAACGACCAGACGGAGCGTGGCCGAGACGTTTGTCGAGTCAGCCGGAAAACCTATTTACGTTTTCAACCTTCGCTCACGCTCTCACGGCCGGTTTATGTTCCCGAGCTGAGCCGGAATCATTATAATTCTCGTTGGCTTTTCGTCCTGAAAATTACACGCTGCCGCGTCGAACACGCTTTAATCGCTGCAGCGAGCTCGCGCTAAAACATTATTACCGTGGCTCACGCAAAATTCATGTAAACTAGCGAAAGTCGAATCTCGCTCGTGCGCATGCGCCGCTAAAATTTTCACAAATTCGCTCGTGATTTTGTTACCGCGTCGATAATTCGTTGAATCAATGTTTATACAGATATTTAACTCGGACAAAAAGACCTTTATTTTTTACTCTTAATTCTTCCTGAATTAAAAAAAAAAAAAAAATTTTTTTTTTTTTTTTTTTTTTTTTAGTTGTATCAATTCAAAATGGCTTGATTAAATAATTAGGTCAGTTGAAGGTTCGACAATCTCACGGAGAAAGCTTCGCGAGTGAAAAAAAAATTCTGATAAATTCTTATGAAATTATCATTTTTTTTGCTGTTTTTTTTGCTGTTCGGCGAGCCTGGTTCGTTTTACCCCGTCGTTCCTTCGAGTTTCCTTCCCCGACGAACCCGCCGAATTTATTGAATCAACGACGAAAAAAAACGACGAAAAAAAACAAATTTTCCTCTTGGATAACTTAGAAAAAAAAAAAACAAAGTTCAAATTCTCGATGAAAAAAATTCAATTTCGCGATTGACGAAAGGAAAAAACGAGACTCGTCTTTTACTCGTTGTTCGTGAGCAAGCCTGAGCCGTCTTACCCCCACGCTCCTCTGGCATTTACCTCCCGACGTACCCAGAAAATTAATTATATCCCGACTAATAATTCCTCTTCATTATTACTCAAATTTTTCCATCGCGAAAAATGTCTCTATTTTAATTTATTCCTGAACATTTTTTTAATTGAGAATTTTTTAATCGCTCGACGTCTCGGAGTCTTTCGGGGCCGGTCGGCGTTAGTAAGCCCGGTCCGTCTTGCCCCGCACCTCCTCCAGTTTTACACTCCCGACAAATCCAGTGAGTAACGGCGCCGAGAATCTTAATGGGAAAATAATTGCGAGGTATAACGGGAACGCGGGAGATCGTAAATACGAAGGTAAATTTCGACGAGGGTATAAAGAGCGGCTCTCGCGGCTTTCGCCGGCTTTCCTCTCGTCCGTTCGTCTCCTCTTACGTGCCGGGGCTGCTCGAGCCTCGATCCATAGTCGGGTGTTCCCTTTTGCCCCCCCCCCCCACCCCTTTCTCGTTTTCCCCAACCCGAGCGGGTGCGACGTCGCTGCCAATAAAATTCGCAAATCACCAATTTTCGTAATGCGTTTCTCTTGGACAATTTTTTTTTTTTTTTTTTTTTTTTTTTTTCCGTCCATGTCCGTATCGATATGCAGACTCGTAAATTACCCATTAATATATTACCCTGTGGGGTTAAAATGGAACGGGGCAAAAATAGACTCGTCCATTGAATGATATTTTTTCGTTTTTTTTTTTTACTGTTTTTTTTGTTTTTTTTTTTTTTTTTGAGATATCAAATGAGGAGAAAGTTGAAATTTTAATTTCGATTCCTCATCGAAATTGAGAGTTAACATTTTTGTAAGACTTTCTCGTGAGGTGCCGCTATGAGCGAGGATTCTTTTTTACGAAAGCGCGCGCTCTATTTGGGGTTGGAAGAGGTTCGCAGCGATTTTTTGATTTTTTCATTCTGGAGGTATTTTCATTAAAATCGTTTTTTTTTTTTTTTTTAGACCGAAACAAGACTTGGTCTACGAGGAAGCAAAGAATAAAGATGCTCTCATATAAGTTACATCTGTTGGCAGACTGAAATATTCGAGCAAAACAAACTCGTCCGTTTGAGAAGCCCTTTTTTTTTTTTTTTTTTTTTTTTTAATTATTATCGAAAATAGTTTATGAATTTTTGCAAAGTGGACAGTGAGATAATTTTTGATTGTTTATTTTTTTTGTAACAAGACAAAACGCTTGTAAAATAAATGGCGAAATTGAGAACGCGACTGTCCGCGCAGCTCGTTGCTAAAACCCACCAGTTTCACAGGGCAAATAATTTTTTTTTTATGTTTTATTATTATCAAAAACAGTTTATGAATTTTTGCAAAGTGGACAGTGAGGTAATTTTTGATTGTTTATTTTTTTTGCAACAAGACAAAACGCTTGTAAAATAAATGGCGAAAGTGAGAACGCGACTGTCTGCGCAGCTCGTTGCTAAAACCCACCAGTTGCACAGCGCAAATAATTATTTTTAAAAAAAAATTATTATCAAAAACAGTTTATGAATTTTTGCAAAGTGGACAGTGAGATAATTTTTGATTGTTTATTTTTTTTGCAACAAGACAAAACGCTTGTAAAATAAATGGCGAAAGTTAGAACGCGACTGTCCGCGCAGCTCGTTGCTAAAACCCACCAGTTTCACAGGGCAAATAATTTTTTTTATGTTTTATTATTATCAAAAACAGTTTATGAATTTTTGCAAAGTGGACAGTGAGGTAATTTTTGATTGTTTATTTTTTTTGCAACAAGACAAAACGCTTGTAAAATAAATGGCGAAAGTGAGAACGCGACTGTCTGCGCAGCTCGTTGCTAAAACCCACCAGTTGCACAGCGCAAATAATTATTTTTAAAAAAAAATTATTATCAAAAACAGTTTATGAATTTTTGCAAAGTGGACAGTGAGATAATTTTTGATTGTTTATTTTTTTTCGTAACAAGACAAAACGCTTGTAAAATAAATGGCGAAAGTTAGAACGCGACTGTCCGCGCAGCTCGTTGCTAAAACCCACCAGTTTCACAGGGCAAATAATTTTTTTTATGTTTTATTATTATCAAAAACAGTTTATGAATTTTTGCAAAGTGGACAGTGAGATAATTTTTGATTGTTTATTTTTTTTCGTAACAAGACAAAACGCTTGTAAAATAAATGGCGAAAGTGAGAACGCGACTGTCCGCACAGCTCGTTGCTAAAACCCACCAGTTGCGCAGGGCAAATAAGCGTCGCCTCGTAAAACACACGGTACACACTGTCGATTGTGTTGCTAGAGCAAACCTACTGTTGGTCGGCCATCTGGAAACTACGAGGTTTCCCCAAGCTGGTGCTGGTTCCCCCAATCCGAACGCTCGTTCTGTCTTCGATTACCTCGCGGTTTCCACTTCGCGCGAATCATTATTTATCTTTGCCATCGAGCGACTTAATTATATTGCGTCCCTCGAAAGTTTGTTGCCGCTGCGGATGCGGAAGCGAGATAATGCGCCGCTCGATCCGCCGCACCGGAAATTCACGAACTTTCGTCACGTTAACAGACTCGAATTTTATTTCGACGGAGCGACGAATTTTTATTTTCGCCCCACTCGAATTTTTTCGCGCGGTCCATTTTGCCCCGGTGTTATCCTCCCATTGACGATGCGTTTCATTAACTTTGCCCTCTTTTTTTGTATTTTCAGATTTCCAGAAACTCGAACGCGAAGCACGGATATGTCGGAAACTGCAACATTCAAATATCGGTGAGTGACGATTTGGTGCATCAAAAAAATTATTTATTTTTCTCTCGGTGAATTGAAATTTTACTCGGACTCATATCAGCTCGCAATACATATTTGATCTCGGAGAATAAACAAAAAATCACGTACCACGGACCGTCTTAGGACCATTTGCACGAAATATATGGGTGATTCTTATGTAACTGTGATTTTTTATGTCTAGTACTTGATTTATTGTTTGACATGTTTTTTTTTTTTTTTATTAAAAAATGATAATTATGATAAATTCGATAGGGTTTTACCGTCGACAATGTATATCGAAGCATATTTATTCATGGGTCACGAATAATTTGCAAAATTATATCCAAAATGTCAGTACCGTGGTAAACAAAACAAATAATATTTAAAAGAATATTTCCTTGATGTTTCAGAATTATCGTCACGCTAATGTAATCTTTGCAGCCCCCTAAAAAAATTTAATTTTTCAAGATTTTTGTACCGTCTAAAAGTGTAACATTAATTTTTTTGCCCATCTTCGACACACTGGATCTTTCAATATTTTTAAGGACTGCTTGAGTAAATTCTACCTCGACGCACAGAACTCGTAAGAGAGACTCGAATAACGCGCCTCATCGAAGGTCTCATTAGCCATTTTTTCCTGCAAATCCTGTAATTAAAAAAAAAAAAAAATTTATATTTTCAGGAGATTCGATGAACAATCTTATTTTTAATTATTCCCTTGATAAAATTTCAGAATTATCGTCACGCAAATGTAATCTTTGCAGACCCCTGAAAAAATTTAATTTTTCAAGATTTTTGTACCGTCTAAAATTGTAAAATTAATTTTTTGCCCATCTTCGACACACTCGATCTTTCAATATTTTTAACGACTATTCGAGTAAATTCTACCTCGACGCACAGGACTCGTAAGAGAGACTCGAATAACCCGCCTCATCGAAGGTCCCATTAGCCAGTTTTTCCTGTAAATCCGTTTTATTTTATTTCATTTTTCAACGAGCACTCGTGACGTTCTCGTCGTCCGGCGTTTGCGCCACAAATACCACGGACAGGTGTGTCGTTTGAGCCTCTGACGAAGAAAGCTTTTCGCGGAAGTTCCGACACGGGCATTGAAATGCAAAACGGCGATTCCCTTTCGAGCCAGTCGAGTGGATGAATGGAGAGACCGAGTTGGATTCGCAATGAAAGTAGCGCGGATGGAAAAATAAAATCGAATCGAAAAAAAAAAAAAAAAAAAAAAAAAAAAAAAAATCGATCGGAGACGAACTCCGATGAATTATATTCGAGGATGGACAAAACTCCCGACGGAGTTCTTCGTCATTATCGCGTTCCGAACGCGACGAGGCTTCTCTCGCGCTGCAAAGCACGAGAGAAAAACCTTGCGGAAATTCGCGACCGAGAATTCGCTTTGGCAAAAATAATCTTCGGACGAGATTCCGCAACGAATCGACGCGAAGCGAAATTATTTGACGAATTCTCGTTGCGACGTTACTTCCGGTTCGTAAAATCACAATTTCAGAGCGGAAGTAACGTCATACCGGAAATCTTTTTTTTTTTTTTTCGTTTTTTTTTCTGAATTGGCTGAATTTTTTTAAATGACATTTTTTTTTTTCTTCAAATGGGTTGAAAATCTGAATTTTTTTTTTTTTTTCCCAACCGGATGTGACGCGCGTGAAATACGTGAATTTCGATTCGAAGAGTGGAAATTGAAAAATTCATGAGAGAAAAAAAAATGGTAAAGTTCGAGCCGTTTTTTTTTTTTTTTTTTTTTCACGCGCGACGACAAAAATTTGACGATCATCGACGATGATTTTCGATTGTGTTGCGTCGAACGTGTTTGGTGAATTTTTTTCGGACTTACCGCAGACGAATCGACGTGGGTTTTCCGGCTCTCGTACAAGACACGTCAGAGAATTGTCCACGGAGAAGCGTGTCGCCAATCGGCTTGGGAATTTCAACGTCCTTTTTCCCCCTCGCGGACATCGGACGCAATTGCATTTCGTAATCGCTCTAATCAAACCAGCGAATTTCCCAAAGGACGCGTTTCAAGTCTCCCGTTGTCGCGTATTCGACGAGCCCGACGTGGATCGGGCTCGATCAACATCGTTCGGTAAACCACGGTAAAAAAAAAAAAGCACAAAAAAAAAAACAAAAATCTATTAACAAATCTATATTCAAAAAAAAAAAAAAAAAATGTATATAACAAAAAAAAAATGTGCACGCTAATGAAACAGGCGATTCGTTAAAACGAGTGGGAGCAAAGAGCGAAAGTAACAAGTGGCAGAGTTGGGATAAAATTGGTAAAAAAAAAAAAATATATATTTTTAAAAATAACAAAAAATCTAATTCTGATTTTTTATTTCGAGACGTGGAACCCAACTCGAAACGTATCTCGCACACGCTTACGTAACACAGTAATACAGTAATATAATAACGATTTTACGAAAGCTCTTTTTTTTTGTTTTAATCCTTTTATTTAATAACGGGTCTTTTTTTTCGATCATAAACATCGGAATTTTATTTTATTTTATTTTATTTTATTTTATTTTATTTTATTTTATTTTATTTTATTTTATTTCGATCATAAAAATCGGAATTTTATTTATATTTCCATTGAGACGTCACCGGTCGAAAAAAGGGGAGCAAAGCGTAAGTCGGTGGTTTCACTCCGAAGCTCTTTCTTAAGTTCGATCACGTCCTCTCCTCCCGTCCCTTCGCTTCCACCAACGAATCCGATTCGTACGTACGAAACTTCCAAGTTGCGCCGTCAGAGACGCTGCGTATAGCTGTATAAAGTTTGATCAAATTCTCGACTCCGATGCCGGCCGAAAGTTCGATGTGGAACCGGCGTAGAGGAGTTTCTCGTCCTCGTCACCGAGACACGCTCGCGCTTTAACGTGGCGAAAGCCTACGGAAACAGTCGCGGAAAGGTTTATTCAAATTTTCCGCGAATTTCCATTGATTCAACGAGACACAACGGTCCGAAATTTGTTTTTCCGTCGAACAACGAAGCTTTTTGGACGGATCCGGTCGTCGATCGTCGTCTGATCTACGACTCGGCGACTCCTCGGAGCAGGGAACTTCAGAGATTTTTTTTTTTGCTTCGTAGCGAGGACTTTTTTTCGGAGCGAAACAGAGTTAAAAGATTCGTCCTGTCGGCAAAGTTTTTTTTTTTCCCCCCGAACAAATTACCAAACGTCCACAATGATTTTTTTTTTTTATAAATAATTTTTTCTTCCAAGAAAAACGAGAAATTCTGGACTACAGTCCAGAATTACAGACTAAAGAAAAAAACTTGGTTGCCATAAAAATATTTTCTACCGGATGTGCAACAGTTGAAAAAAAAAAAAAAAAAAAAAAATTGCACAATTAAACATTTTTTTGTAGACCACTAAAATTCACGATAATTTTCTTGAGCGAATGAGGGTTAAAAGATTCGACCTGTCGGCAAAGTTCCCCCCCCCCCCCCCCCCAACAATTTACATTACTTTTCGTTGATTTTACAAATTTTAGCTGATTATAGACATTTTTTTTTTTTTAACAATAAATACGAGAGTAATTTTGTACGTTTGTAGACAATTTTTTTTTGTAAACATACAAATCTCTCTTATTGCATTCACGACGCACATATTGAAAAAAAAAAATGTGTACATTTAGAAAAACTCCTTTTCTTTTTACCAAACGTCCACAATGAATTTTTTTTAATAAATAATTTTTTCTTCCAAGAAAAACGAGAAACTGGAGAAACGAGAAATTCTGGACGTCAGTCCAGAATTACAGACTAAAGAAAAAAAACTTGGTTCCCATAAAAATATTTTCTACCGGATGTGCAACAGTTGAAAAAAAAAAAAAAAAAAAAAAAATTGCACAATTAAACATTTTTTTGTAGACCACTAAAATTCACGATAAATTTCTCCGACCCAGAATCTGCGTATCTGGCGTTCCGTCATCCTCGGCTCGCGTCAGCCGTCGACGCTACGGCGTGCGGTTGAAGTTTCGTACACGCTTTTCGCACACGCTCGAGGTGGAAGTTGCCGGTTGCCACTGTGGATGAGAGACGATTATCGAGCACTGGAGCGTCGACGAGGGCCGCGTGCCGTGCCAAGCCTCGCAGAGACCATTCAGCCTTCGTTCTCCACTCGGTTACTCGCGCGCCCTTGCTGCGGCGAAGCTAAGCGAGCGTGGCCCACCTCGTCTGATTAGACACAGCGTTACCTACTTAACAGCGTCGCGCGCTTCTCCGCGACCACCTGTAAGCTCGCAGCATCCCATGAACCGGTGCGAATAGAACCACTGCGAATAGGACCATTTTAACGCTCCATTCCTCACCGAGTTCGTGACATTTGGAACGCACGAACGTGCAATTCGTCGGTTTCCAGCTCGGTCAAAATACCTGCTGGACCACCTGAAAAAAAAAAAAAAAAAAAAAAAAAAAAAAAAAAAAAAAAAAAAAAAAAACATCGTCGTTAATTCGGCCGGTCTGTAAAAGTGCACTTGACTTTATTGGTTTGCACTTATGTGGAACGATATCGGTTTTTGCTAAAAGATTTTTTTCGTGCGGGAATTAAAAAATAGCCAACTCGTCGATTCGACTGGTTTGAATACCGTTGCGGACAGGACTGTTTTAAACGAGTGACGTTCCATTCTTTTCCTCACCGACCCTACGTCAGTGCACTTACCTTCGTTTCTTTGCATCTCGGTTCACTTCTCTGGTGAAGCATTAAAAAAAAAAAAATTAATAAAAAAATTCTCAAAATAAATAAAAATTAATTCTCCCCCATTTTCCCAATTTTACTTTTAAAAATGCATAAATTCATTTATTTATTTTCGAAAATGCTAATTTGAATTTTTGAGTGAATAAGATCTTCCTCACTCATCCTCTCAACTGCAGTTTATGAAAAAATGGGAGTATGAATTTTTTAAAAATCTGCGGATGAAAATTTAATGAAATACATTTTTTTTTTTAATGCTCCATCTCGTCCCGCTCGGTCTCATAATTTTGCACGCCTTAATTCATCAAAGAGCACGCGAATGCGTTCCCAGCGATGCACTTTTATTTCTGAATAAATAATATTTTTCTGAAATTATAAAAATGAAAAAAAAAATTGTCATGTCTTCGGGTCGATTAAATTTGTGTTTGAGGAGAATCGAGTGATCGAGTCCCGCTCGGAAGCTGCACCAGATGCATCCGTTTCAGGCGATCTGTATCAATCCGTCCCGGAGTCTCGATAAATCCCTTCGGTCCCTCCGCAAAAGCTGATGCTGAGGTATCGCCGAGTCTTCGGTAATCCAGGCGTAACTCTGTACCTTCCCGGCTGGATATCTCCACTCTCTGTCCCTCCCGCTGCCGGAGACAATGCACTGCGGTGGGAAACAAATTTCTCTTCATCTATCCCGAGTCTCGCCTCACCGAACGGTGTAGATCAATACCCGAGATCCGCTGACTCGCTCGTTCTTTCCTCGCTCTCCTCTCCACTCCCGCATTACGTATCGTCTCGCGTGTTACGGTTACTCCAATTTTTTTTTTTTTTTTTTTTTTTTTTTTAATCCGATGCAACTTTTTTGAATCCGGTGTACGAATAATTGTTTTTTTCGTTTAATTTTTTTTCGCCTCTTTCACGTTAGCTTTGCCGAAGCACGGTTGTCATTCGGAGTACCGCGATTTACAATAAATAAATTTCGAATTAATTCATGAATTTCATGAATTCATGAGTTTCATGAATTCACTCGAATACTTCGAGTATTTTCGGTATTTTTGGTATTCAGGGAAATCAAATTTTTTTTCTGATTATTTATGTTCGTTCAGAGCTCTTCAAGTGCAAAATGGAAAATCCTTTCGCGTGGTCTTCGTGCGAGGACGCTCGGGCGAGTCGAATAAACGGGACGGATTCGCACATTCGTTCCGTTCATTATTCAAAGAGTACTTTAACAAATTACCTGTAATTGCATTTCATTTTTGCGTGTCTTGCACTCGGCTTGAAATAAAATTTACGGAAATCTCCGATTATTTACCGTGGGTGTTCCAACTCGCCCCACTCGTGCAAAGGTCTGACAAAGGGATAACGATAAATTGGGTAAAAATTTGGATCAATAAAAAAAAAAATCCAAAAATTTAATTCCCACGGTATTTTAGAATTTTTTTTGTGCACGACTCGATTTTTTTTTTTTTTTTTTTTTTTTTTTTCTAATTCGTGGAGTATTTTGAGAATGGCGGATTTTTTTTTGTTGTTTTTTATTGAGATTTTTTTTCCTTCTCATTGTATTTGTCGCGTGGATTTTTTCTGGCGACGGTGAACTTAGCGTCGAGAGTGCCAAAGGGCTCGAGCGTGCGGCCGATAATAGAGTTGGTGGGTAACAAGGGTCGGTGGTAGACAGGTCGGTAATCATCTTACCATCGAGGCAAATCCCTCGAGGCCCTCGTCGTTCCCGTCGTCCCTGTTTCCCGGCTCTTGCTCGGTGTGTCCTACCGCTAATAACATCTCGCGATGGGAGTGGTCGGCAACTTTTGAACACGCTTCGAGTCACCACCGAATGAGGTTGGCTCGGCGCGGTGGCTCTTGAGCCGAGGATTTTTTTTTTTTTTTTTTTTTTTTTTTTTTTGGGTAACATGATCTTCATAATTCATCTCGAAAAAAAAAAATAAAAAAATAAAAAAAAACACCCGAAACGAAGAATCTGACCGAGAGCCAAAATAAGAATGAAAAAAAAATTTCTGGTTACTCAGAATCCTCGATTTTTATTAAATTTTATCCCCACCATGAAAGCCCATCGAGGACCTTTCTACAAAATTTTTTTTTTAGTAAAAAAAAAAAAACTTGAAATAAAAATATAAATATCAATTTATCAATATAAATATCAAGCTTCGAATCATTCTCAAATATATATATATTGCGTCACACTCTAATTAAATTTAAAAAAAAAAAAATCTCCGGCAGTCCGGAATCTTCGATCTTTAGAAAATTTCATCCCCACCATAAAAGCCTTTTTTCGGTACATTTTTTTTTATAGGCAGTGAAAATTCTTTTACTTAAAAAAAAAATTAAAATATTAATATTTTTTCATAAACCAGCAACGTCCCTAGTTGCTTCGACCCTCTTACGTCTCTGTCTATATATATATATATATATATATATATATATATATATATGTGTACCTGTTATGACCGAGGACGTTGGTTAGCCTCAAGAAAATCCCGCGGGTCCCATACTCGTTCGATTATTAACGCGCGAGTTGCGCGCACGGCAGGTCTCCGCGTCCCCGTGCGGTTACATCGGGCGACCTCCGTTATATTGTCCACGTGGGAGTTCACCCCGACGACCATCTTATCCGACAACTTCTCCCGTGCTTCTCTGCTCGCCCCTTAATTTTCTGTTCCATGTAACGGTAATTGGACAATCCGTTATCGTCTTACCTTCACGATCGTCTCAGATCACGAACGCAATTGCGAGTGCGGAGCGCCCCGAACTGTACGTAAAGCGAACGGCCCAGTTTCCGTCACCGTCAGGTCGGTTTTCCGTTATTTGTCCTCGGGACGAAACGTCGGATCGAATTTTTTTTTTTTATCCAAGCCTTCTCGTTGACACTGAAAAATTATTAAAATTAATTCGGCTGGTTGAAAATTTTTTATTACATTTACGATTGCAACACGCACCGAAATGCTATTTTCTCGCACTAGGGTCGTAATACACTTCGGTGTAAAATTCTCCGTGAACCGAGAAATGTAGCGCGGAATGTGAATTCTGAAACTGGACTGTTCACCTTGAATACACATTTTTTAAAAATTTATTTTCACTCGAATTCAACAATTCTGGGAAAGTAAACATTTTTTAAAATCTTCTACAGCTGAAACTCATTATTGTCCGGGCACGGTTATCGGATTTTTCGTGCGAGGACACGTGGATATGTGTAGAGAAAAATAAAGAAAAGTTTTCCGTGACGACCTTTCCCGAATGACAATTCCATTTCCGGATCAAATTATCTCATTCCCGGTGCATCCCACACCTCGGACGTCAATCTGTCTCCCGAGCCGCCTCGAGTACGAATAATCTTTCGAGGCTGCTCGGTGGAAAGTGAAAAAAAAAATTTTATTCCGTACGAGTGGGAAAAATATATTAAAAGATGAAAGAAAAAAAATTGAAAAGTTAACGACGACCTTTACGAAATGAAAATGTTACTTTCGAATCGAATGAATTCATTTCCCAAGTATTTCCACTCCCTCGAAGTCGATTTATCTCCCGGAGCTTTCTCCACCAAACACAATCTTTTAATCCCTCTTAAAAAAAAAAAAAAAAACAAAATCACCAAAATATATTTTTCAAAAAATCTTGAAAAAATATAATAAAAGATAAATGAAAAAAAAAAAAAAAATTCTTCATCGATGATAAAAAGCCTTCTTGTCGCGCACGCTCTATCGGGTTGTTTACCTTTCCCTTTCTCGAAAACAGCGCTCGAAAAGATTTTTAAAAAACATACAAAAAAAAATCCAATAAAAAATAAAGAAAAATTAACGACGACCTTACCGGGATAAAAATTCTACTCCGGGCTCGAATTATCTCATCGCCCACGCAGCCTTCGTCGATATGCCTCGCCGAGCTGTCTCCACCAAAGGCGAATTCTCAATGCTGCCTAAAAAAAAAAAAAAAAAAAAACGGATACATAATTAAAAAATTTCAAAAAAAACGAAAAAAAAAAAAAAAAAAAAAATTCAAAAAATAAATAAATAAAAATATTTGTCATCGATGTCGGAGCGCGCGCTGCACGCTGTATAACGTTGTGACCTTAACGCATCGAGGTGTGGCCTCGAGAGGATCGATAGCGCTCCCTCGTTCACCGGCTCACTCTTTCCGACTGGGTTCGTCCTCGCTTCGTCGCCGCAGCTTCCCTCGTACGGTAAATTCTTCTCCCTCTGCTCCGACGGCTTTCTCTCGTCTTTCCAGCATTATCGCAGACACAAAGCTTGTCACAAAGGGACAATGTAAGCGATCCCGCCCCCCGCGTGACCATTCGACTCCGCGTCACCGCCTCACAGGTAAATATATCGGCCTCGATCGGGGATATCGAGCCTCGTTTCATTTCGAAAAGGAGAGTTGCCCAAGGTATTTTCACGGTGGAGAATCTCGCAAAGGCGGCCGATAAGCCTGACCCGAGTCGGAGCGATCCCTTCAGAAATTTTTTGGAGCAACTCGGGTCCCCGATAAGGTCCCAATAGCGCTTCGCGTCCCATCGATGCGCAGAAAATTCTCTGTATTTTCTGGACAAAAAAAAATTCAGCGGTCCCTTTTGTTTTTAATTAATAAATATTTATATTTGAATTCGATAGGTTTTTTTATTTGACGCCAATAGATGCTTTTTAAAATTTATCGAATATTTATTTTTATTTAATATTCGTTTATTTGCATTAAATGTGTATTATTCGAATTAATTTAATGTTTATTTGTTGGAGCTCCGTCGAGTAAATAATATTTGTGGAAGTCCTCGCGACGGCCTCTTAGAGGGAAATAGAAAAAAAAAAAATTTTAGCCGTCCCTTTTTTTTAATTAATCAATATTTATATTTGAATTCGATAGGTTTTTTTCTTTGACTCCAATAAAAACTTTTTAGAATTTATTGAATATTTATTTTTATTCAATATTCGTTTATTTGCATTAAGTGTGTATTATTCGAATTAATTGAATATTTATTTGTTGGAGCTCCGTCGAGTAAATAATATTTGTGGAAGTCCTCGTGACGGCCTCTTAAAGAAAAAATTTTTTTTTTCAGGGGTCCCTTTTTTTTTTTTAATTAATAAATATTAATATTTAAATTCGATCGGTTTTTTTATTTGACTCCAATAAAAACTTTTTAAAATTTATTGAATATTTATTTTTATTCAATATTCGTTTATTTGCATTAAATGTGTATTATTTGAATTAATTGAATATTTATTTGTTGGAGCACCGTCGAGTAAATAATATTTGTGGAAGTCCTCGTGACGGCCTCTTAGATAGAAATTAAAAAAAAAAAAAAAAATCCGGAAAAAATTAAAAACCAGAGGGAAAAAAATGGAGGACGCTTAGAAGACCCCCGCGCAGCAGTGAAAAGTGGGCATTTCGCAGGACGTAGCGAGAAACCGGCGGTCGAGGGCTCGCCAAGGTGTGGCTCCAGCAGCAGCGGCAGCAGCAGCAGCGGTGCGCGATCGATAGTTCCCTGCTCTACCCTCGTGTTCCGTGACCTGGTGCTTCTTCACCGCCGCACCACGGGCACGATGGAACAACGAGAAAATTTCGTAACGTCTCCTTCACCGCCACGTCCATTTCCCCTTCGCTCTCACCCTTTTCCCCGTCGTCAATTTTTCCCACCCCTTCGCGCACCCCTCATCGACGAAGAGCGAGCGCGAGAAGCAAAAAAAAAAAAAAAAAAAAAAAATCGGGCAAAGTTTGAAAAAAAAAAAAAAAATCTTTTTTTTTTTTTATTGTTAAAGAAATGAAAAAAGTTGCGAGATGGCGCGACCGTGGAGGGGTTCATAAATTTTCATCGATAAATGTAATCTTGGGAGAGGTGAAAAAAAAAAATATATAAAAAATAAAAAATAAAAAATATAAAAAATTTGCCGATCTATATTTATGGGGATGGATGTGTGGCCGATACGTCACACGAAAGTCCCCTTGAATTATCGTGTATAGACGCTACGGATAGATGCGGGACGGATAGGATTGCATGGATGAGAAATAGGGTTTTCTAAGGATAGCTTTGGATTTAGCTGCCTCTGCTCCAGCCCGACACGTCGAGGCTCCATTTCTCGACTGATACGATTTTTTTTTTTTTTTTTTTTTTTTTTTTAGGGTTGTAGAACTTTTTACTCAATTTCATATGTCGTTACTGCATGATCGATGGTTCTTCAGCCGATCGGTTGCGAATAGTGCGGCATCGGTCTCGAAAAAATTAGAGAAAATTGCAAACACTTTTCGATGATAAAAAAAATCTGCAGAAAAAATTATTTTTTTCATTGAAGATGCCGAAAAAATTTATTTGACATCATCACAATTATAAAATGTTATCGACGAATCGATTGAAAATCAAAATCGTTCGATTGATCTCCCGGAAACGCGAATTTTTTTATTACACTTATTTTTTTTATTTCTCCGAACAGGTGTGAATTTTTCAGACATTCAAATTCACTTTGAATTTTGCGACTACCCGGTGATTTAAAGAATTCCAACAAAAATTATACAATCGATGCTGTAACTCCGAATGATCATCGAGAGCCGGTCACCAAACGGAATAACAATCCCTCTATCTGACAAATTTCCTCATAGACAAAAATATTTTTGTAAAAAAAAATTAAAAAAAAAAACAGTTTTCAAGATTTTCGCGTCAAGAATAATTGGAACGATTTTAAATCTCAAAAAAATGCGACGAGTAAATTTTTCTATCACGACGATTTATTATATCGACCAATATAAATATTTCGGCCAAAATCGGTCAACGAATTTTTTTCACAGGGAAACAAAGTTACGAAAAAATCGTAAAAAAAAAAAAAAAGCCTCGTAAAAATAGCTTCGCTCCCTAATTACTTTCTCGAATCGTTATCGCGTCGTTATTTCGAGACGATGCGAAGATGAGTCGACGGCTCACCGGCTCGTGTCTGGCGAAGCTCGCGTGACGACGCATTATTGCACGCGGCTCCGGTAATAAATCGCGCGTGAGAAAGAGCCGAGGGTCGATCCGAGGGTGAAACCATGGGTCGATGAGACACTGATCGACGACGGATTAATGCGGGACTCGATTGATCTACGCGGAATCGACGACGCACGCAACGCAAAACCGAAGATAAATCGGTGAACCGGCGAGTCATGCGAGAATGGCATTAGCGATAGCGCGTGTGTTTCGTACGAGAATTTTTCATTTTTCCCCTCGGTAATGCGCCGGGCGTGTTCCACAAGACGTACGGAAGTTGGCGAGGAGAAGGCAACCAAAATAAATTGCTTTTGTCGCGGTGAAAAATTTCGCGTTTTTTCGGATAAGGAGCAGATTTCATTTTTCGTAGACTTCAACGCAAGTCCTCGTTTTTTTTTTTTTTTTTTATTCGGTCGCGACATTTTTTTTCGCAATGTGGGTGCGAGGACCGAAGGATAAAATTTTTATTTTTTTTTTCTTTCGGTCCTTATCGTTATTAATCATTGTCATTTTTCATTTTTCATTTTATTGTCATTTTTCATTTTTCATTTTATTGTCATTTTTCCCCTCGGTAATGGGCCGGGCGTGTTCCACAAGACGTACGGTAGTTGGCGAGGAGAAGGCGACCAAAATAAATTGCTTTTGTCGCGGTGAAAAATTTCGCGTTTTTTCGGATAAGGAGCAGATTTCATTTTTCGTAGACTTCAACGCAAGTCCTCGTTTTTTTTTTTTTTTTATTCGGTCGCGACATTTTTTTTCGCAATGTGGGTGCGAGGACCGAAGGATAAAATTTTTCTTTTTTTTTTCTTTCGGTCCTTATCGTTATTAATTATTGTCATTTTTCATTTTTCATTTTATTGTCATTTTTCATTTTTCATTTTATTGTCATTTTTCCCCTCGGTAATGGGCCGGGCGTGTTCCACAAGACGTACGGAAGTTGGCGAGGAGAAGGCGACCAAAATAAATTGCTTTTGTCGCGGTGAAAAATTTCGCGTTTTTTCGGATAAGGAGCAGATTTCATTTTTCGTAGACTTCAACGCAAGTCCTTGTTTTTTTTTTTTTTAATTCGGTCGCGACATTTTTTTTCGCAATGTGGGTGCGAGGACCGAAGGATAAAATTTTTATTTTTTTTTTCTTTCGGTCCTTATCGTTATTAATTATTGTCATTTTTCATTTTTCATTTTATTGTCATTTTTCATTTTTCATTTTATTGTCATTTTTCCCCTCGGTAATGGGCCGGGCGTGTTCCACAAGACGTACGGAAGTTGGCGAGGAGAAGGCGACCAAAATAAATTGCTTTTGTCGCGGTGAAAAATTTCGCGTTTTTTCGGATAAGGAGCAGATTTCATTTTTCGTAGACTTCAACGCAAGTCCTTGTTTTTTTTTTTTTTAATTCGGTCGCGACATTTTTTTTCGCAATGTGGGTGCGAGGACCGAAGGATAAAATTTTTATTTTTTTTTTCTTTCGGTCCTTATCGTTATTAATTATTGTCCCTTGCACTCACGTTGTTCCGGTTAAATTTCTGGAATTTAATAACGCAATTTTTATAGCGATTCCAGCTTTTGGACGTGAAGCAATGCAACTTGTTGCGTGGAAAATATTTTTGCGGTCGTCTCCGAATTAAACTCCGTAAAAGACCGATTAATTTTTAACGTAGATTAATTTATAGACCACTGTAAAAAGGCTTTTGTACGTAACATTTTCAATTTTTTTTTTTTTTTTTTTTTTTTTTAAGATCCCATTTTTCACTCCGATCAGTCTCTCCTTTTCCCGAAGGTTTCCCGATCAGTCGAGATCTTTATCGCCCGCTCGTCGATACCGAACGAAGTGGACCGCATTTTTTTTTTTTTTTTTTTTCTCCGCTTTTCACAGTCGATAGCGTGCATTTCCATAGTCGTCGCGGCGATTTGTATACAAACACCGTTCTACTCCAATCGCTCCCATCGGTCGAATTCAATATAAATTAATTCGATAAGTGAGTAGGCTCGTGAAAATTGCTTCCTTCTCCTCGACACTTTTTATCGGCCACCTTACTCCCCGTTTTTTTTTTTTTATTTCATTCTCCCTCGAGTCCGGGACCACTCCGAGTGAATTTCCCACCGGGTCTCCGCACTTTCCGTAAATTCAAAGTGAGAGACTCAAGGATCCGAGAGGACTCCCTATCGATGGAGGTGAGACGAGCGGGGGATTCGCGAGTAGCTCCGAGTTCTTATCTGGCGACGAACGACGAGACGTCTCAACGATGACCAAGCTGTAAGGCAAATACGAAGAAGAGACACATGAACATAACTCTCGTTATATTCACTCGGTTATGTTCAATCGTTTTACGTTGCTATGCAGATTGTTATTTTAATAAGTGAGAGTAGTCGTTGACGGTTTGTGAAAGAGAGTGGACGTGATCGGTCGTGACTCTTCTAATAAATATTTCTTTCTATAAATGGTCGTTTGATTATACCGAATTCATACAAAATACATCCTGAATCGAGGCTACGTCGTAACGAGAAGTGCGACAGCTGTGTTAATTATTTTTATATATACATATACATATATATATATTAATATTATATATTAATATATATTATTATTAATTATATTAATATTATTAATATTGTAATTAATATATTATATATATATATATATTTATCGAGATATATTATATATATATATAATGTTCATGTGTGTATGTATGATGTAACAAATGATCACGTGACTCGGACGATCCAAATCCTCGACACGAATTATGAAATTTAGAAACTGGAAATTCCGTTTTTTTTTTTTTTTTTTTTTTTTTTGAAAATTTTGAAATACGTCAATTCCCATTGAGAAATGTGATTTTTCAAGGGGAATCATCATCGTGACGAAAATAATTTGCTAACGGTTCGAAAATATAATTTTACGACCGTGCTCGACTTCTCGTTCGAGAGCATCATTTTTTCGCTCGGAAATAATGCACGATATTTCAACCGGAAGTCGCCTGTTTCCGGTGTGACGTAATTTCGAAATTTGAAAAAATATCCCTCGTTGGCATTTTTTCTTAGAGAATTTTTTTCTATCGTCGCTTATCCCATTTCCAACTTCTCGTTTTTCCAACTCGCCGAACGAGACGGAAGAATTTTTTTGTGCAACAATAATATTAACAATAATTTTTATATCGTCGGTAAACTTGCGTTGGCAATTTTTTCCCAGAGAATTTTTTTCCATCGTCGCTTCTTCCATTCCCAACTTCTCGTTCTTCCAACTCGCCGAACGAGACGGAAGAATTTTTTTGTGCAACAATAATATTAACAATAATTTTTATATCGTCGGTAAACTTGCGTTGGCAATTTTTTCCCAGAGAATTTTTTTCCATCGTCGCTTCTTCCATTCCCAACTTCTCGTTCTTCCAACTCGCCGAACGAGACGGAAGAATTTTTTTGGGCAACAATAATATTAACAATAATTTTTATATCGTCGCTAAACTTGCGTTGGCAATTTTTTCCCAGAGAATTTTTTTCCATCGTCGCTTCTTCCATTCCCAACTTCTCGTTCTTCCAACTCGCCGAACGAGACGGAAGAATTTTTTTGTGCAACAATAATATTAACAATAATTTTTATATCGTCGGTAAACTTGCGTTGGCAATTTTTTCCCAGAGAATTTTTTTCCATCGTCGCTTCTTCCATTCCCAACTTCTCGTTCTTCCAACTCGCCGAACGAGACGGAAGAATTTTTTTGTGCAACAATAATATTAACAATAATTTTTATATCGTCGGTAAACTTGCGTTGGCAATTTTTTCCCAGAGAATTTTTTTCCATCGTCGCTTCTTCCATTCCCAACTTCTCGTTCTTCCAACTCGCCGAACGAGACGGAAGAATTTTTTTGGGCAACAACAATATTAACAATAATTTTTATATCGTCGGTAAACTTGCGTATCGGGAATCAATGGATTGCCGGAAATATCTCGAGCGCTGGCGAGCAACACTCGAGCTAGTAGATAGTCCCTTGATGTGGGCAGACACGGCACGGAGACTCGGGATATTGACGCGGAGAGCTTAATCGTGTAGTATTTGCTATTGTTAACGTCGAGGATCCCACGCTATGTGCCGATACGCCGACACGGACCGCCTATGCTGTTTATTCGCGGGCCTCGAGCTCGGCTCTTCTCTCTCTCCGCGTAGCTCGTATACCGGCAATTATCCGACTAATTTAATTGGAAAGCGCAATATCGTTGAGGAAATACGCCGATAGGGTTGGCCGCCACCGGGCCACTATGAATAGTCTCTGTGTGCACTACGCATCGTGTCCTCCGTGTTATCGCGTTTCGATCCATACATTACACGGGGATGAAGATAACATTTTTTCAAAATTGTGAAAATAATCAATATATTTTTTTTTTCTTTTTTTTTTTCGAAATATTTTAACTGGATTATTATTTGCATATTGCAATTGGGTATTTTTTTTACTGGACTGGGAAAAACGATAAAGCGAGAAAATTATTTTTAATTTATTGTTTTTCATTTGATACAATTTTTTTTTTTTTTTTTTTTTTTTTCCCAGCACCTTCTCAGCCCCCCAATAATCCAACTGCGATCCAAGATTTCGCATTGCAATTTGTGCGTTACACCAGGAAACGTGTTTAACAAATGAAAACATTTTTTTTGTCCGACAAAACTTTTTTGCCTCGGGCTGAAATTAAACAATGACGAAGATACTATTGTACAAATGAACACGATGTTTATACCGTTATTCTCGTTTTATGTTGCAGTGCGATTACACGAAAGTATACAAGAAGAAAACTGCCACTACCTCGTCTTCGACCTGTGAGTAAAAAAAAAAATTCGTACTTCTCTCAATCCCTTTGGATTTCGCTGCTGCGTATCCGATTATTCGCCGACATCAACCTTTCAATCCCGCATTGTTTCCTTCTCACATTTATTTATTTACTACGTCCCGGATATCCGCAAATAATTTCTCCTTCTTCGCTCGAGTCCTCGACCAAAAAAATCGTCACTCTATTCCCTCTTGCAATCTATGAAAATTTTTCTTTTTATTATTATTACTTTTTTTTTTTTTTTTTTTAACTTTATTGTCGCACGAATCGAAAAATTTGCCCGGGATGAGAGAAAGTTTTAATATTAATAATTGAAATAATAATAATAATAATAATAATAATATTTTTTTTACAATACACAGTGTCACCGGCGGCGAACTTTTTGAGGACATAGTTGCCAGAGAATTCTACAGCGAGGCAGACGCATCCCACTGTATACAACAAATCCTCGAGAGCGTTCATCACTGCCATCAGAATGGAATCGTGCATAGAGATCTCAAGGTATACGATCGAACCATTTTACCCCACCCGAAAAAATGTCTCATTCGCTCACTATTAATCTGATAAAAATTGAACTTAAACTAAATTTATTATTTGTTTATGGATCGGCATATCAAATTGATTTACCAATATATCTTTTTTTTTTTTACAATATATTTATATATTTTTTTTAAATGAATTATTTATGTAATGGGCAAATTTGAGCCGTTAAAAAATAATTCGCAGTCGCGGTTATTAACCGACAACTTGTGTCGCTTCCCCGCGCTCCGTCGTTAAAAAAAGTACCGGGAACTTGTTTATTTCATTCTCATTTTCACTCGCGATTCTCGCTGCCGGCGGATAAGTGGCTTTTGGCCGAGGGGGTTCACGGCAAATTTTAATCCGGAACGAGATAATATTCATTCGCAGTCGAGTCTCGCCCGGGCGAGGACCAAAGTCTCCGGACGATAAAACACGTGCCGCGATAAATCCTCCCACGGAACGATCGCTAAGGAGCGAAAACGGGGCAAAACGGACCCCACCTTGAGAAAATTTTCGCGAATGGTTCGTTTTGCCCCGTTATCTCCCATCGAACGTTCGTTCTTGCTCCCTTCTTTTTTTCCGCCGCTCCGATCCGTCGAAAGTTTGAGAATTCTTCGCGCATAAATGTCTGGCGAAAATTTCGATTCAGTGAGATTTCGAAGAATTTTTATTTATTAAAAAATCTGCAAAAAATCAACTATCTCAAAATCGCCAATGACATTAATTTGACATAATAATAAAATTCAATGAACCAAATGCTACAATAATAATTTTCTGACTGATAATTCCGTGAATCTTAATTTTTTCTCTATTCGAATAAATTCATTTGTTTTGCAGAAGCAACACAAATAGTTTCAGAAATTTTTAACATTTTAAATATTTTTTTTTAAATCGGCGTACAATGCCAAGTCAGAACAGAAAAATTGTTAAGTTTCGTCGGTGAAGTGGGTAAAGCAGGTTGAAAGAGGGGAAGCTAGCAGCTTCGTCATCCCATCAAAAGTCGTCCAAGTAAAAATGTGTTTATCGTATGCAAAATCCGTAGCCGGAGAATCTGCTGCTCGCGAGCAAAGCCAAGGGAGCGGTCGTTAAGCTTGCGGATTTCGGGCTCGCGATCGAGATGCAGGGCGAGGCACAGGCGTGGTACGGTAAGTTCGAATCTTCGGTATTAATCCCCGTTCCAACAACTTGCCCATACTTTAACCCCGCGCTATCCCGTCCCAATTTTTTTTTTTCACCCCCTCTTTTTTTTCTTCCTCATTCCGTCTCTGTTTTCTTTGGTCCATGGAACTTTGTGACTCCGGTCAGGAACAATCCAGCTGGGATACAAAGAGTGAGAGAAGCGGGACGTGGAAGAAGAAATTGAGCCAGGGGTGGAGACTTTTCATCGTCACGGGACAAACTGACCCAACCCTCCTGCGAGTTTCGACGCTGATGAAAGTCTTCTCGATGAGTACTTCTTACGTCGGAAACTCGGAAAATTGCTCCGACTCTCTGTGTGCGAGACATACATATATATATATATATATTTATGTGTATATATATATATATATATAATGATAGTAATGGGGGAGAGTGGGGCAACGCGGACCGACGTTTGAATTGTGCCCTTTTCTAAATGGTCCATTTTGCTCCACCTTTTCCTATACTTGTATACAATACAAAGGGGTGTTTTTCAAAAACTATGTGTTTAATACAAAAAATTACATAAAGCTAAGCTTACACCCCGTGGAACAATATATTTTCATAGATAAAAGTGTTTACTTCCAAAAGGTGGAAAGAACATTTATAAACACCTTACTATATAATTTAACAGTTACAATATTAATATGATAATAATAATAAGGGAGAGCGAGGTAATAAGGACCTGCTATTTAGAGTGAAATTTTTTCTGAATGCTCCTTTTTTCCTTACCTCTCCCCTATGCCTACGTACAATATATATATTTCGTTTGAAATTTTGTTATTTTTTTTGTGGCACGCGCTCTCTGATAATACAATTTAAAGGTTTTGCCGGAACGCCGGGCTATCTGAGCCCCGAAGTTCTCAAGAAAGAGCCGTACGGCAAACCAGTCGACATCTGGGCATGCGGCGTCATCCTTTACATCCTTCTGGTCGGTTATCCACCCTTCTGGGACGAAGATCAGCATAAGTTGTACGGGCAGATCAAATCCGGAGCGTACGACGTAAGAAAAATTGAGGCTCAAATTAATATTTTTCTTTTATTCGAATATTACTTATTTATTTGTATTTTTTAAAAACTGTCTTATCGAATTTCAGTATCCGAGTCCTGAGTGGGACACGGTAACGCCCGAAGCACGAAACCTAATCAACCAGATGCTCACGGTGAACCCGACAAGGCGCATAACAGCAGGCGAAGCACTAAGGCACCCATGGATTTGCGTAAGTTCCGCTCCACGTCGTTATCGACGAATTTGTATTATTTTTTTTTTTTCATAAGAAAAAAAAATTCTTACTAAATACTGTGTGTGTCTTTTTTTTTTTTTAATACAGCAACGCGAGCGTGTCGCATCAGTGGTCCACAGGCAAGAGACTGTCGACTGCTTGAAGAAATTCAACGCGAGGCGCAAGCTAAAGGTAAGAACATTCATTGATCGTTCAATGAAAGCTGCTACGTTTCGAATTAGAAAAAAAAAAAATTAAAACAACGTCGCAGATATAAAATAGACAACAAGCTGAATAGTGAACGCTCGATCTATGAACCGGCTGTTCGTAGTCCGGGTCTCAGAAAATCATGGGATTTTTTTTAACTCTCGAGGTTTTTTTAAACTATTTTTTTTAAATTTAATTCCGTGCTGCATGACCGTGTCCAGACGGATTGATTCGGACAGTCTATTCTGTCGGACGATGCTGGTATCCGACAGAAGCGACCAATCCCATCAATCTGTCATTTTTAATGGTTGATTGTCCCATACACGCAGCATGTATATGGCGATAAAATGATCATTTTTTCTCTGGCAATTCTTGATCCGATGAACTGAGTTTAAAACATCAAAAATCATTATAAATTATATTTAACGTTATTTGTAATTATCCTTTCCTACCTTGATCGATTGACTGGATAAATAATATTTTTGCCCTGGAAAACCAGATTTTCTATTTCCCATTGCTAAGGAATTCCAATTGGAGAATTTCGTGGTAACTACGAATTACCCGAGTAGTTAGTTTTAATCTTTGTCTCCGACAATTGCTATAAATAAAAAAAACCGATCCTATACATGTGAAACATAATTTTCCACAATTCTCTTAACAAGATTATCGTCGGGTCGATAATTATCCGCGATTCTCCGCCACCGTCTCGCGAGATAATTCCCGATAAATTCCGTACGAGAGCTCCGCTTGGTCTCTGATGCTGTAAAAAAAAAAAAAAACTTATTATTCTCCCCGATAAATCGAACTTATCCGGAGTCGCGCGCGGATCAGTTTCGAACTCCTCTCGGTAAATTACATCGAAACTATATTACATTAAACCGAAGAACGAAACGACTCAAGGCTCACTGAGATTCTCGCCACCGTCCGATTTATTTCCGCACGATTCCCTAACAAGTCCTCTGGGCGAATCGTCGTGAATTTCGCGTTTATCGGCTCCGCGTCCGTCGATTTTTTCTCTTTTTTTTTTTTCCATCAACAAAAGCCATTCCGCAAGCGGGCTCGCCAATTGTTGTCACCGGCTTTCCCGCTCCCCCATTCGATTTCTTTGGTCCTGTCGCTGCGACTGTCGTCGACGAGCGACCGCTCGATTGTGTTGCCTTGATGATAAAAAAAGAAGTGTAAAATTTCTTGAAATGAAAACTGTTCAAGCAAATGAATTTTTATCATTTTTCTCGCTCATCGTCCGCCCCCATCGTTTTGAGGGTGAATTGTGAGAGTCACAAAATATCGAGTGAAGATTTTTTTCTTTGGGTCTGTTCTTCTTTTTGAAATAATAATTAAAAAAAAAATTGTGCTAAATTCAGTCGTTATTGGGTGATTGCTTTGTCAACAGGGCGCGATCTTGACGACGATGTTGGCGACGCGGAACTTTTCCAGTAAGTATGAGGCACAGGGTGAGTACCTCCGACCCTCTTCGGCGCTACATATGGAACCCCTGACGGAACGTAAACTTGTGTCCTCGCACACACACCACTTTTACACAAACATAGTCCCAGACACTTCTTGCATAATTGTCCCATTCACCGCATCGATCATTCTCACCCCATAAAAAAAAAAAAACAACCCTATAAGTGTTTATTCCTCGTGTACACGAACGCTCTTAAGTTCACTCCCAAGATGTCTCGTACGACCGTATCATCGTTCATTCGATGTATCCGAACGATGTTCGATTCACTGTCACAATTTATTCGAATATTTTCGAGAGTCCGAGGGAGCCGCTTGAGTCCATTCGCCGAGGGGGATTTTGTGTCAGAACAAAAATTAAACTGTATTCATTTATTCATTTTTATTTCGGTCATTGAAAAAGTCGAATGAAAAATCCTCCACGATCGGTTGCTCACAAGGGTTCTTCGATTGTACGAAAAATAAAAAAAAAAAATTTCTATCGGAATAATAAAAATTGCAATAGCAATTTTATTATTTGTCGATTCGTAATTTTTTTTTTCAGTCTTTTTTTTTCTATTAAAGAGCAAATTGAACAATGGTATGATCGTGCCAATGCCCAATTGTGTATCTCGATGTAATCGCATAGTTCCAATAAGTATCGTTGATAAATCCACGGTAGTGTGTATATATATATATATTTATATGTTATGCACTAAATGTGGTCTAATTTCCCAAGGATTCCTGCACACGGTTGCGTTATCGTTGACGAATTATCGACCACCCCCTCTCCCCCTGACTACCCCTGATCATATAAAAAATTGCATCGATCACTTGAGAAAAAAATCTCCGTGTCCGAATATGAAACTATACATTATTTTGATTGATTGCCAATTTTTTTTAAATTTCTATTATTATGATGGAGCATATTAAACAATGGAACGATCATTTTTAGGTACAACAGTGTTTGTGGGCACGATCGCTGTTTAAAAATATTGTCAATTCAACGTACCAGAATGAAAGTTCTTGTGCAAAATCTGGTATATCAAATTCAGTGTATTATTGTCACGAACAACTAATAAACTAGGAGAGTGAAATTAAAGTTGGTCATGGATGAAATTTAATATACCACTTCACGCATAAAATCTTCCAATTCAATAAACCGACTGGAAGTTTTTGTGTTAAAACTGCAATATTAAATTTAGAGTTTAATTGTAATGGAAAATTAATAAACTTTTTTTAAATTGAAATCAGAGCAAAGTATTGAAAAGTAAAGTAATTAAAATATTCTATTAAACTCAACATTAATTGTTCGTCACAATTGTCCGTGAAATTAAACTAGTTTTTCCGTAACAGCTTTCAGTCTGATACCTAAAATGTTATTTGAAAAAATTTTGAACACTCCATTCTAAATGAGAATAATTGACGAATGCGATTGCAGCAACTCGCGTTATCGGTGCAGAAAAATCGTGTATTTCAAAAATCGCACATCGGGTTAATAATTTCCAAACGGGGACGAAGCTCTGCGAGGGACGACCGGAAAACACGTCGATTGGCCGGTTCGACGCGCTAAGCGAGAAACGGAGTGGCGAAGCGAGACTGGACAACGACGAAGGGCGCCGAAGTACCTCGAACCGTCGCTCGTCCACGTTCGAATACCGAGGAATTAACTATCCGCGAGATTGGACGACGATTGACCGATCTACGCGTTGAAATTGCATTTCCGGCGCGGCAGCCGGAGCTTCGGCCGACGGAACGCTTCTCACACCACGCGAGTTCGCCCACGTAGCTTTCTTTCGATTCGCCGCATACGCCGGAAAATATTTCCCCACCGTGCGACGCTCGGTGGTAAAATTCAATGATGGAGAAAAAAAAATGTCATTCGGAAGATTGACGATGGTAGACATTTTTTGCGTCGAAATTATTGGTTAATGAAAAAATGTTTTTTTTTTTTCTAGCTATTTTGGAGAGGTCAAGAATTTTGCTTCGGCCAGGAATATATTTTTTTTTTCGAATTGTCTCGATAAAAAAATCGTCGTAGGAATTTATTTAGTCGCGATTATTAATTTTCCAGCGATCGCATTCCTCGGGGGTAAAAAATCGTGTTTTTTTTTTTTTTTTTTACTAGAAGCTGTCTTTGGAATCTCGATTATTTTCTCACGGTCACAAAATTTATTTACGAGATAATTTTGCACCGTAGGAAATTTCTATTATTTTTTTTATTATTGAGAAAAAATAATTTAACACGAGCACACGACCCGCATCGTTCGTATAGACACGCGACACAAGATTGGATCCTCCCTCCGAAACATAGATTGTCGACACTTTCAGATCGATTAGCTGTGCACTGTATCGAACACGTTACATGGATGTTCCTATATCGTGGATATCGACACGTACATTAATTAATTACACTATATATATATATATATATATATGTATATATATATATATGTGTCCCTTTGGTAATGTGGTAATTATGACGAGCGATGGACTGGGTGTTTGCTTAGATACACTGCATATACCCATGTGTGTACCCACCCGTCTCACCAGGTGATTGCTCACAGTCGAAAACAAAAACTAAAAACACTGTACATTTTTTGTTTTTTTTTTAAACTTACGGTACAATATTTTTGAACAAAAATTTTTCATTTAAACAAAAAAACGCGACAAGTAAATATTTCTAAATCCAATTGCTAGTGAATCGAGCAATGCTTCACCGTCCAAAAAAAAAAAAAAAAAAATCCGAAAACCATGATATTTATAATTTTTTTTTTTCTTACATATTCTCATTTTTTTCTCGGTCCAATATTTTCACGCACGGTGTATTCACTGAAACTCCAGTTTGTCGAATGACAAAATAATTGGAAATGTGCGGATATAAAAATTGAAAAAAATAAAATAAAATAAATAAAATAAAATTCACTAAACTAATGTACCACAAAATTGGGAGAAATATCGGGATTAATATGTTTGCGAAAGAGCGTCGTTGCTCTTATTTCCTCGATGGGTTTGCACAGTCGAATTCGTGAATCGTGCAAATCGAGCCGTCGCCGATTCTGCGGATCCGGTGACTCCATCTAACGTTTGCTTTAGGGCCACTTGAACGATTCTCGTGCACCGGAGCGCGAATGCGTTTTATAAATATTCCGAGGGAATATCCTATCGGCCGGGAGCATCGGAGAGCCGTTTCGAGGGTATTTCTCGAAACGTTTATATCAACCGAAGCACCCCTTGGGCCCGATATATACGCGGCGCGTTATTCTATACGATCGCCAACACGCCCGTAGGCATTTTACGGGAGAAATGTTGCCGAGCGTTTCAAAGAAACTTTCATAGTCCTCGCTGTATAAACACGACACCGCCTTGAGACAGACGCGACCCAGTTTCTCGTCTTTCAACCGTAATACGTTGAATTTTTTTTTGTAATTTTTTTTTTTTTTTTTTTTAACTTTTTTTTCACTCGATAAAACAATATCTCGTCAAACGTTCGAAACAAACGCTCCGGCTTTCGAATAAGCAAATATATCGCCGCCGGCGATTCGTTCATGTTTGTCCGCCGGATAAATTTATCGAGACTCGACGTTTGAAAAAAAAAAAAAAAAAAAAAAAAAAAGCGTCTGAGCGGATCGAGACTGTCGCAGCCGTGTTCTGTGCCCTTCGGTCCCTCTCGGCTTTCTTTGCCCGCGTGCCGATACGCTCACGCTGTGTACTCGTCGGGTCTCTCGGGTGTCCGGACCGTCGCTTTAACACGGCTCCCATCGCGAGTACCGACCTACCCTCACCGTCTACCTCGGCCGGTTGCTCCGTCGCGTCGTATTTTCGCGCGGGTCGTCGCGGCCGCAAAAATATATCGCATCTGACAGTGGTGCATTTTTTTTTTTTTTTTTTTTTTTTTTTTTTTTTTTTTCCAACGCGATCCACGAAGCTGCCACTCATCTTGATCGCCGGCGACGCGAGACGCGTTCGATCATTCGCGACGTATTACGCACGCAATTTTCATCGCTCTCGCGCGTTCCTTCGTTCAGGCTTTTCCATCGCCGGCTGAATTGATCGAGACATGTTTTTTATTTTTTTATTTATTTTTCAAAAATTATTTTGTACAACGTCCATTGGAGTTTTCAATCGGACGCGAGTTCGTGCAAATAAAAAAAACGTCTCATCATTTAAATATCTTTGTTTTTGTGAGCGAGTGACGTCATACGGTAAAAACGTCATATACGGTTAAAAATTTTTTTTTTATTTTTTTTTTATTATTCTGTACAACGTCCATTGGAGTTTTCAATCGGACGTGAGTTCGTACAAATAAAAAAAACGTCTCATCATTTAAATATCTTTGTTTTTGTGAGCGAGTGACGTCAGACGGTGAAAACGTCATATACGGTTTAAAAATTCTTTTTTTTATTTTTTTTTTATTATTCTGTACAACGTCCATTGGAGTTTTCAATCGGACGCGAGTTCGTACAAATAAAAAAAACGTCTCATCATTTAAATATCTTTGTTTTTGTGAGCGAGTGACGTCATACGGTAAAAATGTCACACACGGTTTAGAAATAATTTTTTTTTACCGAAATCGACAACGTACGGAGATCCGGATGAAGAGTCACTTCCGACTTTATAAAAAAATTTATAAAAACATACGGACAAAAATCCACTTCCGGCTTGAAAATCTTCGTTCTCGACCGGAAGGCGAATTTTACGAGGCAACGTCCTTCTCCGTATGAAAATTCAATTTTCAACCATGTTGCAGTAAATTTGAAAAAAAAAAAAAAAAAAAAAAAATAATAATTAAAAAAAAAATTGCTTTCTCGCCAATTACCGTTTTGAGAGCGTTCCGCAAGCAGACCGAGGGTTGCCGTTTATTACGACGCGGTTCCGTGAACATTATTGTATCAAATTTCCCGGTAAATTTGAGACCGCATTGTCGTCGGGGTCGGAGGGTCCGGGTCGAGTACGAACGACAGGTCAATTCGGGTCATCCTCGTGCGATACTCCTTGCGGGTTAAATTCGCCGAGGAGAGAGACACGCGGAGAGTTTCGTCTCGCCCTCCCCACCGACATTGTCGCGTGGCGAAATTGTGGCAAAATCGTGATTTCCACGCGAACGAGCGTAGATAAAGAAAAAAAAAAAAAAAAAAAAAAAAATGAGAAAAGCGACAGAGTGTGGAATTACGAGTCGTTTCCTTACGGTTCGATTGAGACAGGACAATGGAAAGTCCCGGGAAAATCGGCCGAGAACCGATCCGGACGAAATACCCGAGATTTTTCACGATTTTTTTCGCTATCGGGGTGAAGAAAAAAAAAAAAAAAAAAAAATTGAAAAAAAAAATAAAAATAAATTGTTTCTCGCGATGGTCCGAGCATCGAAGTGTCGTTCGATCGACGTGACCGGAAGCGATGGGGTAGAAAAAATTTGAGCTGTTCCATTCGCGAGTCGAATCGAAAATTCTCAAATTCTCAATTGTCCTTTTCTCGTGGCGAATGGGTGCAAGAGCGGGGCAAGACGGACCCGCAGGTTAGCTGCACGTTATTCAAACCTGCAGCTTCGTAAATTATCCGGCCGAAAAAATTCCCCAAATCGGAAACTCGATTGTTCTCATCCAACGATTTAACTTCAATCAAATCAACCGACGTGTCTTTTGCCGAAAATTTTTTTTCAAAAAATCTTTTTTTCTGAAAAAAATTGAAAAAATCGGTACGGAGCCGTTTTGCCTCATCGACGATATCCCGATCGTTCGGCGAATTTTTTTTCCACTCTTCCCAAAACCACCCTCAGCGAATCTCTTGCCAATTTAATTTAAAAAAAAAAGTCGGCACAAAGTAGTCCATCTTGCCCCCCCCCCTCCCTCCCCCCGCCCCCTGTGGATGCGTTACACCCAAGTGGGCCAGAGAATGAAACCCCGAGGATAGTTTGTCGTCGATCGAACCGATTCTTATCGAATCACCACCACGGTGATCGACCGAACTCGCGCCAAGTCTGATAAATTCAGCGGCCGCGAAATTGAATCCTCGCCCGTTTATTTGGCCGCCGACGGTGTACGACGGTGGTGGTGGGGGGTGGGGTGGGACGGGACGGTTCGCGGCGAGAATAAAAGTGTAATAGCTTCCGTAGGTTAGAAAGATTCTGGCTGAATCCACGGGCCCGTTTCACCGAAGAATTCCCGGTGGGTTTTTCTCAGCCGGATAAATTGCGGGTGAAAAAGAGCCGGGGCGAAGTCGCGCCGGGGAAGACGGAAAGAGATATGGCTGGTGGAGAAAACGGGGTATATCGGTGGTAGAAGAATTTCGGAGAAATTGTCGATTGAGGAAAATTGGGGAGGGAGGGGGCAAAATGGCCCAGCGGAACGAAACTTAATTAATTAATATTAATAATATATTAAATCCATATTTTCAAGTTCATTTTGCCCCACTGTTCTCGATGGACGAATACGAGAAAATTGGATTTGTGAAAAAATTTTGATGTGTCGAGTTTAATTTCAGTGGACCGTTTTGCCCCGCTTTTCGTTGAGGCGCAGTACGCGGAGTGGAAAAACTCCAGGATTGCTGGGAAAGCGTGACGACTCGCATGGGAAACCTTTCCGCATTGTCCCGTGGAGCACCATGAGCCACCGTCGACCGGAGACAGGAAAGGATCATTAGATTCTTAATTGGAGACTTCGCAGCGCGCGTGCCGTGCAGCCTCCGTGGCTCTTTTTATTCCGCCGTGGCTCTCACACTCCGTACCCGGAGCGCTCACGTATACACTGAATACACAGTCTGCTGTACACCGCGCCGGTTAACTGCGAGACAATTAACTTCGTCCTCCCTTCTCGAGCGGGGCTCCAACTTCGGCTCTAATGAATTTTCTTTACACTTCTCCCCGCTCGACGGTGAGACTCGCCGAGGACCACACTGAGGCGCTCCGGTGATGAACCGATAACGGGTCGCGACGATCAATTTTTTTATGATCTTTTGTACGTATTTAAAAAAAAAAAATTATAAGGATGTTCAGCGATGGATTTGTTCAACAGCGAGAGAAAAAAAACGTAACCGATAAGAATATGAGTTGAGATTTTTTTTTTTTTTCTCTTGAGGACTCTCGGATATATTGAACCGCAGATTGATTGGACATTAGCGATAATTCGATGAATTTTTTTTTTTTAAGTTGATTGCAAGCGATCCATAATCGTTTGTCAATTTGTCGATTTAAAAAAAAAAAAATTTTTAACATAATTGTAAAAACATATGTATATTCAGTGATCGGGCAAGGCAGTCGATTTATCACTGGAATTTTTTTTTTTAATCGCTGGAATAAATTGATCGACATACCAATTGGACATTAATTAAAGATAATTCCCTGGATTAATTTTTTTTCGAGAACTCAGTTAAGAATTTAACTGTCCATTAATTGAACATTAATTACTGACAATTTTTTTTTTTTTTTTTCTATAGCCATGAAAAGGAAAATCATTTACTGTCTCACGTCTCATAATCGTTTATCATCATTCCCGTCTATAAATATTGCTATACCACGCTTCCGTTACAATAATTAAAAAAAAAACAGACCGATTTTTCTATACCCATTAGCGCCGAAGTTCCATTAACGCGGATTGGGTCGGAGGCACTGCGAGAGGCTCTGCCTCGATATTGCCACAATTATTGTTCATGTGTAATTATTAATGCTAATATTATTCGTACTATATTATAAGCAATATATATATATATCGATTAATTGTGCAATTAATTCACGACGATATAATAATCAAGAGAAGTAAACGTCACACACAAAAAAAAAATAAAAAATGACATGGGCCCGAAACACACACGACAGTCATTCGCGACAGAAACTTCACCACACATACCGAATCGACGCTAATGGTCAATCATATATATTTTTTATATCTTTTTTTTTTTTTTCAAAATCGCAATACCCGTATCTGTTGAAAATCTCGCTTCTGGCATTTTTTTTTTTCGAATTACCGATTGCACAATAATGTAAATGAAAAAAAAATTAAAAAATTAAATTAAAATGAATAATCTCGTAGAACCTGACGCGGGTTTGCGATTCGCACGACCGGGCGTATTACACACTCTCGCATCTTGCATGAATTTCCTCATTGTCATTATTTATCATTGTAATAGATAATTTTTCGTGACGATGCGAAACAATTAAACGGACCGATTCGCACAAACGCCAAAACGACCGTGAAACGTTTGACTTTGTTATCGAAACGCTCGAAAATTATTTTTCATTTTCACTATCGACACACTCCATCATGTATAACGATTATTGATATACAGACCAGATATATACATATATATACGAAATCTGTACAGATTATCCACAGTTTTGTAATCCCGCTACAGCACCGTCGAACTCCTCGATCTTAGATCGATAAAATACGTGTTAGAAGAAAAAAACAAAAAAAAAAACAAAAATGTAGAAAAATTTGGTTGTTGTAAAACGAGCGACTCGAGTCTCCTGTCCTCTGAATTTGTATCGTGTGCTCATTGATACTGTCTACTTGTTCTACTTAGAGTACAAAAGTGTGTTGTTTCAAGCAAACCTATCACAAGTGATCTACCTCGACACTCGTCTCATGTATATATATATATATATATATAGATACCGGTATAATAATAATAGGTACGGTGGGGGTGGAGGTGGAAAAAAAAATATATATATATATATATATATACACATACATAATATAAAAATCATAAAAAAATACACAACGAAAAAAAATCACAAATTCGAACCCTGTCGAATGAGCAGCAGTATCGTTATTATATCATATCGTATCGTCGTCTCACCGTAGACTAACTGCACACCTAGTTGAAATGTAAAGAGCAGTTTGCATCGTGTATGTTTATTTCAATAACGTTTTTTTTTTTTAACTTTTTTTTTTTTTTAATATATATATCCGTACATTTTTTTTTTGCATTTTTTCGTTATCGTTCCGACAGTTAGATCGCGTGTCGTTGTCCAATCCAGGAGGATTAATTTCGTCCTCGATCGGGACAGTTGAAACGCTTGTGTCGAATAAAATTGCTCCGCCGTGAAAATAGACTTACCGGGGCGGGTAAAAAGGATCGCCGGAGCGAAGCGTACGAATAAATTCATCCAATATTCTTTTTGTTCGAACCAGGTCAAATAAAAAAAAAAAAAAAAAAAAAAAAAAAAAATCGTCTGTGAAGGAGCAAAAAATTTAAAAAAATAAATAAAACAAAATTGGTAGTCGATGACGGATGAAGACGCAAAGGGTCGCACGAGAGAGTCACTTAGCCACTCGGGGGTTGCTCGTCCCGACGATTCATCCCTCCTCAACCCACCTCGAAAGTCAGGAAGGATTTTTATATACATGCATAAGAGATCGACTATCGCTCGTCCTCAAAGGTTTTCACCTCGCGGGTAGACCCAGAATTCTTTATCGTAAAACGAGCCGGTACCAATTGCAACCCCCTCGAACCCTTCCTCGTTTACGTCCGACTATCGCCTGTGTTTCCGTGAGCCACGTGATCATTATACGCCTCTCGTTTATTTCGCCCGGGCGACTTCGTTACCGGAGCAGCTCGAGTGCAACGCGATTTCTCGAGAGTATTTCCGTGGCGTATTTCGCGTCCGCCTCGACTCACCCCTCGACCACCTCTTCCGGCTCTTGGCTCTCTCGCTGCAA
This sequence comes from Listrodromus nycthemerus, assembly GCA_963978505.1. Classification (NCBI taxonomy): domain Eukaryota; kingdom Metazoa; phylum Arthropoda; class Insecta; order Hymenoptera; family Ichneumonidae; genus Listrodromus; species Listrodromus nycthemerus. The sequence goes on from OZ021680.1 coordinate 3,512,431, forward strand.
ATTACGCAACGGCTATCTTACGTCATAATTCCGACAAACGAGACTGCGAAATTTTGAAAAAAATTTATATATATATATATTTTTATATATTGTTTTTTTTTTAAATAATAATAGTGATTAAAAATACAATTAAAAAAATGTGAATGTTCGAGATGGGGATAGGTGGTAGAAGTTAAGGGAAGGCGTAACGGCAGCCTCATTAAACGCGGCTGAGCGAACACCGCAGAGTCATTAGCACAGCTCGCCGGTGCATAATCGCAATTGGATTCGTGACGTAATTTTTTTTATCGCTCATTGGGAGGTTGAAAGATTTTTTAAATATAAATTATTGGAGATCCGAATGGGGTTTTTTTGTGATCGAGAGGACAACGACGTTTAGCGATTGAAAATTGTATTTATTGAATTCGATGGTTATTCAATTTTTGTGGATATTTATTTTTTTCAAATGAGTATCGGAGCGAGATTAATATTTATTTTTTATCGAATAGGGATTTCATCCGAACAAATATCTTTATGCGGCGCGTCCGGCGAATAAATTATTTTTCTGGTCGCGAACGGAGAGCTTGACAATTTTTTTTGTTCCCGAGACTAAGTATGTCGAGCAGTGACCGAGGTGGAGCAACAGCGCAAACTGACTCGATCGATGGTACATTAAAAAAAAAAAAAATATGTTACAAAAAACAAATCATACGACTTTTGTTTTTTTTTCGATACGGACTTATTTTCTCCACGTCGCTATATAGTTAATCTCAATGGCGGGATGAGAAAAAAAAAATAATAATTGATAAACAATCGCAGCGCTACACGAGCCACATTTACCACTCACACAACGCAGCCAATTAGTTTAGACCATGTTTATCATAGAAGCTAATTAGCAGCAAAAAAAGAAACACTAGACGCAAAGTATCCTTAGCGGGCTTCGAGGCGTAGGGGATGAAAAAAAAAGGGGAAAAAAAATTGCCAAGCGCAAAAAAAAAAAAACGGCGAAAAACGAAAAAAAAAAAAAAAAAAAAAAAAAAAGATGAAGCAAAGAGCGAGAAAAAAAAAACCCGCAAGCGATGTTAACAGGATGTTTATGTCTGTTTTCTTTTGGTTGACCCCGTTACCACCCTGCACCAAAAAACAACCAATCAACAATACCAATTGACCGACCGATACGATATCTCGTTGCTCCACGCTGTGATACGAAGAAAGTAGTGGTAAGGCCGTGTACACAATGTTTCTTTATTTTTTTTAAATAGCCAAATTTCAAATTTTTTCCATTATCATTATTATCATGAATTATTAATTTTTTTTTTTTTTTTTTTTTTTTTTTTTTTTTCTATACTTATTAATCAAATCTTTTGCTACTTTTGAGAAATTATGGAAAAAAAATATATATATCCATGAAAGTTCGCCGTTTTTTAATATAGTGATATAAGTATTATAATAACGCTTGCGGACGCGAGAAAAAAAAAAAGAAAAATACTAATTATTCAGGAAACTTCCGCCGCCGCGGTGAGAAGTGGTCTCTCGTCCCTGTTCGAGCTTCGATCGCGCCCGGTCGTCTTCGATCTTTATTTCCACCCCCTTAAGTCGATCATTAAAGAGTCGAGTCCCCACTCGACACTAATCACTCTTCCGGCCGAACGCACACATTCCCGACCAAAAGTTTAAATCGATCAGAATGTCGGTATTTTATGATGTATGAAAAAAAAAAAAAATCAATTTTTATTTTTGCTTCCCAGCGAAAAATTGAGATTTTCGTGTCGCTTTCTCACGAGGGTCAAAAATTAGAGTAAAAATTTCAGAACTTCGCGGTATGAAAAAAAAATATTGAAAAAAAAATAAGCTGTACAGACGAGGTCGGGACTTTTAATTTTGCATAGTCGTGATGCCGAGAATTTGTTAAAAAAAAATAAACGGAAAAATAGATTGCTCGTTGAAAAAAAAATCCGAAGAGTTTCTTGTTTTGAGAAAAATTTTTTAATCTCCTAAAATTCATACGAATTTCTCCAGAATTTTTTCTACGTTTCATAAATGTTTCTCGTTCGAGAATCTAAAAAAAATGTAAGAAAACTATTAACAAAAAAAATTCATCTTGCTTTTATAAATTCGACGAATTTTTTTTGCGTAACAAAAATAACGTCAACGAATTTTTGGACGTACAATTTTTTTTAAGCTATTCGAAGCCAACTTTTACGCATTAATATTATCCAGAATTAATGTTCCCGGCGCCTGTGACGCGGTAAATTTTTTCCACAATTTTCTACCACCGAGAAATGTCGAAATTCTCAGTGAACGTCACTTTTGGCTGGGAATGTACGTGTGAAGCATCGTTAGTAAATTTCTTGCTTCTCGGCCTCGAGAGGGTCGTAAAAGCGAAAAAAAGCGCTGTTCCAATTAGCCCCATCGAGCGGCTCGTCACGGGAGTTGAAGCGAGGACACATCCGAGAGACCGCCTGAGCGACGCTTGTTCGATTGATAATTCATTTTTTTTTTTTTTTTTACATTTATAATTAAAATTTCGACGTGTTTTTAGATGAGGCTTCGATGTTTTTAGTTGCGGTCGCTGCACCTTAATTATACGATAAATAATTGTAAAACATTACGAACTACCTTGTATACCGGTTTAAAAAAAAAAAAAAAAAAAAAAAAAAAAAACACACAATCGCCTGTTAAACACACATTTCGCATGTTTGGAATTTTGCGAAGAAACTTAAATTTTTTTTTTTTTTTTTTTTTTTTTAAATCAAACCCGAGCGCTCTTTGGACCCTTATCGGCGATCCTACGGTGTTGCTTTGAATGTGGCGCATGATTGTTCATCGTTCGTTGTTACCCGTCCGTGTTTTTTGCCGTTAAGTGTTTGGAATGTTAATGTTAATTATAATCGTTTCGTCCTGTCCGTCTTTGCAACCGGCATAATATTTTACCGCTGAGTTGCGCATTTGTCAGCCCTTCGCTTCCACCCCAAAAATCCCTCTGGTCCGTTCTCGTATGAGACTCGAGCATGAATTTTTTTTTTTTTTTCGGACGGAAAATATTTTCGAGAGCCGCGAATCGAACGAGTCGAATTTTTTTTCGACTCGATCGGCGCGTCCTCTCGCGGGCATGTACCGATAACCGGAAATCCACTGCACTTCGAAATCGTAATAAAATCGCGCGCACGTGATTCGCTGCGCGACCTCATCGACGTTTCGATTGACTGATTTTTTTTTTTTTTTTTTTTTTTTTTTTTTTTTTTTTTTTTTCAAGGAATCAGATTTAATTATTTAAAAAAAAAAACAAACAACAAACTCGATCGCCAGCGAGACACGTGCACGCGTGAAATACACATAGGCACACAACTTTTTTAATAATTATTATAGTATACTATGATAGAGTACTTAGAACACCCACTTAGTACACGGTTTCCCACATGGAAAATTTTTTAAATACAATAGTTTTTAATTATATTTTTTTAATATAATTAAAAAAAATTTCGAATGTTTTTTTCGTTCGTTTTTATTTCGGTTATATTTGGCGGATATTTTTTTTCAGCAATTTTGTAAACACATGACGAACAGTACTGAGTTTATTAAACGCGATCCCCCATTGAAATCAGATTTACATGCGAGAAAAAATTAATATACGAAATATCGTATATTAATATTTTTGAAAAAAAAAAAAAAAATTATTTTCTTCGCATATAAATGTGAATTCGTTGGAGGATCGTACTTGGCGCGTCTACTCGGTACATGGTGTCCGATGGTGTCCGAAATATAAAGTCGAAATATATTTTTTACCGATTCGTTTATTTTTCCATATATTAATTTTTCGATTAATTTTTTTTTTTTTTCTTGCCACACAAATGCGTTTTTCCGTGGGGAATCGTATAGCATACTATACTATGATATATCTATCTATATTTAACACGATACTTGACGATTTCATATTTCAACCTTAAAAACGTTCCAATAATTATACGAAAGATTAATAATTTGTTGAGTTTTTTTTTTTTTTTTTTTTTTTTTTTTTTTTTTTTTAAGAGCAATAACACAGATACCTTCTGATACCGTTGTCCGATGTACATTGCACAGTCATTGGCACCGGTAACAGGGAACTTTTTTTTTTTAACGATGAGAATAAACGGACACAGTGTGTACGAGACCCAATGGAATTATTATTCGATTGATCCATAAATATGCAAACATATTTGTAATACATTGATTCCATTATTTCAACAATGCTCCATGGTTCTCGCCGACACGTCACAAAATACTATGTGTTATACATAAATGTGTGTACACAGATCGTTTTTGCCATTGGTCGTACGACGTCGTGACACTCGGGTGAATTTTTTTTTCTCACTATTCAATACTCGAGGATTCTTTACTTGCACATTCCCAGTGAAAAATTGAGAAAATTTTGAATAAAAAAAACTACCTTTGTTCAAAATCAAAATTCTTAAAAATAAAAAATGTCGGAAAGTTATTTTGAAATCGCCGAAAAAAAAAAAAATCTATTTTTTTTATTCTTTTTTTTTTTTTTTTTTTTCAATTGAATTCGAAATTTCTCCTGAATCGAAGTTTTCGTTGTGAATGTACGTGCGATGAATACTCAAGTTCTCAAGCTCGTAACCCCGTTCTAATAAAATTAAAAAAAAAAAGCCTATCAAATTTTATTAACATTTCTCCAATCCGTGGTCGGATCGTGTGTCTGACCATTTCACGGCTCTACTACTTGTTTCGCCCGGAGAATCGTTGTTCCCACGCGCCGTGTCACGCTGCCGAGTACACAGTGGCAGAATTACGCTTTGTTTGGCCAAAAGTAAACGCGCGACTCGTTGTATCAATGTTGATATTTAATTCCCAGCGAAAAAGCAATAACGCGGGAGGAAATGCTCGAGGACGCCATTTTGAATTTTTTTTTTTGCCATTTTTTTTGTAACAATTTTTACTGTATTATTTTCTTTTATGTTCCACGATGCACTTGGACGTCGACGAAATTCCGTCCGGGATTTCTCGAGGCACCGGCAGGGCGTCGGGCCGGACCGGTTTCCGGTCTAATTTACAGCGCTGGCTTAGACCGGGCCCGTACGTCTTGCGACGAACGCCGGTGCCGTCCGGCCAAGTGGGAAACGAAAGTGGATGTCCCGAAGAACGACGGGAGGTGAAACGGCGACTTTCCGAAGCGAGTTTACTGCCTCGGAGCGACGACTCTCGAGCACTTCCGGTCTAAGCTGCACGGCGGGTCGCCTCTTCGCCTCACCGTGCCGAAGATCCCTCCGCATCCGACCTCCTTTTTTTTTCACCCCACTCGATCCTCCGTCGGTTCGTCGACGTAGAGTAGAGACGCACGTAAGTTGCATACCGATAAGTTTCACCGAGCGAATAAGTTGGATAATTCACGACTCGATAATTTCACTTGGACCTTTTTTTTGGCGGGAGAGAAAAATAAATTTTCGATCGTTGTTTTGCTCTCTGTCGGATCTTGGGAAGCCCTTCGACGGCCTCTTTTTTTTCCACTCCGTAAATTTTCATTGATACGATAATTTGTGATTATGTTTTTGTTTCAATTCAAATTCGTTGAGCAAAATCGAAAGAGCAATAAAATTTTTTGACTTTTTTTATTTCACAGTGTAGACGGTAAAAAAAAATTGTAAAGTCACTCAACTGGTTTTTAACGTTTTTTTTTTTTTTTTTTTTGAGAAACCAGTATATTAAATTTAGTGTACAATTGTCGTAAAAATTTACTCCGTATACTTTTTCATTAAAATTCAAGTAAAATATATAGATTGAGTATTTCCTCAAATGTTCAATACACGGAACGTTAATGATCCATCTAAGTAATTCTACGATTTTCTCATCGAAACTTTCAGTACCGATGCGTTAAAATTGATACCGATTTTTTCAAAAATTTTAAGGACTTTTTTTTCTTTTACAGAAAATCCAACTTATCGTGATTTATTTCCTCGGGGAGCTCGCGAGCGACTAAGCGGTCGACGACTGTACACGTATGAGTGCAACGTCCCGGCACGATCTACGATCTGCACTCTCGGGCCTTCCACGGGTCACCGAATCCTCGAGCATTTCTTCTTCGCGGGGGCGCGAGCCGGCTGGGAATCGCGTCTTCTTGCTGTGCGAGGGAATGTGCGCGGCTCTGCGCCAAAGGACACCCTCGTGCACCTTTCGACTCGTCCCGACTCTCCTCGCTCCGGTCACTTCTGCGAACATCCGGTCTCGTGGATGAAAGCCCCGCAGCCGAGGGGCGGCTTTGACTCCGCTGACTTGACCGAGGGAAACTGCAGAACAGCCGAATTCCACTTTGGGCAAATAACGCCGATCCGAGAACGAAATCCAAAGTCCAAATATCACGGGCGAAAATATCGAGAACGATGCACGCACGCCGAGGCGATGCGAATGCTACCTTAAGCCGGTTTATCAGCTCAAACTCGCGGATTTTTTTCATTCTAAGGTGGCCATGTTCCTTTGGGCTTATTTTGCTTTTAAAAAAAAAAATCCGAGAATATTGCAAACAATTGTCGATGGTAGCAAAGTTTGGAGAGAGAATAATTGAGTCTCGCGAAGGTACTGAAAAGATTAATTTTGCATAATGATTCCGGAATGTTATTGAATTATTAGAAAAAATTGATCGATTGAGAAACTACACAACAACAATTTTTTTTTTTTTTTTTTTTTTTTTAATGAAAATGATTCCTTCATTTTTGAATTATGCATCAGATTTATTTTTAATTTTTCAATCAGCTTAGATTTTTTATTTTTGATATTGGGAAAATGTTTGAGGCAACACAAAAATCAAAACTAATTGAAGAATCTGAACAAAATTCATGCATACTTAGAAAATATAACCAAATCGTTTTTATATGAAAAAGCTAGTTTGCCGGGTAATTTATTGGGATATTTTTTTTTCGTCAACATTTTAATAACATTTTCGAACGGTTATCATGAAAAATCATTGTTTTTCAGTACCTTTCATATTATTGATTTCTCTCAGATTTTTATCCCATCGTGAAGCGTTCACAATTACTGTCTTGATCGGTGACGATCGGCCCAGCATTCGACGAAAGTCCATCACGATTTCAAGCCCGTCGCAATCCCAGTTGCATTTCCACCAGGTCGAATGAAAAAAATCACCGTCAATATTCGCGCCCTAAAAGCGAAGGCGGAAAAAAAATAATCGGAAATAAAAAATATTTTCACCGCGTTCGAAAAATGGGCGAGGAGAATTTCGGCGATGGTTCGGAAGGAACTTTCTGCAAGCTCGACGTTATCAACGGTTCATAATCGTTTGTGTCTCATGAATCGTTGGCGCTAAATGTTACATACATATAGTATAATGTGATTATAATTGGTCTCTGTAATTTCATTCGCGTAATGTTTTTTTTTTTTTTTTTTTTTTCAATTATAAAAAAAATGTTCTGTCACATTTAAATCGTTCTCGTACGACCCGCGTATCGTTTATTCTCGTTATCTGTGCTGTGTACCCCATAACCGGCCACTGTAACCACCCCATTCGCCCTCCCGATTCCTCGCCCACGAGACCCACTCGCGCTCCACCCAACAAATCCGACTCTCGATGCCTCGACATCGTGGCTATCGAGGGTTATCGCTGACCATTTTTTACTAATTCTCACATTGCGTACTTCAGCTCGAAGCATCGTCACCTCGAAGAAGGGGGATGGATCTCAGGTGAAGGAGTCGAGCGACAGCAGCACCACGATCGAAGACGATGACGTTAAAGGTAAGAACAATAAAATCACCTTTATTAACCTATTTATAATTTTATTTTTAATTTTTTTTTTTTTTTTTTTTTTTTTTTTTAATGTCCCCATTCTCCAGTATATTTATGCGGATAATGAGAGTGACATATTTATGTGTCACGTAATAATTGCGGCTACTTTACAATGCCAGTACCGAGACCGCTTCTGCGTCCGAAAGTTGCGCGGCTCGACCGCAAATATTTCTCGAAAATAAATACGTAAATAAAATATTCGAAAAATATTTTTTATGTTTTTTTTTTTTTTTTTTTCAATTGGAAATTCGTTCGAAAATGTTTCGATAAATCGGGCTCGAATATTCGGGTTGTTCGAGGCTCGATTGAAATAATTTGCAAATTGTCCATTCGGAGCTTTCCAACCTGCGAAAAAAAAAAAAAAAAAAAAAAAAAAACCACCACTGCCACGTTGCTTGTCCGCTGCGAATGATAACAACCCAATGTAATTGTTGCAATCGATGGCGGCAGCATCTTGTAGTCGATATCCAACCGAGCAGTAGAAATAAGTTAATTAATCCCTCGACCATCCCACTGACCATCGTTCGACCCCGTCAGTCACTCGGAAAAATATTTTCGACACTGCCAATGCGTGTCGAAACGTCCGGACGAATGCTCATTAAAGTTTCGTCGATCGACAGACGAAACGATTGTAGTTAGTTGGTAATAGTTAATATTTTATCAATAGACATCCCAGTAGTAAAAAAAAAATTGATGCCTGGTAAAAATGTTCTCACTGTTCACTGGACTCGAGTCTTCGGCATGACTCGAGAGTCTCGTTGAAAGAAAATTTTCCAGACATTTTTCAGTGCCTTTATTCGCCTTGAATGAAATTCTCGTATTTATTATTATTATTATTATTATTATTATTTAAATGAGTCTCTAGGATTTCTCGACAGTCTCCTCAAGATAAACTGGTCCAGAATCATTGGTCCAGAAATTCGTGGGTGCACTTTATTGCATCGAATGGAATTGCCTATTTATTAGAAAAAAAAAAAAAAAAAATTATTTTCTTTTATTTTATTTTTTATATTTTTTCGGAGCGAGTTACGTAATCCTCGTTCGATAGTGGTAGGTTGATTGCCTGGTCATAAGTCAATCGCGTTTCTAGCGATTTCACTGGTGCCTGAGTATCCAGGATTTCAATTCAGCGACAAAGGACCATTATTTTTTTCCCCCACTGTCGATCACATTAAAAACGAGACCGAAGCTTTTTTTCAACCCCGAATTATCCTCGTCGATGGAATTTTTTTTTTTTTTTTTTTTTTCTTTCTTCTCACCTGACATAAGGAGGAGTCGCGTGATTCGACTCCGGTCGACGAATTTTTTATGCCCTCCAAAGTCGATCCGCCGTCGAGAGAATTAATTATTTCGCGCCATTGAAAACGACGACGACGACGACGACTGCAACGACAGACGCAAATGTCCCGATGCATGTGCAATTATCTCGTTCACGTCCACTTCACAGATGAGCAATTGAATCGAATTTTTCGAAAAGCAAACGAATGTCGATCATCGACACACTGTGTACTTTCTATCTACGTATTTGTACATAAGCGTCGAAGCACCGTGTTGACGGAGAGGGAAAAAAAAAAAAAAAAAAAAAAAAAAAAATTCTCTCAACTATAAGCAATTTAAATGTGACAATAATAATTGTTTCTCGGGACTCCCACTGTCACCGTAGTATCGCGAGTTTCTGCACTCACAACTATGTCGCTGTCGTTGGTGTCGTTGTGTCACTTACACACGAACTCACAAACGCACACACACATACACACGAACACGAATACACACACACACACGCACACACAACACTGTTACTGTGTTGAATTTCGTGCCAATGAGAAACGGAGTGTCGACCGATAAGAGTCAAAAGGCCGTCAATCTTATAAAACGGTGCGCCCGTCTCAATGTTATTTCCGGTTTGAAAAACCCATTTTTTTTTTTATTTATTTTTTTTTTTTTCGGAACGAAAATGACGCACTGAAAATACATCAGTTCCGGTAAAAAAAAATAATTAAACATAAAAAAAAAAATTTGAATTATTTTCAAACCGGAAATACGTTACTTCCGGTTAGAAAATCCCATTTTTTTTTTTTTTTTCAGAACGAAAATGACGCACTGAAAATACATCAGTTCCGGTAAAAAAAAAAAATAAAAAAAATAAAAATTATTTTCAAACCGGAAATACGTGACTTCCGGTTCGAAAGTCATTGTTTTTTTTCGTTTTTTTTTTACCGAAACTGACGTCGTGCAGAAAAAAAAGCGGGTAGAATAGCCTCGGCAAATGGTACGGGCCCGTAGTCGTGCCGGTGGTTAAATCTCATCTGGTAAAGCACACGAGTTACGCCCTTATGACTCTCGGCCGTCGATGTAATACGCACACACAATATTTCGTCCCGATGTGCCTCACAGTTTTGAACGTCTCGGACACTTGATAGTACGCACCGGAGTGTAAGCGAGATACGCACAGGCACTCGAAGCGTTTCATCGTTGCGACGACTTTTTTTTTTTTTTTATTCAGCCGTGGTCGTCGAGGGTGCTCAAAAATCCATGACATACGTACGACTCATGCATTTTTTTTTTTAACTCATCGACAGCGGTTTTTTTGATAGTCGAGCCGGGATACAATTAAAAGAATCGGATCCGATCGAAGCCGAGCGAGCGAGTCGAGGCTATCAGCTAATTTTTTTTTTTTTTTTTTTTCTCCGTCCTATTCCGTCGATCACGACAGTGCCTCGATCGTGCGAAACTGCGAGATCATTAGCGACAAAAAAAAAAAAAAAAGAAAAAAGAAAAACAAAAAAAAAGGTGTTTAAAGATGAAACGAAAAAATACTTTGTGAAACACACACATTGTCACTTGAGTTTTTAAGGTCGCACTCTTCAGGAGATCGGAATCAGGTCAGCATTGTTTCTCGTAGAATTCTTTCCTCAATTAATTACTATTATCGTCTCTATATTATATATTTGGGTTTTTTTTTTAATTTTTTTTTTTTTTTTTTTTTTTTAAATAACATTTATTTGCCATTTAGCTACTTGCTGTGTCTGAAGTTACGTCTTATAGTATAATTCGACTACTTATTACATTTTTCGACCGATTCGAGCTTTCATCACCTTCTTATTATTATTATTATTATTATTATTATTGTCAATAATCACCGACTATAGAGACTATAAATTCTCACCATTTTTTATTCTTTTTTTCTTCAAATAATTCGATTGCGCATTGTTCTATCGTCGCATACCTTCCTCATTAATCTCACGGCAATTCGCTTGAATTATGCCTTAATTATAACACCTGCGCCGCCTTTGAACTCGATTTTTTTTTTTTTTTTTTTTTCGTCCAATTTTTGCCTCAAAAGCCACATTTACTCTCTGA